>CM041777.1:352232433-352402851 GCA_023374045.1 Limonium bicolor
AACCCATTTTGCTTATAAATCCATCAACATTCTCTAGTCCTAACCATCCATATGCTTGTCAAGCCTAACCTGAAATGGTTTTGTTCATGTACTGGCCTCGGTTCCCTCTTGGAACTGAATTTCGGTTTGAACGTTTTTTTATATGTAACATAACTTTGTCCGTTCGATTATCGTTAGCAACTAATACGTTTGTTTGCCTTGTTTCCTTTTTAGTCTCTGTTTTGCTTTGCAGGTGCATATTCATCACCTCCACCGTGGATTATGTGTACTTGGTTTGGACTGTGAAGTAAGAGATGGGGATCAAAATCATGATGTCAAGTTTACCTCCTCAGGAGTATCTCGATTTATATTTCCTTGTTCAATTCGTCCATACGTTTATGTAACAGTTTGACGTTTTACTTTGCTGTGTTTCATCTGTTAAATCGCTTCGCAGGAATTTGTATCCATTATCTACTCTCTGGTACTTATCTCTAATCCAAGTTAATTGCTGATCCTTTCAATGACTGACATGACTCGGGGTTTGTTTAATGCGTGCACATTCTGTTCTCATGCTATTCTTTTATTTCTTCTTCAATTTGTGGAATGCTATGTGGGGATGAGAATGCTTGTTTAATTCTGCGAACACGTGCGTCTCTTTGGTCTTTCGTCTCACGTATCTGGTTATGGAAGATCTTCCCCAATCTTCTTTGTTTTTATTCTGTGCTATAAGCTTCTGGTATTTAAGAATAAGTTAGAAGAAAAGAAAGAGTGACAAAGTAAAAGCAGTGAATGAAGTTAATCTGGAGTTACAATTTTCGATTCATTCCGACTCTCGTGTTTGGCTGTTAATTTTCAATGAATAATGCTTCTTCACCCTTTAATATTGTACGAATCAGTTTGTTAGCCTTGCGTTCAAACTATTAAAAAATTAGAATCGATGATCCCGTTTAGGAACAAAAATAAAAAATAAAGGGCATGCGGCCATGAATTTCATTTAAATTTCATGTTGCATTTATTGATTATTTATCTTTGATTACAATTTCATGATTATTTGTTTGTATTATATTTTACATGTTATGGATTAGCTTGGCAATTGTTGGACCTAGTCCAATATAGAGGCCCAATACCTAGGAAGCCCTAGTTAGCCCATAGGTCACCCCTTTGTAGAAAAGCCTTAGGTTTGGGGTATCCTCAATGCATACGGGTCCTAGACACGGTCCATGTGAGGAATACCCGTTCTCCTTAAAACTTTCCAAATCATCCCTTAATTTCAGAATAAAATATACAATCAACACAGTCCAATCCATTTGTAAGCCCAAGTAATTTTCATTCAGATATGACTTAGCCCACTAACTCCTAATAAGTTTCAAACATTCGTTTAATCAGCCCATTTGAGAAATCTGCTTTCAAAGCCCAAATCTGGGCCTGATTCCACCAAGCCTGGCCCCTTTCAAATCTTGGCCCAAAACTAAACTTGGCCCAAAACCAAACCCGGCCCATTACCAAGCCCAAATTCGGCCCATTTCCAAGCCCGCCAGATCGGCCCAAGCCCACAAGACCGGCCCAATACTCAGCCCGACCCATTACTAGATCCGGCCCAATTTCAAAACCCAGCCCATCACCTAGCTCGGCCCACTACTCAGCCCGACCCATTACCAGATCCGACCCAATTTCAAAACTCGGCCCATCACTACAAGAAAACTATAGTATCACAGACGAAAAATTTCCTACGGAATTAATCCGTATGTAAAAAGAATTTTTACCTACGGAATTTTATAGCATTTGTGACGGATATGGTTTCCGCAGGTAAAAGCTGTTGCAATATTTTACCCGCGGTGAACTGAAATTATGGAGGGAAATCAATTCTCTAAATATTACTATTAGACACGGAATTTCCGTAGGTGAAAGTGTATCCAGGACACTAGTTATGAGCAACTAAAATCTTTGGTCGGTAATATAACCTTTACCTACAACATTTATGCTACATATCCTGTAGCAAAAGCTCACAGTAATAATATACCCTAAATTTGTTTCTATTCTTTGCGTTGCGCAGTCTAATCCTTTTCGACTGAAATTTACAGTCGCGATGTTTGCCTCCATTTCTAGAGTCGCAACATCCCAAAATCTGCTTGCATCACGTCATTCCTCCTCGGTCTACTTCTGTACGTCTGCCTCCATCGTTGCTATCAGAAGAGAAGTTTCTCATTTCAGGTTAGTTTTTGATTTTATAGTGCTTTGAATGTGCTATTTCGAGGTTGTCCCCCCTCCATCTTTGCGCTTCTGTTGGCCAGATCGAGATCCTCACCTTGATGTTGGATCACGGGGCCAATCCAGATTTGCTTAATCGCCACAAGTGGATGCCTCAAGGGTCATTTGCACAATTGGCATCGTGTACGGAACATTGCGAGAATTCCAGAAGAATTGTATCATCTACTGAATTATTAAGCCATGAATGAATATGATTAGATGTCGCAAACACAGAAGCTTTACAAATCGACATTCTCATACTGTTTGCCGAGTTTCAAGACACCAAATTTCTCAGGGACGTTGAGGTTAGGGACGTATGGTCAGGCTAAGAGGATTAAGACTACACCGTTGTTGAAGAAACCCGAAGAGATCCTCGCTTTATTATGTTAATTTGGTTGGGATTAAAGTTGCTGCTAAAATTGTTGATATCCCACCCAGTGCTCTTGGTTTCAATCCCAATACTGGCGCAGGGACCGTCATCGATTCAGGTATATATATATATATATACTATTTTAATTTAATTTTCTACTAGCTAGGTTATTGTGGAAATTAAATCTATAGCATTGATAACGGAACTTGCAATCGAGCGCACTTGTTTGTTTTTTTGTATATATCTAGTCTAGTTTTTCAAAAAAAAAGTAGTAGTATATGAAATACCCCAAACCTTGGTATGTTGTGTAAATGTTAAACTATGGTGTTAGAAACATAAATGAAACATTTAAACCATGGTAAAACACAATAAAACACTAAGACACGGTTTGAGCAAAAACATGCTCTAAGCTTGGAGTGAACTTGGTTAGGACCCAAAGAGCCTACCAAGACTTGATAAGGTTTAATTATGACTTTATAAGGCTAACTAATTCCTTAGGAAACTTTGGTAGACAATGAAACCAAACAAAACACAAATAAATACCTTAAGGTCAATATGGGCCAAAATGTGCTCTAAGCTTGGGATAAAGGTGTATAAGACCTAATGGTCATACCTATGCCTATTTATATGTTAATGAACATATCAAATCAATTACTAAAGAAAACCAAGCTTGAAAACAAGTTAAAACGCAAAATGTGCTTTAAGGAGTCTTAAAGCACGTTTTTGAAAAATTGTCTTGTAAATGAGTTTTGAATGGCTAAATGTCCATCATTACTCTTTAATTAACATGTGTACTATATAGTATCACATTTGGGTGGCTATATCAATGGGAAATCAAAAATTTCACTTCTATGTGCCTTGTTTTTGGTGAATAGTGATTTTTATAACTAGTTTGTAACATATAATGTTATAAGTGAGACAATTGACTAATAAAGTCTAAAATACCCCCTTGCTACTATTTGGGGCCGGTTTCCTTATAAGGGAATGAGTCATCCCTTTGTTAAATTGATAAGATACAAATTGATAAAGTAAAACACTATTTACTTTACTTAAATATCTAAAACTAACAAAGCAAACTCATTTCCTCATTCTCTCATTCCTTTCTTCATTTCCCACGGTGGTCTTCTCTTCCTCCTCTCTCCATCGGTTTCCAAACAGAACCATGCCATTCTCATCCTTCCTCACTTGTAACTTATGACTCCATGCTCCGAATTTAATTCCGAGACTACCGGTCTCTTAGTTGGAGCAAGCTCTACAACCTTGTCCTTTCAAATCCTCAAAACCACCATTTTGGTGCCAAGGAGAACTTCCATGGAAGGGGCTTGAGCTAATATTTTTATGCCTTGTTGATCACCTTTGCTTCAAGGTAAGGAAAAACCAAAGAAAACTCCATTTCCTCTCTTTTTAGTACATGGCCAAAAATTAACCTCACCATGGTGTCTTTACCTTGCTTGTTTAGCTTCATTTGAATCTTCCAAGGGCTAGGAGGAGTCCTCTCTTGATATATACTCAAGCTCTCTTTCCATTCCAAGGTAAAACAATCATGTTAATACTTTAAGATAATATATGTAACTAGGGTTTACAATGAGATAAAGCTTAAAGCTTATATACTCATTTCAATGTTGGTATATTGTTTAGTTGTTGGCAAGGAACCAAATGCCTTACCGGTTTTACAAGGAAACAAGAAAGAAATTTGTGAGGAAAAGAGGTAAACAAGCTATCTCAATGTGGTTTAATGCCTTAGGAGAAATGAGCTTATAATGCTTGTTAAAACTACCTAAAGAGCAAATGGTGAATGACCTAGTTAAGTGTTCTCAAGGAGACTAGTAAAAGAACATATGTATTGGTGTATGTATTTGCAGGTCAAAGGCATTATTTATGTGGGAAATTCAGTGTTTAAGGATTATGCAATTTAAGGGCCTAAGAGCCATGTTTTTAAGGGCCTAAGTGCCAAGCAAGTTTAATTATGCACTATATTGTGATGTAGTGTAAATTTGGTGAAGTTTTGTGAGTGATAATGTTTGATGGATCTAGGTGTTCTTGAATGTTTAGTGGTGAAAACTATGAGTTTTGGGAATGATGATATGCTAAGAGAACCCATGGCGAAATTTGTAAAATGTATAAGGAGTTCTAGGTGTTTAAATGAACTTGGGTGAACTAGGAATGGTTAGAAATGGACACATGCTTCACTAAGGAAGAACACATGCATTGAGGTGTTCTAAGGTGCTATAAGGATTTAGTCATTGTCTTGGAAGTTCTAGGAATTCAATGTGTGTTTTGTGAATGTATTAAAGTCTTGGAGAAGTTTGTCTAAGGTTTAGGTTATGTGATGTGCAAGGAGAGAATGATGTTTAGGTAAGGTTTTGAGAAAGGAATTTAAGGAGTTGTGAAAGAGAAGATTAGGTTAGTAAGAGAAGATGCTTGGGAGATGATGTTAAGGTGTAGAGGAAACACCTTGGTATAGTGGTCATTATTGGTGAATTACCACTTAGAAATCTTAAGGAGAAAACATCCCAAGTGCTAGGAATCTTGTAAGAAATTTGTGAATGATAAGATGGTTTTGGTGAGTGATTTAAAGAGTTTAGCACATGGCTAAAGGTGTGTTTGAAGTGCCCAAATGAGGTTAGGACATATTAGGATATATGAGGTGAAGTTTGGAGTTAAATGGGCAATGGAAAATAAAGGTCTGGGGCAGACCGACCTTGCGACCGAACTTGCCAAGGTCGGTCGAGCCCAGTTTACCCTGCGAGAATTGGTTTCTGGAAAAGGCCGACCTTGGGGACCGGACTTGCAAGGTCGGTCGGGCTTGTATTTTGTGTACGGATTAAGTTTCTGGAACCGACCGAACATGGGACCGGACTTGGCAAGTTCGGTCGGGCTTGAATTTTCAAAGAGAAGAAACTCTCGGGAATAGACCGAACATGCGACCGAACTTACAAGGTCGGTCGGAGTAGAAAATTTTGACGGAAATATGTTCTGGAATGGACCGAACTTGGACAAGTTCGGTCGGTAAGGTCGGTCGGACCAAAAATGATGTTTAAGGTTATGAAATGATATGTAATGATGGGGATTGATAGGTAATGATGTTATAAGGTTGTTAAGGACATGTTAGGTGAGTTTTAATGACATAAAGTGGGTTGAATGTTGTATTAAAATGTGAGAGTAAAACAAGTTTAAACTGTTAAGTTATGTAACTAAGTTAACGGGGAGAAGTTATAAGCATTAGGCGTTAAATCATCATGTTACCCCGATATTATAAAAGTACATATAATGTTATCAGTTGTTCGAGAATTGCTCGAGGAGCATAAGTGGACGTGGTAAAGTGGACTCCGGTGACAGGTATGGTTTTCTTGCAACCTGTGTCCTACCGGATTACACCGGCTTGTATGCCAATATGTTTTCTTGAGTGTTTGCCACCTTGTAAGAAAACATGTAATGAGTTTATAGTAATTCATTTATGTGGCGAATTTGGCCTCCGATACCATTTAACCTCAAATATGTGTTAAACCTTAGCTAACCAAATCTAGGAACACATGAGTGATTGGTATTCGGAGTTGACGGCCCAAACCTTGGGAACGTGCTAACCACGGCTATGTGTGAGTTAGTTGGATATTGTTGTTGTAAGCAAGTGTGTGAATCTCCCTTGTGTGCTTAACTCGGTTATGATACCGTATGGTGTGTGGATGTGGTAGGGCTCCATAATGGATCTCTAACTACTTATTATTAAGTGTATACGTACTAATGGGGGGTGAGGAGTCCGGTTGTTCCGGCCACGCGTGTGATGGACGGGAGTCGTTATCTTATCCGGTTCGGCTCTCTTGGTGTATGTATAGGTGGTATTCCAATTTGGTTTCTACCTTCCCTTAGCTTATCCAAAGCTAGTTACTGACTCACGTCGGGCCACAGGGGCATACGAATGTTATTTCGGTGTGCTTGGGATTACTATATCCGACACACCTTGGGTACAAGTTAACCGTTCTATATAACCGGACGGTAACGAGGATGGTAACGAGCTTAACATGGGATTGGCAAAAATCCCTAGGCTCACATGGTATACTAACTATGGTGGAAGGTTCCTTGTGAGGACCGATTTTATGGTGATATGTAATGTTATGGTGCTATGCAAATTCCCTTGCTATGCTATGGTATATAAATATATTCGATGTTTTAAATGAATGCGATGTCATCATATGTACGTTGAAACAAGAAAGGTGTGGTTATGTTTATTATGTGAGAAATGAGATATGTTGTATGGTATGGAATGTGTGGATCATGGAAATGAATCCCAGTTTGCGACAAGAGGCATTTAAGGATAACCCGATTAATGGGTACATGTCGTTTGTTAAGGAAGTAGCTCCGTTTAGAGGAGAGTCACTCTAGGGTTTAAGGAATCATTGGATGGTTGGTTAAGTGTGGATGTTTTGGTTATAGGTTGAGCCCATAGAGGCGAAATGTTATGCGTTGAATGTTTATGGCTTGTGTGCATGATTTAAGTGTAATCAACTGCATGCTAAGATGACAATTAGTTGTGCGTGGCCCGGTAGCATGTGGGCTGCGGGATTACCATACCAGCAAAGGTGCTGAGCCCCTTGGGGGCCACCCTTTCTCTCCTTTTCTATTTCAGGTACAAGGAGCTGGAAGCCGTTCGAGAGTAGGACGGGGCAGAGGTTTATACATGGGTAGCCATTTAAATGGCGTGAGTATGATAGGCGTAGTAAGACCGAAGTTATTATCGGCAGTAGTTTGTAAATACTCGGTACAGGGGGAGTGTATGTATATAATAAATGTTGAAAATGGAATGAGGATTGTATTGTGTAGTTGCTCGGGAATCTAGTCCATCAGACCGATACAAATGTACATGTATTAACCTTGTTAGCCACGTAGGTGGTTAACGGCGTGTAACACCATTGGAATAAATAATATGATGAGTTGAGTTTCCGCTGCAGATTGTTATTATGTGTTTGTTGTTGGATGGGGTGTTACAAAAAGTGGTATCAGAGCGAAGTATCGCTCTGATGACTGAATTACCGAGCTTAGGAAGTACCGAGTTAGGATTTAAGTACTTTGGGTTAAGGGTTGAGTGATAGCGTGAGAGATACGCTAGGTTGGAACTACCAGTGACTACTACGAAACCTACAATATCCATCCCACCCTCCACAATCCCTGTTATATAACTTGGGAAACAACGCCAGAGAGATGAAAGTCCTCTCTTACTCGGGAATACCCGATCTGGCTGTTAGTAAGTACCTTTAAAGGTACGGGGAACCTGTCATACGGTAGATCCCGAAAACTGGGAATCCCGGAGACGGTCTCCATCTAAACAGTGTTAACCGCATTTCATAGCGAAGAGCGAAGAATCAGTGTACAAGAAGAATAGAATTTCTGGCAACCTGGGTCGACATGCAGAGCAGTCGAGAATAACCAGCTTGCAACGCACCGACCGTGCAATAGGCAAGAAATGGATTAATAGAACCCGAGACAAGTGTCTACGGAACCACAGTTGATAAATAATACACCAACGGTATATCAACCGACAAGGGAACTACAACGTAGTGCCCAAATACGTGGAACGGGCTACAAGGTGAATATAATACTAAGACAAAGGGTCTCCCAGAATGGGAAAACCCTAGTTGATGATCGTCATGCGAAGACAGTGAGAAGTCACCTAGAGAGAAGTTATTATTAAGACAATAACATCAGTGAGGGCCAACAAGGCCACTGATGACAGTGCGGATAAAAACAATACCACAACCGGTATGTGTTGAACTGATAGCCAGTTAGCATGGCGCACTTGCCATAGCAAGTGCTGCTATAACAGGGCTGTTCGGGAAACTTATAACCATACAAAGTATTTGGTAGAGTACCATAAAGTTAAATGTGATCGTCATAACAGTGGAAGGGCCTGTTAGCCTAACTCTGTAATTGGAAGTACACCAGTCGGCAAGAAGCTAGATTGGCTAAGGTAAGAAGATGTGTGTGAAACCATGGAAATCTTTCTTTCAAACCTAATTTTATTCAAACCCTTTCTTTTCAAACCAGATTTTCTTTCAAACCAACACTTCTTTCCGACCTTCTTTTAAACCAAACCAGTGAAACCAGGGGCAATTGACAAGGATACAACAATGGATAAACCTTCCCTCGATTAAGTTCGGGAAGCAAAGAATGAATATTGTCACGGGACAATATAAGGGAGTTGAAACAGAATACTTCACCTAGGCGTGTGACGGACACTACGAGTGTACCAATTGTGTTGTGGGACGACCGCACTCCGATAGGAGCATGTGGGCCTGACAGACTACTTATAGGTTAATTGGGTAAGTAGTAATGTATCAGTATGATACCCCATATATGTATACGAGTAGAGTCCAGAACACGGGAAGTAGTCGACTCCGTCTACGTCAGCAGTATAAATCAAACAGGAGCTAGGAAATATAAGGAATGCTTGAAGTCAAGGAACTCAGTTAAGTTAACGAAACTAAAGGAATTAGTGAATTCCTTTCAAGGAAATGTTTAAGAGTCAGGAGGTGCGAAGTGCACTAACTGAATGTAAAGACAGCTTATATGATTTAAGGATCCCCAGGGATAAACATGATAGCTGGAAAGTAGGGAAAGGCAGATGCCTAATGTGGACACATTAATGTGCAACAAACGGGATGAAGCTCCCAGAATGGGCACCTACACTACCAGGAAAGGTTGATCTTCACGGAAGAAGATAATAACCAGTTAAGAACGCAAACGGCGTGACTAATGGAATGTACCAATAAGTGTGAAACAAATGTAAGGCATAACGTAGCAACACCCAGGAGCAATCCTTGAGGGGTGTTCGCATCAACAATTGTGAACGAAATGCATGAAGAAACACAAGGGTTGAAATTAACACCACAGTTTAGACATAAGTTGTCAGGAGACGGACTGACAAACCTAAGGGGCACCCCATGAAAGGAAACGGAATGCAACGACCTTGTCATGGGAGGCCCACTACAACCTCTAAACATGTAATGTGATACAGAGGAGTACATATGTGTGGACAGCCTACAATGAGCCCAGCTCAAGGCAAATAAGGCTTATAAGCCATAATCAAGATATGTTATATAAATTCGATTAATTGTAGAAGTTTATGCTGTATAAGTGAATAGAGTGGTAAGCGAACCACTGCATTAAGAGTGGGGATACCCCTCGATATTGTGAAACCGCGGGAGCGGTAGTTATGTGAATCAAGTTCAAGAAATATGTGGAGGATGGACCACGTTGTTATTACCCCAGGATGATTTGAATAAAATAACACAAAAAAAAAAGAAGTGCTCGTACCTGTTGTGTACACAGGAAGAGTAATAAGTTTGATAGCAATCACCGTAGGTGTGTGAAGCTAAATGTGTAGCGAACAACGCTCAAGGGAAATAGTAATATATTCAAAAATCAGCCAAATAAGTGGCCAGATAAACCTAGCGTAATAGCAGAAGCTAATGTAATAGCGGATACAGTATAAGTTGATGCTATATAATGGAAGAGGATACGGTGTGCAATAAGCGACCGTTGTATAAGTATTGCTAAGTGATGGTATGACAAATAAACAGAGTTGTGAGTTAACCCCAGTGGAGATACAACAGTAAGTGATAGCAAGCGAACCGAGCAGTAAGTCGGTGGCAAGTGTTAGATGATAAGGATTTCAGTGAAAATTCCTATCGCAATCGCATGAGAGATTTACTGTCAAGAGTTTACGCCTCTGCACTCTGTATGACTGAGTGTTTTGGTATTGCACTTGCGCAGTAATGATCAAGTGGGATAGCTAGGATTTGGGAAATGTTAATTGTGGTGGATGTAGAAAGAAACCTATAATACTATAATGATCAATGCATAGGAAATGCAAGGACATACCAATGGAAGAGTACTTGTACGAAACCAAATGTGGAGGTATGATTAAGAATAAGTGATAACAGTGGCACTAAATACTAAAGGTCGGTATGAGATATACCACAGGTGTGAGAAATAACTGAGAGAGCACTACACATTAGGTAGTAGCTCAATCTCAACCGACAGTAAGTCGGTAGAAGTAAGTCAATCATTGTGAAATACACAGTAGTTTACGCTGTAAGCTAGTGGAGAAGTGGATGGAAAGTTTTGACACTCACCGAATTCGCTCAGGGTAAGAGATACCATGCGTCGGTTGAGAAACCATCCTTCCCAAGATAAGGGTAATACATTGGAGATGTACAATACAGTAACAGTAACGAATGGGGCAAACTAGCCCTATAATTATCAGAATGGCGCAGCAGAGGCCAGTGAGCCCATGCATCAAATGCCGAATATACATGGTGAATATGAATGGATGGCCAGTCATCAATGCCTAGAAGCCTCACAGGCCAGGACCGAAACCGGTTATGAGTTAGAACTCCAATGTGAATTTTGGTTTAGGGACTAAACCGCCAATATGGTTAAGATCCTCTAATCAGAATCCATTGTGTAATAGACCGCGTCGAAGTCAAAACACTTCACGACGGCAGAACATTTTAAGCTAATGCTCAGTGATTGATTACGTGGGCGTAATCCCTTTTAAGGGGGGTAGAGCGCAAAACCACTTAGTGTGTTTTACCGTACAAGTGTACGTGAATGGGGTTGTGCATAGCACAAAATGAATTGTTATGATGGTTGGCGCGTGTGTTATATAAACATACGCATTTATTTGTGGTTAAATTGTGGTAATTGCGCACAAAAGATGCGAATACCATTGTGGGTAGTGTGTCATTTTTTTGACAGTGGTGTGTGAGAGTACAAGTGGAAGGGAGTAAAGAAACTCCCGGGGAACTAAAACCCCGACAGTGCATAAATGTAAACCATGTATTGTACTTTGATAAAAAAATATGTATATATATACGGTGTTGTGATTTATGAGGGGTATAAGACCGACATAGAACCTAGTGAGAATTAAATTTCCTAGGTAACTTGAATTAAGTTGGATTTGGGTGATGATTGATAGACGGAGTTCTATCCCTTGGAGATGTAATGATTATGACTAGAAGGATTTAAAGATAGGAAATGGGATATGCTTGAATTAGTTGTTGGTTGAAAATGAAGTGGGAGGTGAAACTTGATTATCATGAGATCAAGGGAAGCCGAACACAAATTGGGGTGGAAAGATAGTTCAACACTGATGCTGATCACATCAGGGTTGGATGACTCTTGAAGCTCCCTGTAAGTGGTCATAAATAACTATGTTAAGAAAGATACAAGAAGCATAAATTGGACTTGGAGTTGTGTGGTGTTTTCAAAAGGATTTTCAATTGGTGTTTTCAAACAATCGATTAATATTTTGAATAAAGGATTCTCTTATATACTTAACCTAGTAAGAGTATTTTTGTAGTACTTGCTCACGAGCTGAGGACGTATGAGCCTTTGTCTTCGGACCGGTGACATGAGAAGTACATATGTTGAAAATTAAGTGAATGTTTTGATCTCCCAAAGGAACGGGGACCAGAAGGTGTCCATCGCGACCGGGTTCTGCGGGATCATTGTGTATACGTACTCAACGTGGGATTCGAACCCATGGAGAGATGGAAAAGGTATTTCTGTTTGATATACATGCTATGACATGTTGTTTGGTATGTGTGATAAAAGTTATGTTGACTTTGATCTTCTAAAGTGTATGCTATCGAGGCCTGTGGGTCTAAATGTGTTGTGTTACCCGGGCCTACGAGTCCAAATGTGGTTATGTCACCCAGACCTAAGAGTCTGAGGGATATTATGTTAGTGCAAGTGTGGTGAAGGTACCCGGACCATTAAGTCCGAGGTTACCATGTGAGTATGATATTTTATGTGTAATGTGGATATGTTGCCCGGACCATTAAGTCCGAGGTTGGATGTAAAGGATGGTTGGTAATGGAAGTTTTATGGCTATAAGTAATTCCCGTATTTTAATCCAATGATGCGAGGAAATGTGAACTTCGAGGACGAAGTTCTTTTAAGGGGGGTAGATTGAAATACCCCAAACCTTGGTATGTTGTGTAAATGTTAAACTATGGTGTTAGAAACATAAATGAAACATTTAAACCATGGTAAAACACAATAAAACACTAAGACACGGTTTGAGCAAAAACATGCTCTAAGCTTGGAGTGAACTTGGTTAGGACCCAAAGAGCCTACCAAGACTTGATAAGGTTTAATTATGACTTTATAAGGCTAACTAAAGTCCTTAGGAAACTTTGGTAGACAATGAAACCAAACAAAACACAAATAAATACCTTAAGGTCAATATGGGCCAAAATGTGCTCTAAGCTTGGGATAAAGGTGTATAAGACCTAATGGTCATACCTATGCCTTATTTATATGTTAATGAACATATCAAATCAATTACTAAAGAAAACCAAGCTTGAAAACAAGTTAAAACGCAAAATGTGCTTTAAGGAGTCTTAAAGCACGTTTTTGAAAAATTGTCTTGTAAATGAGTTTTGAATGGCTAAATGTCCATCATTACTCTTTAATTAACATGTGTACTATATAGTATCACATTTGGGTGGCTATATCAATGGGAAATCAAAAATTTCACTTCTATGTGCCTTGTTTTTGGTGAATAGTGATTTTTATAACTAGTTTGTAACATATAATGTTATAAGTGAGACAATTGACTAATAAAGTCTAAAATACCCCCTTGCTACTATTTGGGGCCGGTTTCCTTATAAGGGAATGAGTCATCCCTTTGTTAAATTGATAAGATACAAATTGATAAAGTAAAACACTATTTACTTTACTTAAATATCTAAAACTAACAAAGCAAACTCATTTCCTCATTCTCTCATTCCTTTCTTCATTTCCCACGGTGGTCTTCTTCTTCCTCCTCTCTCCATCGGTTTCCAAACAGAACCATGCCATTCTCATCCTTCCTCACTTGTAACTTATGACTCCATGCTCCGAATTTAATTCCGAGACTACCGGTCTCTTAGTTGGAGCAAGCTCTACAACCTTGTCCTTTCAAATCCTCAAAACCACCATTTGGTGCCAAGGAGAACTTCCATGGAAGGGGCTTGAGCTAATATTTTTATGCCTTGTTGATCACCTTTGCTTCAAGGTAAGGAAAAACCAAAGAAAACTCCATTTCCTCTCTTTTTAGTACATGGCCGAAAATTAACCTCACCATGGTGTCTTTACCTTGCTTGTTTAGCTTCATTTGAATCTTCCAAGGGCTAGGAGGAGTCCTCTCTTGATATATATCTCAAGCTCTCTTTCCATTCCAAGGTAAAACAATCATGTTAATACTTTAAGATAATATATGTAACTAGGGTTTACAATGAGATAAAGCTTAAAGCTTATATACTCATTCCAATGTTGGTATATTGTTTAGTTGTTGGCAAGGAACCAAATGCCTTACCGGTTCTACAAGGAAACAAGAAAGAAATTGTGAGGAAAAGAGGTAAACAAGCTATCTCAATGTGGTTTAATGCCTTAGGAGAAATGAGCTTATAATGCTTGTTAAAACTACCTAAAGAGCAAATGGTGAATGACCTAGTTAAGTGTTCTCAAGGAGACTAGTAAAAGAACATATGTATTGGTGTATGTATTTGCAGGTCAAAGGCATTATTTATGTGGGAAATTCAGTGTTTAAGGATTATGCAATTTAAGGGCCTAAGAGCCATGTTATTTAAGGGCCTAAGTGCCAAGCAAGTTTAATTATGCACTATATTGTGATGTAGTGTAAATTTGGTGAAGTTTTGTGAGTGATAATGTTTTGATGGATCTAGGTGTTCTTGAATGTTTAGTGGTGAAAACTATGAGTTTTGGGAATGATGATATGCTAAGAGAACCCATGGCGAAATTTGTAAAATGTATAAGGAGTTCTAGGTGTTTAAATGAACTTGGGTGAACTAGGAATGGTTAGAAATGGACACATGCTTCACTAAGGAAGAACACATGCATTGAGGTGTTCTAAGGTGCTATAAGGATTTAGTCATTGTCTTGGAAGTTCTAGGAATTCAATGTGTGTTTTGTGAATGTATTAAAGTCTTGGAGAAGTTTGTCTAAGGTTTAGGTTATGTGATGTGCAAGGAGAGAATGATGTTTAGGTAAGGTTTTGAGAAAGGAATTTAAGGAGTTGTGAAAGAGAAGATTAGGTTAGTAAGAGAGATGCTTGGGAGATGATGTTAAGGTGTAGAGGAGAACACCTTGGTATAGTGGTCATTATTGGTGAATTACCACTTAGAAATCTTAAGGAGAAACATCCCAAGTGCTAGGAATCTTGTAAGAAATTTGTGAATGATAAGATGGTTTTGGTGAGTGATTTAAAGAGTTTAGCACATGGCTAAAGGTGTGTTTGAAGTGCCCAAATGAGGTTAGGACATATTAGGATATATGAGGTGAAGTTTGGAGTTAAATGGGCAATGGAAAATAAAGGTCTGGGGCAGACCGACCTTGCGACCGAACTTGCCAAGGTCGGTCGAGCCCAGTTTACCCTGCGAGAATTGGTTTCTGGAAAAGGCCGACCTTGGGGACCGGACTTGCAAGGTCGGTCGGGCTTGTATTTTGTGTACGGATTAAGTTTCTGGAACCGACCGAACATGGGACCGGACTTGGCAAGTTCGGTCGGGCTTGAATTTTCAAGAGAAGAAACTCTCGGGAATAGACCGAACATGCGACCGAACTTACAAGGTCGGTCGGAGTAGAAAATTTTGACGGAAATATGTTCTGGAATGGACCGAACTTGGACAAGTTCGGTCGGTAAGGTCGGTCGGACCAAAAATGATGTTTAAGGTTATGAAATGATATGTAATGATGGGGATTGATAGGTAATGATGTTATAAGGTTGTTAAGGACATGTTAGGTGAGTTTTAATGACAATAAAGTGGGTTGAATGTTGTATTAAAATGTGAGAGTAAAACAAGTTTAAACTGTTAAGTTATGTAACTAAGTTAACGGGGAGAAGTTATAAGCATTAGGCGTTAAATCATCATGTTACCCCGATATTAATAAAGTACATATAATGTTATCAGTTGTTCGAGAATTGCTCGAGGAGCATAAGTGGACGTGGTAAAGTGGACTCCGGTGACAGGTATGGTTTTCTTGCAACCTGTGTCCTACCGGATTACACCGGCTTGTATGCCAATACGTTTTCTTGAGTGTTTGCCACCTTGTAAGAATAAAACATGTAATGAGTTTATAGTAATTCATTTATGTGGCGAATTTGGCCTCCGATACCATTTAACCTCAAATATGTGTTAAACCTTAGCTAACCAAATCTAGGAACACATGAGTGATTGGTATTCGGAGTTGACGGCCCAAACCTTGGGAACGTGCTAACCACGGCTATGTGTGAGTTAGTTGGATATTGTTGTTGTAAGCAAGTGTGTGAATCTCCCTTGTGTGCTTAACTCGGTTATGATACCGTATGGTGTGTGGATGTGGTAGGGCTCCATAATGGATCTCTAACTACTTATTATTAAGTGTATACGTACTAATGGGGGGTGAGGAGTCCGGTTGTTCCGGCCACGCGTGTGATGGACGGGAGTCGTTATCTTATCCGGTCGGCTCTCTTGGTGTAGTATAGGTGGTATTCCAATTTGGTTTCTACCTTCCCTTAGCT
Organism: Limonium bicolor; assembly: GCA_023374045.1. Taxonomy (NCBI): domain Eukaryota; kingdom Viridiplantae; phylum Streptophyta; class Magnoliopsida; order Caryophyllales; family Plumbaginaceae; genus Limonium; species Limonium bicolor. Next base: position 352,248,594 of record CM041777.1, read on the forward strand.
TATCCAAAGCTAGTTACTGACTCACGTCGGGCCACAGGGGCATACGAATGTTATTTCGGTGTGCTTGGGATTACTATATCCGACACACCTTGGGTACAAGTTAACCGTTCTATATAACCGGACGGTAACGAGGATGGTAACGAGCTTAACATGGGATTGGCAAAATCCCTAGGCTCACATGGTATACTAACTATGGTGGAAGGTTCCTTGTGAGACCGATTTTATGGTGATATGTAATGTTATGGTGCTATGCAAATTCCCTTGCTATGCTATGGTATATAAATATATTCGATGTTTAAATGAATGCGATGTCATCATATGTACGTTGAAACAAGAAAGGTGTGGTTATGTTTTATTATGTGAGAAATGAGATATGTTGTATGGTATGGAATGTGTGGATCATGGAAATGAATCCCAGTTTGCGACAAGAGGCATTTAAGGATAACCCGATTAATGGGTACATGTCGTTGTTAAGGAAGTAGCTCCGTTTAGAGGAGAGTCACTCTAGGGTTTAAGGAATCATTGGATGGTTGGTTAAGTGTGGATGTTTTGGTTATAGGTTGAGCCCATAGAGGCGAAATGTTATGCGTTGAATGTTTATGGTTTGTGCATGATTTAAGTGTAATCAACTGCATGCTAAGATGACAATTAGTTGTGCGTGGCCCGGTAGCATGTGGGCTGCGGGATTACCATACCAGCAAAGGTGCTGAGCCCCTTGGGGGCCACCCTTTCTCTCCTTTTCTATTTCAGGTACAAGGAGCTGGGAAGTTCGAGAGTAGGACGGGGCAGAGGTTTATACATGGGTAGCCATTTAAATGGCGTGAGTATGATAGGCGTAGTAAGACCGAAGTTATTATCGGCAGTAGTTTGTAAATACTCGGTACAGGGGGAGTGTATGTATATAATAAATGTTGAAAATGGAATGAGGATTGTATTGTGTAGTTGCTCGGGAATCTAGTCCATCAGACCGATACAAATGTACATGTATTAACCTTGTTAGCCACGTAGGTGGTTAACGGCGTGTAACACCATTGGAATAAATAATATGATGAGTTGAGTTTCCGCTGCAGATTGTTATTATGTGTTTGTTGTTGGATGGGGTGTTACAAAAAGTGGTATCAGAGCGAAGTATCGCTCTGATGACTGAATTACCGAGCTTAGGAAGTACCGAGTTAGGATTTAAGTACTTTGGGTTAAGGGTTGAGTGATAGCGTGAGAGATACGCTAGGTTGGAACTACCAGTGACTACTGGAAACCTACAATATCCATCCCACCCTCCACAATCCCTGTTATATAACTTGGGAAACAACGCCAGAGAGATGAAAGTCCTCTCTTACTCGGGAATACCCGATCTGGCTGTTAGTAAGTACCTTTAAAGGTACGGGGAACCTGTCATACGGTAGATCCCGAAAATTGGGAATCCCGGAGACGGTCTCCATCTAAACAGTGTTAACCGCATTTCATAGCGAAGAGCGAAGAATCAGTGTACAAGAAGAATAGAATTTCTGGCAACCTGGGTCGACATGCAGAGCAGTCGAGAATAACCAGCTTGCAACGCACCGACCGTGCAATAGGCAAGAAATGGATTAATAGAACCCGAGACAAGTGTCTACGGAACCACAGTTGATAAATAATACACCAACGGTATATCAACCGACAAGGGAACTACAACGTAGTGCCCAAATACGTGGAACGGGCTACAAGGTGAATATAATACTAAGACAAAGGGGTCTCCCAGAATGGGAAACACCCTAGTTGATGATCGTCATGCGAAGACAGTGAGAAGTCACCTAGAGAAGTTATTATTAAGACAATAACATCAGTGAGGGCCAACAAGGCCACTGATGACAGTGCGGATAAAAACAATACCACAACCGGTATGTGTTGAACTGATAGCCAGTTAGCATGGCGCACTTGCCATAGCAAGTGCTGCTATAACAGGGCTATTCGGAAAACTTATAACCACTACAAAGTATTTGGTAGAGTACCATAAAGTTAAATGAGATTGTCATAACAGTGGAAGGGCCTGTTAGCCTAACCTCTGTAATTGGAAGTACACCAGTCGGCAAGAAGCTAGACTTGGCTAAGGTAAGAAGATGTTGTGAAACCATGGAAATCTTTCTTTCAAACCTAATTTTATTCAAACCCTTTCTTTTCAAACCAGATTTTCTTTCAAACCAACACTTCTTTCCGACCTTCTTTTAAACCAAACCAGTGAAACCAGGGGCAATTGACAAGGATACAACAATGGATAAACCTTCCCTCGATTAAGTTCGGGAAGCAAAGAATGAATATTGTCACGGGACAATATAAGGGAGTTGACAACAGAATACTTCACCTAGGCGTGTGACGGACACTACGAGTGTACCAATTGTGTTGTGGGACGACCGCACTCCGATAGGAGCATGTGGGCCTGACAGACCTACTTATAGGTTAATTGGGTAAGTAGTAATGTATCAGTATGATACCCCATATATGTATACGAGTAGAGTCCAGAACACGGGAAGTAGTCGACTCCGTCTACGGTCAGCAGTATAAATCAAACAGGAGCTAGGAAATATAAGGAATGCTTGAAGTCAAGGAACTCAGTTAAGTTAACGAAACTAAAGGAATTAGTGAATTCCTTTCAAGGAAATGTTTAAGAGTCAGGAGGTGCGAAGTGCACTAACTGAATGTAAAGACAGCTTATATGATTTAAGGATCCCCAGGGATAAACATGATAGCTGGAAAGTAGGGAAAGGCAGATGCCTAATGTGGACACATTAATGTGCAACAAACGGGATGAAGCTCCCAGAATGGGCACCTACACTACCAGGAAAGGTTGATCTTCACGAAAGAAGATAATAACCAGTTAGAACGCAAACGGCGTGACTAATGGAATGTACCAATAAGTGTTGAAACAAATGTAAGGCATAACGTAGCAACACCCAGGAGCAATCCTTGAGGGTGTTCGCATCAACAATTGTTGAACGAAATACATGACAGAAACACGAGGGTTGAAATTAACACCCAGTTTAGACATAAGTTGCCAGGAGACGGACTGACAAACCTAAGGGGCATCCCATGAAAGGAAACGGAATGCAACGACCTTGTCATGGAGCCCACTACAACCTCTAAACATGTAATGTGATACAGAGGAGTACATATGTGTGGACAGCCTACAATGAGCCCAGCTCAAGGCAAATAAGGCTTATAAGCCATAATCAAGATATGTTATATAAATTCGATTGATTGTAGAAGTTTATGCTGTATAAGTGAATAGAGTGGTAAGCGAACCACTGCATTAAGAGTGGGGATACCTCTCGATATTGTGAAACCGCGGGAGCGGTAGTTATGTGAATCAAGTTCAAGAAATATGTGGAGGATGGACAACGTTGTTATTACCCCAGGATGATTTGAATAAAATAACACAAAAAAAAAAAGAAGTGCTCGTACCTGTTGTGTACACAGGAAGAGTAATAAGTTTGATAGCAATCACCGTAGGTGTGTGAAGCTAAATGTGTAGCGAACAACGCTCAAGGGAAAGATAGTAATATATTCAAAAATCAGCCAAATAAGTGGCCAGATAAACCTAGCGTAATAGCAGAAGCTAATGTAATAGCGGATACAGTATAAGTTGATGCTATATAATGGAAGAGGATACGGTGTGCAATAAGCGACCGTTGTATAAGTATTGCTAAGTGATGGTATGACAAATAAACAGAGTTGTGAGTTAACCCCAGTGGAGATACAACAGTAAGTGATAGCAAACGAACCGAGCAGTAAGTCGGTGGCAAGTGTTAGATGATAAGGATTTCAGTGAAAATTCCTATCGCAATCGCATGAGAGATTTACTGTCAAGAGTTTACGCCTCTGCACTCTGTATGACTGAGTGTTTTGGTATTGCACTTGCGCAGTAATGATCAAGTGGGATAGCTAGGATTTGGGAAATGTTAATTGTGGTGGATGTAGAAAGAAACCTATAATACTATAATGATCAATGCATAGGAAATGCAAGGACATACCAATGGAAGAGTACTTGTACGAAACCAAATGTGGAGGTATGATTGAGAATAAGTGATAACAGTGGCACTAAATACTAAAGGTCGGTATGAGATATACCACAGGTGTGAGAAATAACTGAGAGAGCACTACACATTAGGTAGTAGCTCAATCTCAACCGACAGTAAGTCGGTAGAAGTAAGTCAATCATTGTGAAATACATAGTAGTTTACGCTGTAAGCTAGTGGAGAAGTGGATGGAAAGTTTTGACACTCACCGAATTCGCTCAGGGTAAGAGATACCATGCGTCGGTTGAGAAACCATCCTTCCCAAGATAAGGGTAATACATTGGAGATGTACAATACAGTAACAGTAACGAATGGGGCAAACTAGCCCTATAATTATCAGAATGGCGCAGCAGAGGCCAGTGAGCCCATGCATCAAATGCCGAATATACATGGTGAATATGAATGGATGGCTAGTCATCAATGCCTAGAAGCCTCACAGGCCAGGACCGAAACCGGTTATGAGTTAGAACTCCAATGCGAATTTTGGTTTAGGGACTAAACCGCCAATATGGTTAAGATCCTCTAATCAGAATCCATTGTGTAATAGACCGCGTCGAAGTCAAAACACTTCACGACGGCAGAACATTTTAAGCTAATGCTCAGTGATTGATTACGTGGGCGTAATCCCTTTTAAGGGGGGTAGAGCGCAAAACCACTTAGTGTGTTTTACCGTACAAGTGTACGTGAATGGGGTTGTGCATAGCACAAAATGAATTGTTATGATGGTTGGCGCGTGTGTTATATAAACATACGCATTTATTTGTGGTTAAATTGTGGTAATTGCGCACAAAAGATGCGAATACCATTGTGGGTAGTGTGTCATTTTTTTTGACAGTGGTGTGTGAGAGTACAAGTGGAAGGGAGTAAAGAAACTCCCGGGGAACTAAAACCCCGACGGTGCATAAATGTAAACCATGTATTGTACTTTGATAAAAAAATATGTATATATATACGGTGTTGTGATTTATGAGGGGTATAAGACCGACATAGAACCTAGTGAGAATTAAATTTCCTAGGTAACTTGAATTAAGTTGGATTTGGGTGATGATTGATAGACGGAGTTCTATCCCTTGGAGATGTAATGATTATGACTAGAAGGATTTAAAGATAGGAAATGGGATATGCTTGAATTAGTTGTTGGTTGAAAATGAAGTGGGAGGTGAAACTTGATTATCATGAGATCAAGGGAAGCCGAACACAAATTGGGGTGGAAAGATAGTTCAACACTGATGCTGATCACATCAGGGTTGGATGACTCTTGAAGCTCCCTGTAAGTGGTCATAAATAACTATGTTAAGAAAGATACAAGAAGCATAAATTGGACTTGGAGTTGTGTGGTGTTTTCAAAAGGATTTTCAATTGGTGTTTTCAAACAATCGATTAATATTTTGAATAAAGGATTCTCTTATATACTTAACCTAGTAAGAGTATTTTTGTAGTACTTGCTCACGAGCTGAGGACGTATGAGCCTTTGTCTTCGGACCGGTGACATGAGAAGTACATATGTTGAAAATTAAGTGAATGTTTTGATCTCCCAAAGGAACGGGGACCAGAAGGTGTCCATCGCGACCGGGTTCTGCGGGATCATTGTGTATATGTACTCAACGTGGGATTCGAACCCATGGAGAGATGGAAAAGGTATTTCTGTTTGATATACATGCTATGACATGTTGTTTGGTATGTGTGATAAAGTTATGTTGACTTTGATCTTCTAAAGTGTATGCTATCGAGGCCTGTGGGTCTAAATGTGTTGTGTTACCCGGGCCTACGAGTCCAAATGTGGTTATGTCACCCAGACCTAAGAGTCTGAGGGATATTATGTTAGTGCAAGTGTGGTGAAGGTACCCGGACCATTAAGTCCGAGGTTACCATGTGAGTATGATATTTTATGTGTAATGTGGATATGTTGCCCGGACCATTAAGTCCGAGGTTGGATGTAAAGGATGGTTGGTAATGGAAGTTTTATGGCTATAAGTAATTCCCGTATTTTAATCCAATGATGCGAGGAAATGTGAACTTCGAGGACGAAGTTCTTTTAAGGGGGGTAGATTGAAATACCCCAAACCTTGGTATGTTGTGTAAATGTTAAACTATGGTGTTAGAAAATAAATGAAACATTTAAACCATGGTAAAACACAATAAAACACTAAGACACGGTTTGAGCAAAAACATGCTCTAAGCTTGGAGTGAACTTGGTTAGGACCCAAAGAGCCTACCAAGACTTGATAAGGTTTAATTATGACTTTATAAGGCTAACTAAGTCCTTAGGAAACTTTGGTAGACAATGAAACCAAACAAAACACAAATAAATACCTTAAGGTCAATATGGGCCAAAATGTGCTCTAAGCTTGGGATAAAGGTGTATAAGACCTAATGGTCATACCTATGCCTTATTTATATGTTAATGAACATATCAAATCAATTACTAAAGAAAACCAAGCTTGAAAACAAGTTAAAACGCAAAATGTGCTTTAAGGAGTCTTAAAGCACGTTTTTGAAAAATTGTCTTGTAAATGAGTTTTGAATGGCTAAATGTCCATCATTACTCTTTAATTAACATGTGTACTATATAGTATCACATTTGGGTGGCTATATCAATGGGAAATCAAAAATTTCACTTCTATGTGCCTTGTTTTTGGTGAATAGTGATTTTTATAACTAGTTTGTAACATATAATGTTATAAGTGAGACAATTGACTAATAAAGTCTAAAATACCCCCTTGCTACTATTTGGGGCCGGTTTCCTTATAAGGGAATGAGTCATCCCTTTGTTAAATTGATAAGATACAAATTGATAAAGTAAAACACTATTTACTTTACTTAAATATCTAAAACTAACAAAGCAAACTCATTTCCTCATTCTCTCATTCCTTTCTTCATTTCCCACGGTGGTCTTCTTCTTCCTCCTCTCTCCATCGGTTTCCAAACAGAACCATGCCATTCTCATCCTTCCTCACTTGTAACTTATGACTCCATGCTCCGAATTTAATTCCGAGACTACCGTCTCTTAGTTGGAGCAAGCTCTACAACCTTGTCCTTTCAAATCCTCAAAACCACCATTTGGTGCCAAGGAGAACTTCCATGGAAGGGCTTGAGCTAATTTTTATGCCTTGTTGATCACCTTTGCTTCAAGGTAAGGAAAAACCAAAGAAAACTCCATTTCCTCTCTTTTTAGTACATGGCCGAAAATTAACCTCACCATGGTGTCTTTACCTTGCTTGTTTAGCTTCATTTGAATCTTCCAAGGGCTAGGAGGAGTCCTCTCTTGATATATACTCAAGCTCTCTTTCCATTCCAAGGTAAAACAATCATGTTAATACCTTAAGATAATATATGTAACTAGGGTTTACAATGAGATAAAGCTTAAAGCTTATATACTCATTTTAATGTTGGAATATTGTTTAGTTGTTGGCAAGGAACCAAATGCCTTACCGGTTTTACAAGGAACCAAGAAGGAAATTTGTGAGGAAAAGAGGTAAACAAGCTATCTCAATGTGGTTAAATGCCTTAGGAGAAATAAGCTTATAATGCTTGTTAAAACTACCTAAAGAGCAAATGGTGAATGACCTAGTAAAGTGTTCTCAAGGAGACTAGTAAAAAACATATGTATTGGTGTATGTATTTGCAGGTCAAAGGCATTATTTATGTGGGAAATTCAGTGTTTAAGGATTATGCAATTTAAGGGCCTAAGAGCCATGTTATTTAAGGGCCTAAGTGCCAAGCAAGTTTAATTATGCACTATATTGTGATGTAGTGTAAATTTGGTGAAGTTTTGTGAGTGATAATGTTTTGATGGATCTAGGTGTTCTTGAATGTTTAGTGGTGAAAACTATGAGTTTTGGGAATGATGATATGCTAAGAGAACCCATGGCGAAATTTGTAAAATGTATAAGGAGTTCTAGGTGTTTAAATGAACTTGGGTGAACTAGGAATGGTTAGAATGGACACATGCTTCACTAAGGAAGAACACATGCATTGAGGTGTTCTAAGGTGCTATAAGGATTTAGTCATTGTCTTGGAAGTTCTAGGAATTCAATGTGTTTTGTGAATGTATTAAAGTCTTGGAGAAGTTTGTCTAAGGTTTAGGTTATGTGATGTGCAAGGAGAGAATGATGTTTAGGTAAGGTTTTGAGAAAGGAATTTAAGGAGTTGTGAAAGAGAAGATTAGGTTAGTAAGAGATGCTTGGGAGATGATGTTAAGGTGTAGAGGAAACACCTTGGTATAGTGGTCATTATTGGTGAATTACCACTTAGAAATCTTAAGGAGAAAACATCCCAAGTGCTAGGAATCTTGTAAGAAATTTGTGAATGATAAGATGGTTTTGGTGAGTGATTTAAAGAGTTTAGCACATGGCTAAAGGTGTGTTTGAAGTGCCCAAATGAGGTTAGGACATATTAGGATATATGGGTGAAGTTTGGAGTTAAATGGGCAATGGAAAATAAAGGTCTGGGGCAGACCGACCTTGCGACCGAACTTGCAAGTCGGTCGAGCCCAGTTTACCCTGCGAGAATTGGTTTCTGGAAAAGGCCGACCTTGGGGACCGGACTTGCAAGGTCGGTCGGGCTTGTATTTTGTGTACGGATTAAGTTTCTGGAACCGACCGAACATGGGACCGGACTTGGCAAGTTCGGTCGGGCTTGAATTTTCAAAGAGAAGAAACTCTCGGGAATAGACCGAACATGCGACCGAACTTACAAGGTCGGTCGGAGTAGAAAATTTTGACGGAAATATGTTCTGGAATGGACCGAACTTGGACAAGTTCGGTCGGTAAGGTCGGTCGGACCAAAAATGATGTTTAAGGTTATGAAATGATATGTAATGATGGGGATTGATAGGTAATGATGTTATAAGGTTGTTAAGGACATGTTAGGTGAGTTTTAATGACAATAAAGTGGGTTGAATGTTGTATTAAAATGTGAGAGTAAAACAAGTTTAAACTGTTAAGTTATGTAACTAAGTTAACGGGGAGAAGTTATAAGCATTACTTTAAATAAGCATTAGGCGTTAAAATCATCATGTTACCCCGATATTAATAAAAGTACATATAATGTTATCAGTTGTTCGAGAATTGCTCGAGGAGCTAAGTGGACGTGGTAAAGTGGACTCCGGTGACAGGTATGGTTTTCTTGCAACCTGTGTCCTACCGGATTACACCGGCTTGTATGCCAATATGTTTTCTTGAGTGTTTGCCACCTTGTAAGAATAAAACATGTAATGAGTTTATAGTAATTCATTTATGTGGCGAATTTGGCCTCCGATACCATTTAACCTCAAATATGTGTTAAACCTTAGCTAACCAAATCTAGGAACACATGAGTGATTGGTATTCGGAGTTGACGGCCCAAACCTTGGGAACGTGCTAACCACGGCTATGTGTGAGTTAGTTGGATTGTTGTTGTAAGCAAGTGTGTGAATCTCCCTTGTGTGCTTAACTCGGTTATGATACCGTATGGTGTGTGGATGTGGTAGGGCTCCATAATGGATCTCTAACTACTTATTATTAAGTGTATACGTACTAATGGGGGGTGAGGAGTCCGGTGTTCCGGCCACGCGTGTGATGGACGGGAGTCGTTATCTTATCCGGTTCGGCTCTCTTGGTGTATGTATAGGTGGTATTCCAATTTGGTTTCTACCTTCCCTTAGCTTATCCAAAGCTAGTTACTGACTCACGTCGGGCCACAGGGCATACGAATGTTATTTCGGTGTGCTTGGGATTACTATATCCGACACCTTGGGTACAAGTTAACCGTTCTATATAACCGGACGGTAACGAGGATGGTAACGAGCTTAACATGGGATTGGCAAAATCCCTAGGCTCACATGGTATACTAACTATGGTGGAAGGTTCCTTGTGAGGACCGATTTTATGGTGATATGTAATGTTATGGTGCTATGCAAATTCCCTTGCTATGCTATGGTATATAAATATTCGATGTTTAAATGAATGCGATGTCATCATATGTACGTGAAACAAGAAAGGTGTGGTTATGTTTTATGTGAGAAATGAGATATGTTGTATGGTATGGATGTGTGGATCATGGAAATGAATCCCAGTTTGCGACAAGAGGCATTTAAGGATAACCCGATTAATGGGTACATGTCGTTTGTTAAGGAAGTAGCTCCGTTTAGAGGAGAGTCACTCTAGGGTTTAAGGAATCATTGGATGGTTGGTTAAGTGTGGATGTTTTGGTTATAGGTTGAGCCCATAGAGGCGAAATGTTATGCGTTGAATGTTATGGCTTGTGTGCATGATTTAAGTGTAATCAACTGCATGCTAAGATGACAATTAGTTGTGCGTGGCCCGGTAGCATGTGGGCTGCGGGATTACCATACCAGCAAAGGTGCTGAGCCCCTTGGGGGCCACCCTTTCTCTCCTTTTCTATTTCAGGTACAAGGAGCTGGAAGCCGTTCGAGAGTAGGACGGGGCAGAGGTTTATACATGGGTAGCCATTTAAATGGCGTGAGTATGATAGGCGTAGTAAGACCGAAGTTATATCGGCAGTAGTTTGTAAATACTCGGTACAGGGGGAGTGTATGTATATAATAAATGTTGAAAATGGAATGAGGATTGTATTGTGTAGTTGCTCGGGAATCTAGTCCATCAGACCGAACAAATGTACATGTATTAACTTGTTAGCCACGTAGGTGGTTAACGGCGTGTAACACCATTGGAATAAATAATATGATGAGTTGAGTTTCCGCTGCAGATTGTTATTATGTGTTTGTTGGATGGGGTGTTAAAAAAGTGGTATCAGAGCGAAGTATCGCTCTGATGACTGAATTACCGAGCTTAGGAAGTACCGAGTTAGGATTTAAGTACTTTGGGTTAAGGGTTGAGTGATAGCGTGAGAGATACGCTAGGTAGGAACTACCAGTGACTACTGGAAACCTACAATATCCATCCCACCCTCCACAATCCCTGTTTATAACTTGGGAAACAACGCCAGAGAGATGAAAGTCCTCTCTTACTCGGGAATACCCGATCTGGCTGTTAGTAAGTACCTTTAAAGGTACGGGGAACCTGTCATACGGTAGATCCCGAAAACTGGGAATCCCGGAGACGGTCTCCATCTAAACAGTGTTAACCGCATTTCATAGCGAAGAGCGAAGAATCAGTGTACAAGAAGAATAGAATTTCTGGCAACCTGGGTCGACATGCAGAGCAGTCGAGAATAACCAGCTTGCAACGCACCGACCGTGCAATAGGCAAGAAATGGATTAATAGAACCGAGACAAGTGTCTACGGAACCACAGTTGATAAATAATACACCAACGGTATACCAACCGACAAGGGAACTACAACGTAGTGCCCAAATACGTGGAACGGGCTACAAGGTGAATATAATACTAAGACAAAGGGGTCTCCCAGAATGGGAAACACCCTAGTTGATGATCGTCATGCGAAGACAGTGAGAAGTCACCTAGAGAAGTTATTATTAAGACAATAACATCAGTGAGGGCCAACAAGGCCACTGATGACAGTGCGGATAAAAACAATACCACAACCGGTATGTGTTGAACTGATAGCCAGTTAGCATGGCGCACTTGCCATAGCAAGTGGCTATAACAGGGCTGTTCGGGAAACTTATAACCACATACAAAGTATTTGGTAGAGTACCATAAAGTTAAATGAGATTGTCATAACAGTGGAAGGGCCTGTTAGCCTAACCTCTGTAATTGGAAGTACACCAGTCGGCAAGAAGCTAGACTTGGCTAAGGTAAGAAGATGTTGTGAAACCATGGAAATCTTTCTTTCAAAACCTAATTTTATTCAAACCCTTTCTTTCAAACCAGATTTCTTTCAAACCAACACTTCTTTCCGACCTTCTTTTAAACCAAACCAGTGAAACCAGGGGCAATTGACAAGGATACAACAATGGATAAACCTTCCCTCGATTAAGTTCGGGAAGCAAAGAATGAATATTGTCACGGGACAATATAAGGGAGTTGACAACAGAATACTTCACCTAGGCGTGTGACGGCACTACGAGTGTACCAATGTGTTGTGGGACGACCGCACTCCGATAGGAGCATGTGGGCCTGACAGACCTACTTATAGGTTAATTGGGTAAGTAGTAATGTATCAGTATGATACCCCATATATGTATACGAGTAGAGTCCAGAACACGGGAAGTAGTCGACTCCGTCTACGGTCAGCAGTATAAATCAAACAGGAGCTAGGAAATATAAGGAATGCTTGAAGTCAAGGAACTCAGTTAGTTAACGAAACTAAAGGAATTAGTGAATTCTTTCAAGGAAATGTTTAAGAGTCAGGAGGTGCGAAGTGCACTAACTGAATGTAAAGACAGCTTATATGATTAAGGATCCCCAGGGATAAACATGATAGCTGGAAAGTAGGGAAAGGCAGATGCCTAATGTGGACACATTAATGTGCAACAAACGGGATGAAGCTCCCAGAATGGGCACCTACACTACCAGGAAAGGTTGATCTTCACGGAAGAAGATAATAACCAGTTAAGAACGCAAACGGCGTGACTAATGGAATGTACCAATAAGTGTGAAACAAATGTAAGGCATAACGTTAGCAACACCCAGGAGCAATCCTTGAGGGGTGTTCGCATCAACAATTGTTGAACGAAATGCATGACAGAAACAAGGGTTGAAATTAACACCCAGTTTAGACATAAGTTGTCAGGAGACGGACTGACAAACCTAAGGGGCACCCCATGAAAGGAAACGGAATGCAACGACCTTGTCATGGAGCCCACTACAACCTCTAAACATGTAATGTGATACAGAGGAGTACATATGTGTGGACAGGCCTACAATGAGCCCAGCTCAAGGCAAATAAGGCTTATAAGCCATAATCAAGATATGTTATATAAATTCGATTAATTGTAGAAGTTTATGCTGTATAAGGAATAGAGTGGTAAGCGAAACCACTGCATTAAGAGTGGGGTAACCCCTCGATATTGTGAAACCGCGGGAGCGGTAGTTATGTGAATCAAGTTCAAGAAATATGGGAGGATGGACCACGTTGTATTACCCCAGGATGATTTGAATAAAATAACACAAAAAAAAAAAGAAGTGCTCGTACCTGTTGTGTACACGGAAGAGTAATAAGTTTGATAGCAATCACCGTAGGTGTGTGAAGCTAAATGTGTAGCGAACAACGCTCAAGGGAAAGAAGTATATATTCAAAAATCAGCCAAATAAGTGGCCAGATAAACCTAGCGTAAGAGCAAAGCTAATGTAATAGCGGATACAGTATAAGTTGATGCTATATAATGGAAGAGGATACGGTGTGCAATAAGCGACCGTTGTATAAGTATTGCTAAGTGATGGTATGACAAATAAACAGAGTTGTGAGTTAACCCCAGTGGAGATACAACAGTAAGTGATAGCAAACGAACCGAGCAGTAAGTCGGTGGCAAGTGTTAGATGATAAGGATTTCAGTGAAAATTCCTATCGCAATCGCATGAGAATTTACTGTCAAGAGTTTACGCCTCTGACTCTGTATGACTGAGTTTTGGTATTGCACTTGCGCAGTAATGATAAAGTGGGATAGCTAGGATTTGGGAAATGTTAATTGTGGTGGATGTAGAAAGAAACCTATAATACTATAATGATCAATGCATAGGAAATGCAAGGACATACCAATGGAAGAGTACTTGTACGAAACCAAATGTGGAGGTATGATTAAGAATAAGTGATAACAGTGGCACTAAATACTAAAGGTCGGTATGAGATATACCACAGGTGTGAGAAATAACTGAGAGAGCACTACACATTAGGTAGTAGCTCAATCTCAACCGACAGTAAGTCGGTAGAAGTAAGTCAATCATTGTGAAATACACAGTAGTTTACGCTGTAAGCTAGTGGAGAAGTGGATGGAAAGTTTGACACTCACCGAATTCGCTCAGGGTAAGAGATACCATGCGTCGGTTGAGAAACCATCCTTCCCAAGATAAGGGTAATACATTGGAGATGTACAATACAGTAACAGTAACGAATGGGGCAAACTAGCCCTATAATTATCAGAATGGCGCAGCAGAGGCCAGTGAGCCCATGCATCAAATGCCGAATATACATGGTGAATATGAATGGATGGCAGTCATCAATGCCTAGAAGCCTCACAGGCCAGGACCGAAACCGGTTATGAGTTAGAACTCCAATGTGAATTTTGGTTTAGGGACTAAACCGCCAATATGGTTAAGATCCTCTAATCAGAATCCATTGTGTAATAGACCGCGTCGAAGTCAAAACACTTCACGACGGCAGAACATTTTAAGCTAATGCTCAGTGATTGATTACGTGGGCGTAATCCCTTTTAAGGGGGGTAGAGCGCAAAACCACTTAGTGTGTTTTACCGTACAAGTGTACGTGAATGGGGTTGTGCATAGCACAAAATGAATTGTTATGATGGTTGGCGCGTGTGTTATATAAACATACGCATTTATTTGTGGTTAAATTGTGGTAATTGCGCACAAAAGATGCGAATACCATTGTGGGTAGTGTGTCATTTTTTGACAGTGGTGTGTGAGAGTACAAGTGGAAGGGAGTAAAGAAACTCCCGGGGAACTAAAACCCCGACAGTGCATAAATGTAAACCATGTATTGTACTTTGATAAAAAAATATGTATATATATACGGTGTTGTGATTTATGAGGGGTATAAGACCGACATAGAACCTAGTGAGAATTAAATTTCCTAGGTAACTTGAATTAAGTTGGATTTGGGTGATGATTGATAGACGGAGTTCTATCCCTTGGAGATGTAATGATTATGACTAGAAGGATTTAAAGATAGGAAATGGGATATGCTTGAATTAGTTGTTGGTTGAAAATGAAGTGGGAGGTGAAACTTGATTATCATGAGATCAAGGGAAGCCGAACACAAATTGGGGTGGAAAGATAGTTCAACACTGATGCTGATCACATCAGGGTTGGATGATCTTGAAGCTCCCTGTAAGTGGTCATAAATAACTATGTTAAGAAAGATACAAGAAGCATAAATTGGACTTGGAGTTGTGTGGTGTTTTCAAAAGGATTTTCAATTGGTGTTTTCAAACAATCGATTAATATTTTGAATAAAGGATTCTTTATACTTAACCTAGTAAGAGTATTTTTGTAGTACTTGCTCACGAGCTGAGGACGTATGAGCCTTTGTCTTCGGACCGGTGACATGAGAAGTACATATGTTGAAAATTAAGTGAATGTTTTGATCTCCCAAAGGAACGGGGACCAGAAGGTGTCCATCGCGACCGGGTTCTGCGGGATCATTGTGTATATGTACTCAACGTGGGATTCGAACCCATGGAGAGATGGAAAAGGTATTTCTGTTTGATATACATGCTATGACATGTTGTTTGGTATGTGTGATAAAAGTTATGTTGACTTGATCTTCTAAAGTGTATGCTATCGAGGCCTGTGGGTCTAAATGTGTTGTGTTACCCGGGCCTACGAGTCCAAATGTGGTTATGTCACCCAGACCTAAGAGTCTGAGGGATATTATGTTAGTGCAAGTGTGGTGAAGGTACCCGGACCATTAAGTCCGAGGTTACCATGTGAGTATGATATTTATGTGTAATGTGGATATGTTGCCCGGACCATTAAGTCCGAGGTTGGATGTAAAGGATGGTTGGTAATGGAAGTTTTATGGCTATAAGTAATTCCCGTATTTTAATCCAATGATGCGAGGAAATGTGAACTTCGAGGACGAAGTTCTTTTAAGGGGGGTAGATTGAAATACCCCAAACCTTGGTATGTTGTGTAAATGTTAAACTATGGTGTTAGAAACATAAATGAAACATTTAAACCATGGTAAAACACAATAAAACACTAAGACACGGTTTGAGCAAAAACATGCTCTAAGCTTGGAGTGAACTTGGTTAGGACCCAAAGAGCCTACCAAGACTTGATAAGGTTTAATTATGACTTTATAAGGCTAACTAAGTCCTTAGGAAACTTTGGTAGACAATGAAACCAAACAAAACACAAATAAATACCTTAAGGTCAATATGGGCCAAAATGTGCTCTAAGCTTGGGATAAAGGTGTATAAGACCTAATGGTCATACCTATGCCTTATTTATATGTTAATGAACATATCAAATCAATTACTAAAGAAAACCAAGCTTGAAAACAAGTTAAAACGCAAAATGTGCTTTAAGGAGTCTTAAAGCACGTTTTTGAAAAATTGTCTTGTAAATGAGTTTTGAATGGCTAAATGTCCATCATTACTCTTTAATTAACATGTGTATATAGTATCACATTTGGGTGGCTATATCAATGGGAAATCAAAAATTTCACTTCTATGTGCCTTGTTTTTGGTGAATAGTGATTTTTATAACTAGTTTGTAACATATAATGTTATAAGTGAGACAATTGACTAATAAAGTCTAAAATACCCCCTTGCTACTATTTGGGGCCGGTTTCCTTATAAGGGAATGAGTCATCCCTTTGTTAAATTGATAAGATACAAATTGATAAAGTAAAACACTTACTTTACTTAAATATCTAAAACTAACAAAGCAAACTCATTTCCTCATTCTCTCATTCCTTTCTTCATTTCCCACGGTGGTCTCTTCTTCCTCCTCTCTCCATCGGTTTCCAAACAGAACCATGCCATTCTCATCCTTCCTCACTTGTAACTTATGACTCCATGCTCCGAATTTAATTCCGAGACTACCGTCTCTTAGTTGGAGCAAGCTCTACAACCTTGTCCTTTCAAATCCTCAAAACCACCATTTGGTGCCAAGGAGAACTTCCATGGAAGGGGCTTGAGCTAATATTTTTATGCCTTGTTGATCACCTTTGCTTCAAGGTAAGGAAAAACCAAAGAAAACTCCATTTCCTCTTTTTAGTACATGGCCGAAAATTAACTCACCATGGTGTCTTTACCTTGCTTGTTTAGCTTCATTTGAATCTTCCAAGGGCTAGGAGGAGTCCTCTCTTGATATATACTCAAGCTCTCTTTCCATTCCAAGGTAAAACAATCATGTTAATACTTTAAGAAATATATGTAACTAGGGTTTACAATGAGATAAAGCTTAAAGCTTATATACTCATTTCAATGTTGGTATATTGTTTAGTTGTTGGCAAGGAACCAAATGCCTTACCGGTTTTACAAGGAAACAAGAAAGAAATTTGTGAGGAAAAGAGGTAAACAAGCTATCTCAATGTGGTTTAATGCCTTAGGAGAAATGAGCTTATAATGCTTGTTAAAACTACCTAAAGAGCAAATGGTGAATGACCTAGTTAAGTGTTCTCAAGGAGACTAGTAAAAGAAACATATGTATTGGTGTATGTATTTGCAGGTCAAAGGCATTATTTATGTGGGAAATTCAGTGTTTAAGGATTATGCAATTTAAGGGCCTAAGAGCCATGTTATTTAAGGGCCTAAGTGCCAAGCAAGTTTAATTATGCACTATATTGTGATGTAGTGTAAATTTGGTGAAGTTTTGTGAGTGATAATGTTTGATGGATCTAGGTGTTCTTGAATGTTTAGTGGTGAAAACTATGAGTTTTGGGAATGATGATATGCTAAGAGAACCCATGGCGAAATTTGTAAAATGTATAAGGAGTTCTAGGTGTTTAAATGAACTTGGGTGAACTAGGAATGGTTAGAAATGGACACATGCTTCACTAAGGAAGAACACATGCATTGAGGTGTTCTAAGGTGCTATAAGGATTTAGTCATTGTCTTGGAAGTTCTAGGAATTCAATGTGTGTTTTGTGAATGTATTAAAGTCTTGGAGAAGTTTGTCTAAGGTTTAGGTTATGTGATGTGCAAGGAGAGAATGATGTTTAGGTAAGGTTTTGAGAAAGGAATTTAAGGAGTTGTGAAAGAGAAGATTAGGTTAGTAAGAGAAGATGCTTGGGAGATGATGTTAAGGTGTAGAGGAAACACCTTGGTATAGTGGTCATTATTGGTGAATTACCACTTAGAATCTTAAGGAGAAACATCCCAAGTGCTAGGAATCTTGTAAGAAATTTGTGAATGATAAGATGGTTTTGGTGAGTGATTTAAAGAGTTTAGCACATGGCTAAAGGTGTGTTTGAAGTGCCCAATGAGGTTAGGACATATTAGGATATATGAGGTGAAGTTTGGAGTTAAATGGGCAATGGAAAATAAAGGTCTGGGGCAGACCGACCTTGCGACCGAACTTGCCAAGGTCGGTCGAGCCCAGTTTACCCTGCGAGAATTGGTTTCTGGAAAAGGCCGACCTTGGGGACCGGACTTGCAAGGTCGGTCGGGCTTGTATTTTGTGTACGGATTAAGTTTTCTGGAACCGACCGAACATGGGACCGGACTTGGCAAGTTCGGTCGGGCTTGAATTTTCAAAGAAAGAAACTCTCGGGAATAGACCGAACATGCGACCGAACTTACAAGGTCGGTCGAGTAGAAAATTTTGACGGAAATATGTTCTGGAATGGACCGAACTTGGACAAGTTCGGTCGGTAAGGTCGTCGGACCAAAAATGATGTTTCCGGTTCTGCCCTTATCTGTATGCTGGGCTTGCTCGGTCCTGCTGTTATAAGGTGTTTAGGACCATGTTCGGTGTTTTATGACCATAACGTGGGTTGAATGTTGTATTTCTGTGCGGTCCCAGTTTCCCCTGTTAAGTTATGTCTAGTTCGGGGAGTTATAAGCATTAGGCGTTAAATCATCATGTTACCACCGATATTAATAAAAGTACATATAATGTTATCCGTTGTTCGAGAATTGGCTCGAGGAGCAAAGTGGACGTGGTAAAGTGGACTCCGGTGACAGGTATGTTTTCTTGCAACCTGTGTCCTACCAGGATTACACCGGCTTGTATGCCAATATGTTTTCTGAGTGTTTGCCACCTTGTAAATAAAACATGTAATGGTTTATAGTAATTCATTTATGTGGCGAATTTGGCCTCCGATACCATTTACCTCAAATATGTGTTAAACCTTAGCTAACCAATCTAGGAAACAGAGTGATTGTATTTCGTAGTTTACGGCCCAAACCTTGGACGTGGCTAACCAAACGGCTATGTGAGTTAGTTGGATATTGTTTTTGTAAGCAAGTGTGTGAATCTCCTTGTGTGCTTAACTCGGTTATGATACCGTATGGTGTGTGGATGTGGTAGGGCTCCATAATGGATCTCTAACTACTTATTATTAAGTGTATACGTACTAATGGGGGGTGAGGAGTCCGTTGTTCCGGCCACGCGTGGTGATGGGACGGGAAGTCGTTATCTTATCCGGTTCGCTCTCTTGTGTATGTATAGGGGTGTCCAATTTGTTTCTACCTTCCTTAGCTTATCCAACTAGTTTACTGACTCACTCGGGCCACAGGGGCATACGAATGTTATTTCGGTGTGCTTGGGATTACTATATCCGACACACCTGGGTACAAGTTAACCGTTCTATATAACCGGCCGGTAACGAGGAGGTAACGAGCTTAACATGGGATTGCAAAAATCCCTAGGCTCACATGTATACTAACTATGGTGGAAGGGTTCCTTGTGAGGACCGATTTTATGGTGATATTTAAGTTATTGTGCTATGCAAATTCCCTTGCTATCTATGGTATATAAATATATCGATGTTTTAAATGAATGCGATGTCATCATATGTACGTTGAAACAAAAAGGTGTGGTTATGTTTTATTATGTGAGAAATGAGATATGTGTGTATGGTATGGAATGTGTGGATCATGGAAATGAATCCCAGTTTGCGACAAGAGGCATTTAAGGATAACCCGATTAATGGGTACATGTCGTTTGTTAAGGAAGTAAGCTCCGTTTAGAGAGAGTCACTCTAGGGTTTAAGAATCATTGGATGTGGTTAAGTGGGATGTTTTGGTTATAGGTTGAGCCATAGAGGCGAAATGTTTATGCGTTGAATGTTTATGGGCTTGTGTGCATGATTTAAGTGTAATCAACTGCATGCTAATATGACAATTAGTGTGCGTGCCCGGTAGCATGTGGGCTGCGGGATTTACCATACCAGCAAAGGTGCTGAGCCCTTGGGGGCCACCCTTTCTCTCCTTTTCTATTTCAGGTACACTGAGCTGGAAGCCGTTCGAGAGTAGAGACGGCAGGGTTTATAACATGGGTAGCCATTTAAATGGCGTGAGTATGATAGGCGTAGTAAGACCGAAGTTATTATCGGCAGTAGTTGTAAATACGCTACAGGGAGTGTATGTATATAATAAATGTTGAAAATGGAATGAGGATTGTATTGTGTAGTTGCTCGGGAATCTAGTCCTCAGACCGATACAAATGTACATGTATTACCTTGTTAGCACGTAGGTGGTTAACGCTGTACACACCATTGGAATAAAAATATGATGAGTTGAGTTTCCGCTTCAGATTGTTTATTATGTGTTTGTTGTTGGCATGGGGTGTTACAAAAGTGGTATCAGAGCGAGTACGCTCTGATGACTGAATTACCGAGCTTAGGAGTACCGAGTTAGGATTTAAGTACTTTGGGTTAAGGGTTGAGTGATAGCGTGAGAGATACGCTAGGTAGGAACTACCAGTGACTACTGGAAACCTACAATATCCATCCCACCCTCCACAATCCCTGTTATATAACTTGGGAAACAACGCCAGAGAGATGAAAGTCCTCTCTTACTCGGGAATACCCGATCTGGCTGTTAGTAAGTACCTTTAAAGGTACGGGGAACCTGTCATACGGTAGATCCCGAAAACTGGGAATCCCGGAGACGGTCTCCATCTAAACAGTGTTAACCGCATTTCATAGCGAAGAGCGAAGAATCAGTGTACAAGAAGAATAGAATTTCTGGCAACCTGGGTCGACATGCAGAGCAGTCGAGAATAACCAGCTTGCAACGCACCGACCGTGCAATAGGCAAGAAATGGATTAATAGAACCGAGACAAGTGTCTACGGAACCACAGTTGATAAATAATACACCAACGGTATACCAACCGACAAGGGAACTACAACGTAGTGCCCAAATACGTGGAACGGGCTACAAGGTGAATATAATACTGAGACAAAGGGGTCTCCCAGAATGGGAAAACACCCTAGTTGATGATCGTCATGCGAAGACAGTGAGAAGTCACCTAGAGAAGTTATTATTAAGACAATAACATCAGTGAGGGCCAACAAGGCCACTGATGACAGTGCGGATAAAAACAATACCACAACCGGTATGTGTTGAACTGATAGCCAGTTAGCATGGCGCACTTGCCATAGCAAGTGCTGCTATAACAGGGCTATTCGGAAAACTTATAACCACTACAAAGTATTTGGTAGAGTACCATAAAGTTAAATGAGATTGTCATAACAGTGGAAGGGCCTGTTAGCCTAACCTCTGTAATTGGAAGTACACCAGTCGGCAAGAAGCTAGACTTGGCTAAGGTAAGAAGATGTTGTGAAACCATGGAAATCTTTCTTTCAAACCTAATTTTATTCAAACCCTTTCTTTTCAAACCAGATTTTCTTTCAAACCAACACTTCTTTCCGACCTTCTTTTAAACCAAACCAGTGAAACCAGGGGCAATTGACAAGGATACAACAATGGATAAACCTTCCCTCGATTAAGTTCGGGAAGCAAAGAATGAATATTGTCACGGGACAATATAAGGGAGTTGACAACAGAATACTTCACCTAGGCGTGTGCGGACACTACGAGTGTACCAATTGTGTTGTGGGACGACCGCACTCCGATAGGAGCATGTGGGCCTGACAGACCTACTTATAGGTTAATTGGGTAAGTAGTAATGTATCAGTATGATACCCCATATATGTATACGAGTAGAGTCCAGAACACGGGAAGTAGTCGACTCCGTCTACGGTCAGCAGTATAAATCAAACAGGAGCTAGGAAATATAAGGAATGCTTGAAGTCAAGGAACTCAGTTAAGTTAACGAAACTAAAGGAATTAGTGAATTCCTTTCAAGGAAATGTTTAAGAGTCAGGAGTGCGAAGTGCACTAACTGAATGTAAAGACAGCTTATATGATTTAAGGATCCCAGGGATAAACATGATAGCTGGAAAGTAGGGAAAGGCAGATGCCTAATGTGGACACATTAATGTGCAACAACGGGATGAAGCTCCCAGAATGGGCACCTACACTACCAGGAAAGGTTGATCTTCACGAAGAGATAATAACCAGTTAAGAACGCAAACGGCGTGACTAATGGAATGTACCAATAAGTGTGAAACAAATGTAAGGCATAACGTAGCAACACCCAGGAGCAATCCTTGAGGGGTGTTCGCATCAACAATTGTTGAACGAAATGCATGACAGAAACACAAGGGTTGAAATTAACACCCAGTTTAGACATAAGTTGTCAGGAGACGGACTGACAAACCTAAGGGGCACCCCATGAAAGGAAACGGAATGCAACGACCTTGTCATGGAGCCCACTACAACCTCTAAACATGTAATGTGATACAGAGGAGTACATATGTGTGGACAGCCTACAATGAGCCCAGCTCAAGGCAAATAAGGCTTATAAGCCATAATCAAGATATGTTATATAAATTCGATTGATTGTAGAAGTTTATGCTGTATAAGTGAATAGAGTGGTAAGCGAACCACTGCATTAAGAGTGGGGATACCCCTCGATATTGTGAAACCGCGGGAGCGGTAGTTATGTGAATCAAGTTCAAGAAATATGTGGAGGATGGACCACGTTGTTATTACCCCCCAGGATGATTGAATAAAATAACACAAAAAAAAAAAGAAGTGCTCGTACCTGTTGTGTACACAGGAAAGTAATAAGTTTGATAGCAATCACCGTAGGTGTGTGAAGCTAAATGTGTAGCGAACAACGCTCAAGGGAAAGATAGTAATATATTCAAAAATCAGCCAAATAAGTGGCCAGATAAACCTAGCGTAATAGCAAAGCTAATGTATAGCGGATACAGTATAAGTTGATGCTATAATGGAAGAGGATACGGTGCAATAAGCGACCGTTGTATAAGTATTGCTAAGTGATGGTATGACAAATAAACAGAGTTGTGAGTTAACCCCAGTGGAGATACAACAGTAAGTGATAGCAAAGAACCGAGCAGTAAGTCGGTGGCAATGTTAGATGATAAGGATTTCAGTGAAAATTCCTATCGCAATCGCATGAGAGATTTACTGTCAAGAGTTTACGCCTCTGCACTCTGTATGACTGAGTGTTTTGGTATTGCACTTGCGCAGTAATGATCAAGTGGGATAGCTAGGATTTGGGAAATGTTAATTGTGGTGGATGTAGAAAGAACCTATAATACTATAATGATCAATGCATAGGAAATGCAAGGACATACCATGGAAGAGTACTTGTACGAAACCAAATGTGGAGGTATGATTAGAATAAGTGATAACAGTGGCACTAAATACTAAAGGTCGGTATGAGATATACCACAGGTGTGAGAAATAACTGAGAGAGCACTACACATTAGGTAGTAGCTCAATCTCAACCGACAGTAAGTCGGTAGAAGTAAGTCAATCATTGTGAAATACACAGTAGTTTACGCTGTAAGCTAGTGGAGAAGTGGATGGAAAGTTTTGACACTCACCGAATTCGCTCAGGGTAAGAGATACCATGCGTCGGTTGAGAAACCATCCTTCCCAAGATAAGGGTAATACATTGGAGATGTACAATACAGTAACAGTAACGAATGGGGCAAACTAGCCCTATAATTATCAGAATGGCGCAGCAGAGGCCAGTGAGCCCATGCATCAAATGCCGAATATACATGGTGAATATGAATGGATGGCCAGTCATCAATGCCTAGAAGCCTCACAGGCCAGGACCGAAACCGGTTATGAGTTAGAACTCCAATGTGAATTTTGGTTTAGGGACTAAACCGCCAATATGGTTAAGATCCTCTAATCAGAATCCATTGTGTAATAGACCGCGTCGAAGTCAAAACACTTCACGACGGCAGAACATTTTAAGCTAATGCTCAGTGATTGATTACGTGGGCGTAATCCCTTTTAAGGGGGGTAGAGCGCAAAACCACTTAGTGTGTTTTACCGTACAAGTGTACGTGAATGGGGTTGTGCATAGCACAAAATGAATTGTTATGATGGTTGGCGCGTGTGTTATATAAACATACGCATTTATTTGTGGTTAAATTGTGGTAATTGCGCACAAAAGATGCGAATACCATTGTGGGTAGTGTGTCATTTTTTGACAGTGGTGTGTGAGAGTACAAGTGGAAGGGAGTAAAGAAACTCCCGGGGAACTAAAACCCCGACAGTGCATAAATGTAAACCATGTATTGTACTTTGATAAAAAAATATGTATATATATACGGTGTTGTGATTTATGAGGGGTATAAGACCGACATAGAACCTAGTGAGAATTAAATTTCCTAGGTAACTTGAATTAAGTTGGATTTGGGTGATGATTGATAGACGGAGTTCTATCCCTTGGAGATGTAATGATTATGACTAGAAGGATTTAAAGATAGGAAATGGGATATGCTTGAATTAGTTGTTGGTTGAAAATGAAGTGGGAGGTGAAACTTGATTATCATGAGATCAAGGGAAGCCGAACACAAATTGGGGTGGAAAGATAGTTCAACACTGATGCTGATCACATCAGGGTTGGATGACTCTTGAAGCTCCCTGTAAGTGGTCAAAATACTATGTTAAGAAAGATACAAGAAGCATAAATTGGACTTGGAGTTGTGTGGTGTTTTCAAAAGGATTTTCAATTGGTGTTTTCAAACAATCGATTAATATTTTGAATAAAGGATTCTTATATACTTAACCTAGTAAGAGTATTTTTGTAGTACTTGCTCACGAGCTGAGGACGTATGAGCCTTTGTCTTCGGACCGGTGACATGAGAAGTACATATGTTGAAAATTAAGTGAATGTTTTGATCTCCCAAAGGAACGGGGACCAGAAGGTGTCCATCGCGACCGGGTTCTGCGGGATCATTGTGTATATGTACTCAACGTGGGATTCGAACCCATGGAGAGATGGAAAAGGTATTTCTGTTTGATATACATGCTATGACATGTTGTTTGGTATGTGTGATAAAAGTTATGTTGACTTTGATCTTCTAAAGTGTATGCTATCGAGGCCTGTGGGTCTAAATGTGTTGTGTTACCCGGGCCTACGAGTCCAAATGTGGTTATGTCACCCAGACCTAAGAGTCTGAGGGATATTATGTTAGTGCAAGTGTGGTGAAGGTACCCGGACCATTAAGTCCGAGGTTACCATGTGAGTATGATATTTTATGTGTAATGTGGATATGTTGCCCGGACCATTAAGTCCGAGGTTGGATGTAAAGGATGGTTGGTAATGGAAGTTTTATGGCTATAAGTAATTCCCGTATTTTAATCCAATGATGCGAGGAAATGTGAACTTCGAGGACGAAGTTCTTTTAAGGGGGGTAGATTGAAATACCCCAAACCTTGGTATGTTGTGTAAATGTTAAACTATGGTGTTAGAAACATAAATGAAACATTTAAACCATGGTAAAACACAATAAAACACTAAGACACGGTTTGAGCAAAAACATGCTCTAAGCTTGGAGTGAACTTGGTTAGGACCCAAAGAGCCTACCAAGACTTGATAAGGTTTAATTATGACTTTATAAGGCTAACTAAGTCCTTAGGAAACTTTGGTAGACAATGAAACCAAACAAAACACAAATAAATACCTTAAGGTCAATATGGGCCAAAATGTGCTCTAAGCTTGGGATAAAGGTGTATAAGACCTAATGGTCATACCTATGCCTTATTTATATGTTAATGAACATATCAAATCAATTACTAAAGAAAACCAAGCTTGAAAACAAGTTAAAACGCAAAATGTGCTTTAAGGAGTCTTAAAGCACGTTTTTGAAAAATTGTCTTGTAAATGAGTTTTGAATGGCTAAATGTCCATCATTACTCTTTAATTAACATGTGTACTATATAGTATCACATTTGGGTGGCTATATCAATGGGAAATCAAAAATTTCACTTCTATGTGCCTTGTTTTTGGTGAATAGTGATTTTTATAACTAGTTTGTAACATATAATGTTATAAGTGAGACAATTGACTAATAAAGTCTAAAATACCCCCTTGCTACTATTTGGGGCCGGTTTCCTTATAAGGGAATGAGTCATCCCTTTGTTAAATTGATAAGATACAAATTGATAAAGTAAAACACTATTTACTTTACTTAAATATCTAAAACTAACAAAGCAAACTCATTTCCTCATTCTCTCATTCCTTTCTTCATTTCCCACGGTGGTCTTCTTCTTCCTCCTCTCTCCATCGGTTTCCAAACAGAACCATGCCATTCTCATCCTTCCTCACTTGTAACTTATGACTCCATGCTCCGAATTTAATTCCGAGACTACCGGTCTCTTAGTTGGAGCAAGCTCTACAACCTTGTCCTTTCAAATCCTCAAAACCACCATTTTGGTGCCAAGGAGAACTTCCATGGAAGGGGCTTGAGCTAATATTTTTATGCCTTGTTGATCACCTTTGCTTCAAGGTAAGGAAAAACCAAAGAAAACTCCATTTCCTCTCTTTTTAGTACATGGCCGAAAATTAACCTCACCATGGTGTCTTTACCTTGCTTGTTTAGCTTCATTTGAATCTTCCAAGGGCTAGGAGGAGTCCTCTCTTGATATATACTCAAGCTCTCTTTCCATTCCAAGGTAAAACAATCATGTTAATACTTTAAGATAATATATGTAACTAGGGTTTACAATGAGATAAAGCTTAAAGCTTATATACTCATTTCAATGTTGGTATATTGTTTAGTTGTTGGCAAGGAACCAAATGCCTTACCGGTTTTACAAGGAAACAAGAAAGAAATTTGTGAGGAAAAGAGGTAAACAAGCTATCTCAATGTGGTTTAATGCCTTAGGAGAAATGAGCTTATAATGCTTGTTAAAACTACCTAAAGAGCAAATGGTGAATGACCTAGTTAAGTGTTCTCAAGGAGACTAGTAAAAGAACATATGTATTGGTGTATGTATTTGCAGGTCAAAGGCATTATTTATGTGGGAAATTCAGTGTTTAAGGATTATGCAATTTAAGGGCCTAAGAGCCATGTTATTTAAGGGCCTAAGTGCCAAGCAAGTTTAATTATGCACTATATTGTGATGTAGTGTAAATTTGGTGAAGTTTTGTGAGTGATAATGTTTTGATGGATCTAGGTGTTCTTGAATGTTTAGTGGTGAAAACTATGAGTTTTGGGAATGATGATATGCTAAGAGAACCCATGGCGAAATTTGTAAAATGTATAAGGAGTTCTAGGTGTTTAAATGAACTTGGGTGAACTAGGAATGGTTAGAAATGGACACATGCTTCACTAAGGAAGAACACATGCATTGAGGTGTTCTAAGGTGCTATAAGGATTTAGTCATTGTCTTGGAAGTTCTAGGAATTCAATGTGTGTTTTGTGAATGTATTAAAGTCTTGGAGAAGTTTGTCTAAGGTTTAGGTTATGTGATGTGCAAGGAGAGAATGATGTTTAGGTAAGGTTTTGAGAAAGGAATTTAAGGAGTTGTGAAAGAGAAGATTAGGTTAGTAAGAGAAGATGCTTGGGAGATGATGTTAAGGTGTAGAGGAAACACCTTGGTATAGTGGTCATTATTGGTGAATTACCACTTAGAAATCTTAAGGAGAAAACATCCCAAGTGCTAGGAATCTTGTAAGAAATTTGTGAATGATAAGATGGTTTTGGTGAGTGATTTAAAGAGTTTAGCACATGGCTAAAGGTGTGTTTGAAGTGCCCAAATGAGGTTAGGACATATTAGGATATATGAGGTGAAGTTTGGAGTTAAATGGGCAATGGAAAATAAAGGTCTGGGGCAGACCGACCTTGCGACCGAACTTGCCAAGGTCGGTCGAGCCCAGTTTACCCTGCGAGAATTGGTTTCTGGAAAAGGCCGACCTTGGGGACCGGACTTGCAAGGTCGGTCGGGCTTGTATTTTGTGTACGGATTAAGTTTCTGGAACCGACCGAACATGGGACCGGACTTGGCAAGTTCGGTCGGGCTTGAATTTTCAAAGAGAAGAAACTCTCGGGAATAGACCGAACATGCGACCGAACTTACAAGGTCGGTCGGAGTAGAAAATTTTGACGGAAATGTGTTCTGGAATGGACCGAACTTGGACAAGTTCGGTCGGTAAGGTCGGTCGGACCAAAAATGATGTTTAAGGTTATGAAATGATATGTAATGATGGGGATTGATAGGTAATGATGTTATAAGGTTGTTAAGGACATGTTAGGTGAGTTTTAATGACAATAAAGTGGGTTGAATGTTGTATTAAAATGTGAGAGTAAAACAAGTTTAAACTGTTAAGTTATGTAACTAAGTTAACGGGGAGAAGTTATAAGCATTAGGCGTTAAATCATCATGCTACCCCGATATTAATAAAAGTACATATAATGTTATCAGTTGTTCGAGAATTGCTCGAGGAGCGTAAGTGGACGTGGTAAAGTGGACTCCGGTGACAGGTATGGTTTTCTTGCAACCTGTGTCCTACCGGATTACACCGGCTTGTATGCCAATATGTTTTCTTGAGTGTTTGCCACCTTGTAAGAATAAAACATGTAATGAGTTTATAGTAATTCATTTATGTGGCGAATTTGGCCTCCGATACCATTTAACCTCAAATATGTGTTAAACCTTAGCTAACCAAATCTAGGAACACATGAGTGATTGGTATTCGGAGTTGACGGCCCAAACCTTGGGAACGTGCTAACCACGGCTATGTGTGAGTTAGTTGGATATTGTTGTTGTAAGCAAGTGTGTGAATCTCCCTTGTGTGCTTAACTCGGTTATGATACCGTATGGTGTGTGGATGTGGTAGGGCTCCATAATGGATCTCTAACTACTTATTATTAAGTGTATACGTACTAATGGGGGGTGAGGAGTCCGGTTGTTCCGGCCACGCGTGTGATGGACGGGAGTCGTTATCTTATCCGGTTCGGCTCTCTTGGTGTATGTATAGGTGGTATTCCAATTTGGTTTCTACCTTCCCTTAGCTTATCCAAAGCTAGTTACTGACTCACGTCGGGCCACAGGGGCATACGAATGTTATTTCGGTGTGCTTGGGATTACTATATCCGACACACCTTGGGTACAAGTTAACCGTTCTATATAACCGGACGGTAACGAGGATGGTAACGAGCTTAACATGGGATTGGCAAAAATCCCTAGGCTCACATGGTATACTAACTATGGTGGAAGGTTCCTTGTGAGGACCGATTTTATGGTGATATGTAATGTTATGGTGCTATGCAAATTCCCTTGCTATGCTATGGTATATAAATATATTCGATGTTTTAAATGAATGCGATGTCATCATATGTACGTTGAAACAAGAAAGGTGTGGTTATGTTTTATTATGTGAGAAATGAGATATGTTGTATGGTATGGAATGTGTGGATCATGGAAATGAATCCCAGTTTGCGACAAGAGGCATTTAAGGATAACCCGATTAATGGGTACATGTCGTTTGTTAAGGAAGTAGCTCCGTTTAGAGGAGAGTCACTCTAGGGTTTAAGGAATCATTGGATGGTTGGTTAAGTGTGGATGTTTTGGTTATAGGTTGAGCCCATAGAGGCGAAATGTTATGCGTTGAATGTTTATGGCTTGTGTGCATGATTTAAGTGTAATCAACTGCATGCTAAGATGACAATTAGTTGTGCGTGGCCCGGTAGCATGTGGGCTGCGGGATTACCATACCAGCAAAGGTGCTGAGCCCCTTGGGGGCCACCCTTTCTCTCCTTTTCTATTTCAGGTACAAGGAGCTGGAAGCCGTTCGAGAGTAGGACGGGGCAGAGGTTTATACATGGGTAGCCATTTAAATGGCGTGAGTATGATAGGCGTAGTAAGACCGAAGTTATTATCGGCAGTAGTTTGTAAATACTCGGTACAGGGGGAGTGTATGTATATAATAAATGTTGAAAATGGAATGAGGATTGTATTGTGTAGTTGCTCGGGAATCTAGTCCATCAGACCGATACAAATGTACATGTATTAACCTTGTTAGCCACGTAGGTGGTTAACGGCGTGTAACACCATTGGAATAAATAATATGATGAGTTGAGTTTCCGCTGCAGATTGTTATTATGTGTTTGTTGTTGGATGGGGTGTTACAGTATATATCTAAACTATATGGACAAGTATTGTTGCCAGGCCTTGGTTGAGTCATCTGTGCAGGAGGTGGAAAGTGGTAAAGTAACTGGGAACTAGGAAGTATATCCTCAATTGTTTCTGCCTCACACAATTACTTCTTCTCTTCATTTCGGAAACTTGTAGTATTTGGAGAGAAAGAATGTGTTTCTTGAGACGTCTTTATTAGTAAATCTGGTATTATACAGAGAGGTTCATTCGGAGAAGAGATTGTTGTATCTACTATCTCTCAGTTACAAATATATGTATATATATATATAGAGAGTATAGTAGTAGCATCTAATATCCGTTGTAACAAACAACTAATTAAGAAGAGATAATGACAGCTAATATTCTCAACATTGAATCCTACAGGGTTGTTGATAATCTCGTAATATGTTGTTCTTTTTCCTTGTATCAACTCAGGCTCTTGAGATCTATCGACGAACACTTGGCGCACATCGGTGACCTGCTCATCCCAAGGAAGCAAGTTTCATTTTTGCAATATAAGATAGGTAAGCGATGAAATCAGATCCTTGTTCGATAGACCGCCTTCTTCTTGAGTTTGTATACAGTAGAGTATTTAATTATTCTATTCTGGTTTGCTTTCGATCTGTAGTGTTCCGAAATTTCTGTTGTTCCATGGTACGCATGATCTTGCTTGTTCTTAGAACCCATCTGATTCGATCTGTGGTCTTTGCTTCTGTCTGCTAGTGCGAATATGCTCTAAGTATACTTTGATTTTACTCCTCTTATTCGATCTAAGACATAAATAAGTAAACTAAGATGTGTTAGTCTGTTCCAAACTTTCTTATGTTGCTTAGAAACAGCGAAGTCCTGTTTTCGTGCCTACACCTATTAGTTTTTTACAAAAAATACCTTTTCCTCTTCATCTGTTGAGTTTCTATGACAGAAGCATGTCAAGCTAATGAAGACAAGGAATTCACAACAGTTCTGTCCATGACTAGTTTTTTTGTATGGTTTGATGTGCATGACTAATTAATGGCCATATCTTATCGACTTCTCAACTAGTACTCGATATTAGTACCAATAAAATAACTTGTTCATCAATCTTTCATACATATTCTATACACATTATATGTACATGCGATATAACTAACTATTGGCCTGGCCGGATCTGCGTTTTCTTCTTAAGAGCCACTCATATTGAGTTGTCTCTATGTTAGTAATAGAATAAAGCAATTATGCCAAGACCATAGCTCGTGTACTGTATATGAAGGGAAAAATGATGAGCACAACAGAAAAGGGATAGAGACGCGTAATGAGGAAATAAAGAAACAAAACAACTAGACAGATAAATTTGACAATATGATATTCTATATATAAGTATATAATAAAAGTGGCTTCCCGATTATTCTATAAATTTATATACATTCCATTCTCACTTCTTTCTACAGGTTTCTGTTTGATATCTACTGATCAATCATCTACTACTAGCTTACTATATGTGCATGTGTTGTAATATTCCATTTCTTGTGTGTCTGTCTGTCTGAGTTCTCTCTATAGTATATATTTATTCTATTCTGGTTTGCTTTCTATCTGTAGTGTTCTGAAATTTCTGCTGTTCCATGGTACGTATGATCTTGCTTGTTCTTAGAACCCTTCTGATTCGATCTGTAGTCTTTGCTTCTGTCTCCTAGTTGGAATATGCTCTAAGTATACTTTGATTTTACTCCTCTGATTCGATCTAAGACATAAATAAGTAAACTAAGATGTGTTAGTCTGTTCCAAACCTCCTTATGTTGCTTAGAAACAGCAAACTCATGTTTTCCTTGCTACACCTATCAGTTTTTTTACAAAAAATATGTTTTGCTCTTCATCTGTTGAGTTTCTATGACAGAAGCATGTCAAGCTAATGAAGAAAAGGAATTCACAACAGTTCTGTCCATGACTATTAAGAACGTAGTTAAGAAGTCAATAAGATTGAGCCTCATAATCCTGCTTAGTTTTTAACAAACCTTTGTACATAAAACTGATTGAGAAATGTGCCTTATTGAACTGACTACTTTGTACTTCCCTTTGGAAGTAGAGTCTTTGTTTCTGTCTGCTAGTTGGAAGAGCATGCTTGTTTCTACTTTTGATTGTCTCATTTAAAGCTTTACTAGCCTCTATCAAGATTCCTGTTGTGATAAAGACAATCAGGATACTCACTTACCATTTGCTGTCATATTCTCTGGTTTATTCAACTGTACTATTATACTACTGTCACTATACTATAACATAGCTCACTTTTCTTCTTTCCCTTTCCCTTATTATCATCTCTCTTTTAATTAATTACTTTGTTATATTAATTCATTCTGTGGCATGCATTCAGGGAAACTACTCATCAACTTTTGAGAATAATAGCCCATATCACAACCACCACTTTGGAGAAAAATATTGGCGGCAGCAGCAGCCTTCCATACCTAATTCTTCCAAACCAAGTAGTAAGTACTAATAAGTAGTAGTCTCCTTGTTCTTTTTTCCATATCATTTATATATGCATCGCAAGAAGTCTTCAGTAGTCAGCAGCCTGTTCCATTTTATTGTTCATTCTCATTAATTGCCCCCTCATTCTAGAATCGGTAATACAATCGACCTTCAGGCACAGTAGATTTAAGCTGCATTTTGCTTCTGTTTTCAGTTTCTATATAATACATATTTTGAGTGTTTAAAATCTGGATACCCGACATATAATAAGCTATCAGTTTTGATTAGGTTATGGTCTGAATATTTACTATATTTATGCTGTTACGGTGAAATTTGGTGCAACTATCACAGCTTAAACTGTAATATTAAGCTTGCTACAGTCAAATGTCAATGCACTAACCATGTTAAGGACTGTTCAAGCGTGTTTTTAAGCATTTCATTGACTATGTTTATGCTTTAGTTCTGTCTGATTAAGCCACATTATGTGGCTGGTTGAACCTGCTTCTGTGGGGCTTAATTAAGCCTTGTGTATCTGTTTTGAATTAAGCTCACACATCACCTGCTTGCTGCTACTGTCTGAGTGCTTTGTAAGTGTTATGCTGCTGTAATTTAGCATTTTTTGCCTCTGTATGTTGTTGTTGCTATGGTTGATTTTGACCAACACTTGTTCTTAGTTTTGTGACCCCTTTAAGTTCTGTTTATGCATCTTTTAATCTGGTTTTTCTTGTTTAAGTGTGTGACTGGTTGAACTTGAAGTCAATGATTTTTAATTGTTGAAGTTGCTTCTTGTATTGTGTAGTTTTATCTTCTGTTAAACTAGATGTATTTCTTTTGCAGAATTGGAAGTAGCTAGAGGGACATGAAGCTCTCAACTGATGAACTTGTATTCAATGATGCAAATCTGAAAATGATTGTTGATCAGTAAACTTAAGATTGTAAACTTTTGGTAGGCTATGGATGTTGTAATATTCAAATTCTTATGAGAAACGTCTTATAGTTTCTTTCTTATGGAAACATTTGCTAGTTATGAAGACTATTTTGAGAATGTTGTGACTATGGATGTAACTACTTTATGTAGCATATTATAAAATGTCACATGTGTTTCAGCTATGAATTTAATAGTTGCTTCAGGTTATATGTGTTTTGTTTGTGAAATTATTAGGTACAAAACATTTCGTAGGTAATAACATTATTTGAGGTGAAACATTCCGTAGGTAATAAAATCTGAGACACCAAATTTTGGTAGGTGATAACATATTAGAGACGGAACATTTTGTTGGTGATAACTTCAACTGAGACGTAACTTTCCGTAGGTGATAATCATTTTCTGAGATAGAAATCTGTAGGTGATAATAGTTTCTGAGACAGAATATTCAGTAGGTGATAATCATTTTCTAAGACGGAAATGTCTGTAGGTGATAACAATCTTCTGAGACGGAATATTCCGTAGGTGATAATAATTTTCTGAGACGGAAATTTCCGTCGGTAAAAGTAAATAATATCACCGACGGAGTGTATTTTCACATACGGAATATTATTACCGACCCGTTTATTACAGACGGAAAGTTCATACAGAATTTTCCGTATGTGATTGTCATTACATACGGAAATGTAACTTTTACCTACGGAATATTCCGTCTGTGATACTACTGTTTTCTTGTAGTCATCACCTAGCTCGGCCCATAAACCATGACCCGACCCATTTCCAAGCCCAAACTCGGCCCATTACCCACAGCCCAAAACTCAAAGCCCATGGCCCAGAGTCCACAATAGACCCAAGTCCACAAACCAACCCTTTAGCCCAACACTTCAAGTCCAACCAAAATCGGATCCTCTCCAAATCTCAAGAAGAAACTCACCCATGAAATGTTATCCAACTTTAATCCAATCTAAGTTCACAAAAATAACCTAAGTCCAAAAAAAAAATAATCCAAGTCCCAAGCATTGACCAATCCAACTTTGACCCGAACATTAACCAATCCAACTTTGACCCGAACATTGACCAAGCCAACTTTGACCCGAACTTTGACCAATCCCACTTTGACCTAAGTTTGACCAATTCAACTTGGACTAATTCAAACTTTGACCCGGCTCGTTTTCCAATCCTGGCCTAAATCCAATTCCAACCCAATTCAATTCAATTCAGCCCGAATTCAAACCCAACTTGTAAATTCCATTCAAACTCCAAAAACATTCCTCATTATTCAGTTTTAACTAAAAAAATCCCAAAAAATCTCTTTTCTCAAGTTTCAAACAATCTTTTTGTTCAAATTTCATCAAGCTTTCAAAAGAAACCATTTTGTGGAATTTTAAAGGAAAAACTCTTCTCACATCACAGAAAACTCTTCTCAAAATGCAGAAAGTTCTTCTCACATATACAGAAAGTTTTCTCCTAAAAACATTTCTCAAAATCAGTGTTTCTTTACAGAGAATTCCGAGCAACTTCAAAAGTTTTCCAACTCAGTTTTTAACTCAAGTAAACCGTTTTCAGGGAGCAAGAAATGTCTAACCCCTTCAAAACATTTCCTCCATGATTAGAACATCACTTGTCTCCCTTCCCAAAATAAAAATCCGAGGCGGGGCACTGGGGTCATAACCTCCCTTGTCGCAGTCTGGATCTCTTTAGGCGGGGCATTAGGGTGACAAACCTCCCATAATTGCAGCCTAGATTTTACAAGGCAGGGTGCTAGGGAAGTAACGACCTTCTTAGTTTCAGCCGGGATTTTAGAATCGTCTAACTCCCTTCCGCTCAATTTCAATGTTTTTGGTTTTTAACGTTTTAAAACCCGGAAGTTAGAGACGTTATTAGGGTTCGACCGAGAACATCTCATTCATGGTGTTTCTCTCTGAATCCTATTTTTCGACATAAATTCATTGCCCCATCTTTCGAACCTCGGCACTTACTATTAGTTAAGTGTCGTGTTCGAGGGGGTACATAGGGTAATCCCTCGGGATTATCCGCCTTTTTACAACAAAAAATGATTTTTTCAATTTTAAAAACTTTAAGAGAGACAATTTTGACAATCATTCCTCCAAACAATTCAATCAATCATCATCTCACTCTAAATTCGAAATATTCCAAAACATCAACCCTATCATAATCTCAAATCCGAAAAACCCGGGATCTCTACCCAAACTTCAATTGCCTCATACACTCAAATCATTATCCAAACTCAAATCATTATCCAAACTCAAATCGTTATCCAAACTCAAATCATTCCAAACTCGAAACATCTCCTGAATCCTGACTTCTTCCAAACTTCTATAGTCTCATAGGCCCGAGTGCCCCACAGACTCGAACATCTCAATCTCTCCACCATTTTCAGATTCAAATGTCTCATAGACCCGAGCGTCTCACAGACTAATCTCTCACACCCAAAACTTCAAACCCTTCAAAACTTCCAAAACCCAAAAATCGTGAACTACGTAAGGTCTGATCTTAACAGGGAGTTGAGTACGTAGGCAGCCCATTTAGGGTGCGACCCCATTCCAAATCAAAAAACCCTTAATCCCGCTGTGAGACGGTACTCATACCTCTCCAAGCATTCAAATCTCTTCTGACTCACTTTAAACCCTGAAACCTTTAGACTTCGGGTCTTTTTCATCAGCTTGATCAATAAACTTTCCCTCATTTTTACTATCTGCATTCAATCAACTCTCAACCTGTCAACCCTTTCATTTGGTGCTAGCTTGGCAGAAAAGCTCGCCTCATTTTCTCTCTTTCTCTCTTCCTGTCCTAATCCTATCCTTGGCTTTTAAATGAATCTCTCTAAAAAGGTTTTGAAAGGGGGCAATCCCGACAATTGGAGACCGAGGTTTCCTCGGGCACCAAGCCGTAGTCGTGGTCGTTGCCACTTCTAAGGGGTGTAACCCAGTGCGAACCCACATAGAATCTCTGACATGACCAGATAAGTCATATCCACAATTTCAGAGTCAATTAACGGTTCTTAGAACCCTTCTCCTCCCTTCCTAGTTCCTTAGGTCAAACTAGGTGGTGACTCTAGTCAATTTCCGCCTTATAGAGTCATAAGTCCGCGTGGGGCTCATCGAGAACGGGTGTAGTGTCCACTTACACTCCCCTTATGCTTTATGGGAAAGACGGACGATGTAGTAGGTATTTGAGGGATACCAGAATAACGGGTTTTCACCCTCCACAGAATGACATTTTAGGATCTAGGCTTTTCAGTCAGACCATATTTTGATAGACCCCCCTCATACCGAAAAATCACCCTCCACAGGACCCAATAAAAATTGTGACATGTTCATTGGGTCCCACATGTCACATATGAGCTTAAAAAAACTTCAAATTTGATATTGGACCAAAATATAACACTTTAGTATCGTCCATGTAAAGTTTCATCAATTTTGGACAACATTTAAGCATGTTTAAAGTTGAATTACAAAAACCAGCAGGGGTATATTGTGAATTATGAAAGAAAAAAGGGGTATATTGTGAATTTTTTCTTAATTTTTTGAAATACTTTTTATAATTTTTTACATTTTTGTAGTATTAATTAATTTTTCGTACATTTCATAAAAAGCCATAAAACAAAAAGACATGTTGTGAACTTGAAACATGACCTGCAATGTAAGGGATACAATAGTCATTATTCAAGGTCATTTCACGGATTAGGGGTATTTTGTGAATTTTAAAACTTATTAAGGGTATTTTGTGAATGCATTTTTAAAAGGGGATATATTGTGATTTACAAAAGTTTTTAGGGGTATATCGTGAATTTTAAAAGAAAAGGTAGGGGTACAAAAGTCATTTTCCAGGTGGGGTGAACGAGGGAGTCGACGAACATTATGAAAAAGGGGCATTTTGTGAATTTCAAAAGATTTTAGGGGTGTCTTGTGACATGGTTTCAAAAAAGGGGTATATTGTGAATTACAAAAGATTTTAGGGACACGTTGTGAATTTTCCTAAAAATTTAAAATGTTATTAAAATTTATAAAATTGATAAAAATAAAAATAAAAATAAAATTTTATAAAATATTAAAAATATTGAAAAAAATAAATTATTTCTTAGATTTTTTTAAGTACTCATTACCGTAAAAAGAATGTAGTAACACATAATTTATACCAAATTTTCT
The DNA here is from genome assembly GCA_023374045.1 of Limonium bicolor. Lineage (NCBI taxonomy): Eukaryota > Viridiplantae > Streptophyta > Magnoliopsida > Caryophyllales > Plumbaginaceae > Limonium > Limonium bicolor. The sequence continues at coordinate 352,286,211 of CM041777.1, forward strand.
ACCAATTTAAACCAATTAAGTAGCATAATTTATACCAATTAAATACAATAATTTATACCATACATTATTTTGAATTATTTTTGAATAAAATATTTATTCAAAATAATTATTTAATATTTTTTAACTTATATTTAGGAAATCTATTTTTTGAAATTTATATTCTCTTTTACAGATTGCTTTATGACATAATATTTTGTAAAGTTACCTACAAAATAGAATATAACTTTTTATAATATTTTTCTAAATATTAGTTTAAAATAGAATAATTTATTTTGAATAAATAATTTAAATTGGTAGTAAAAAGATAATTTATAAATGTATGGTATAAATCATGGTACTTAATTGATACAAATTAGGGAAAATTACATTCCCTATGACGTTTGGTGAAATTACACACCCCACCCACGAGGGTTCAAAAATCACTTTCCCACCCATGTGGTTTCCCCTGGGTTACATCGGACAACTTTTATTTTTCTTCAACTTAGGAGATGCTTAAATGTTGTCTAAAATTGATGAAACTTTACATGAACGATGTTAAAGTGTTATATTTTTGTACAACACAAAATCTATAGCTTTTTAAGCTCATATGTGATCTGTGGCACCCAATGAAACATGTGCACGTGAACGTGTTTTCACTGGGTCCACATGTCATATATGATCTAAAACTTTGGATTAGGAATTGGACAAAAATATAACACCTTGACATCGTTCATGTAAAGTTTCATCAGTTTTTGATGACATTTAAGCATCTTTTAAGTTGAACAAAAATTAGAAAAGTTGTCGATTGTAAGACGGGGGAAAGTAATTTTTGAAACCTCGTGGGTGTGATGTGTAATTTCGTCAAATGTCATGGGTGGGGATATAATTTTCCATATAAATTATGATACTTAACTGGTAGAAAAAATTGTATAAATTATTTGTTTAAAACTCTATATTCTTTTTTTCTTTGGTATTGAATAATTTTAAAAAAAGAAATAGTTACTTTTTAAATATTATATGATATTTTTTTTCAAATTTATAAAGTTTTTAAATTTTTATGTTATTATAATATTTTTATAATATTTATATATTATTTAATATTTTTATATTTTAAATAATTTTAATTTTTTTTGTGAATTTTTATCAATTTTTAACACTTAGGGGTATATTTTGAACTTTAAAAGTATTTTGTTTACTAGTGAGGGTTAATTTTATCGTTTTTCTTTCGGGTCAATGACTATAATGGTATTTCATGGAATTTTTCAAAAATGTAGTGGCATTTTGTGACTTTGTTTTTTTAAAGGGGTATTTCATGTATTAGCCAAAAATATAGTGTCATTTCATAAAATTTCTCTAAAAAATATTACTTGAAAAAAAAAGCGAGTTTAGGAATGTCTAGATCGATTCAATTCGAATCCCACAACAAAACGTTGGCTAGGACACCACTCCCACAGACGTACCTAATCTGACAAAGGTGTTTTACCGGGCAGCACAGATACAGTGAAGATTAATTTTGTCCTTGACGATGAGAGAGTTTGGAACTTGGATCAGAGACTCCCACATAGCAATGATCATATATTAGTAGTTTCGTTTTTGGAACCTACCACTGAAAACTAGCTAAGAATATTGTATTGTAATTAGAGTTCATTCATATGATGTATTTTTTTAATCTTGGAGTTAATAAATTATAAATGGTTTACCATTAGTATTTACAAGATAGTCGATGAGTCGGTAACACCTATTAATTGAATTTAAATCCTAACAGCTTATTGAAATGACTTGAAGTGGGGTATTACACATCGATATTGTCCAAGGAGTTACATTTGGCTCCACGATATATTTGATATGGATAGAATGATGCAAGCGGGTCATGGGAACCAGAATCATGAGGTTCTCAAAATTGCCTCTGATATCAAATTCTTCATCAAATCTATCATCTGAAGCAAACTAGACCACACTGCCATTGATCACAGCTGGCTAGAGGGCGTTGTAAGATATAGTTGTCCATATTGTTCAGTTAATTTAGTTGTAATTGAAAATCGATTTTTGTTCGTTTCTTTTAACCATTTTTTAATCGTAATTTTTTATTTTGATTTTCGATTAACTGAAGTTTATTTCGGTTTGATTTTCAGTTATTGAAGAAATTAAATATTTCTCTTAACCAATATATTTTTAAAAATTAAAAAATATATATTTATTAATAAAAATCATAATTTTTCTTCAAAATTTTGATTAACCGAATTTACTAAGGTTAACCACAACTAATTCAGTTTCTGGTTCAGTTTTGGTTACGAAGCGAAAAGAATTTTGATTTTAAGTTAATTCAGTTAGTAAGTTATATTCGGTTAACTCGATGATAATTGAAATAACCAAAATCCAACTTTTTCAAAATTCAGTTTTCAATTGTCAGAATTAACCAAATAGACACCCCTACATTCAGATCCTAAGGCGTCGGAGATTTTAGTGATTTTAGTGTTTGTTCTCCCTCCCTTCTTTCTTTTAGAGCTGATCAACACTAACCCGGCCCGGCCCAAAAATAAAGTCCGAAAAGCCCGTCCAGAAAAATTTTTGGGCGGGCTTGGACAACAAATCAGGCCCGAATGAAAAACCGGGTCAGGTTTTGACAAAATTTTAGGCCCGCAACTAAGCCCGGCCCGGCCCGGTTTGTTATTACATATATATATATATTACAACTATAATATGATACTCCTCTTTCACTATTTTCAAAATGTAAGATGTTCTATCCCTTTTTATCATCTACTTTCCAATTGTTCCCCTCATCTTTTGTTTTAAAAACTCTACTTTTCAAATTATTTCAATTCTTAATACAAAAATTAGGGACAAAATAGTCTAACTTTTTTTTCCTCTTTAATTCTTGTATCTAGAACTAGAAAATAAAGTATTTAGAATGGAGAGAAGTATATATTTAAATTAATTATATAATATCTTTTACTATTTATTTAAATTATATATAATATCTATTAATATTACATACAACATATATTCATATTATATTTAATATATTAATATTATATTTTTTTCAAAATAACAAATAATAAAATATTATATAACTGGGCCGGATGAGCTGGACAATGACAAATATTAAAATAAATCCGGGTCTAGTCTGACCCGACTCGAAAAATTAAAAACGAACTCGGATAAAAATATAGATCCGTTCATACCTAAAATTCAACGTCAGCCCAACCCAAACCCGACTCACTCGCCCATTTCATCAGCTCTATTTTCGTTATATCCTTTCCTCGTCGTGGACGGCCCATTGTCGTCCCAATCTCTATTGGGATTTTTATATATCATTACTAGTATTTAGACGTCCCTTGTTTTCTCATATATCATACATGGGAGTCTGTTCTATGTCTATACATTCCAATTTCCTTGTTTTTTTTTTTTGATAAATTCTTATCCGTGATTAATATATGGCTATAGTCTATACTTGCCTCACCATACGACGACATAAGTACTAGCTTTAACATTAAGACTTACATTTATTCCTTCGTTCGAGCATTACGTGAATGGCAAGTTGACTATAAGCACATGGGCAATACTATAGTATTAGTATTATGTTGTATGCATGTTCGCGCATATTGATCGAATTCGAATGAGGTTGAATTGCATGTAATTATACATGGTCAGTTAATATTTATCACACATTCAATCGTATAATCAATCACAAACGATCTCATATATTGATCGAATTTGGTTGAATTTCAAAGATTTTTTTTTACTTTCTATCCGTCCTTATGTATGACCCTTTTAAAGAAAGGGTTTCTAAATTAATTGGGATACAGATTATCAATATATATAGAGTGGAATCGGAATTAGCACTCATCATATGAAGTGAGGAACATGATCCCCAAAACCTGCTAGTCTAGTATTTAATTAAGGCAAATTTGATTGTGCAAGCGTCCCGCACAAGAGGTAGGAGGGACACTGAGTTGGCAGTCCCAGTCAGCAGCTGACTGGACTGTCTTGCTGATTGGGCTGTCTTTTACTATATTAACTTAAATGGTTGTAACTTTTAATATATAAGTCCAAAATGAAAAAAAGTATACCACTGTCATCTAAATTCAAGCTCTTCAAAACAAAACCAATCATGGATATGTTTTGATAACTTTGAAAAAAAACTATTTTTACATGTGTATAATGATATACTAAAATGATAATATGATTCATTAATTTTGATATTATGATCATTAAAATTGATATTATGATTCATTAACTAATAAGTGGTGAATTAGATAATAAACTTTGGAACCGAAAAATCATTATTGTTTTGTAGTGTATTATTATTGTTGTATGGTGTATTTAAAACTTATATGACGAATCACGTATTTTTCATACATAACAATATTATTTTGGGTTGTATTATTGTGTAAATTTTTTATTCTTATATGTTTGTGAGATACACTAAATGAAGATATGATTCATTAATTTTGATATTATGATTCATTAAAATTGATATTATGATTCATTAACTCAAAGTGGTGAATTAGATAACAAACTTCAGAACCGATAAAAATTATTATTGTTTTGTAGTGTATTATTATTGTTGTATGGTATATTTTAAACCTTATATGGTGAATCGCATATTTTCATACATATCAAATATTGTTTTATGTTGTATTATTGTGTAAAATTTTTTATTCTTATATGTTTGTGAAGATACACTAAATGAAGATATAGTTCATTAATTTTGATATTATGATTCATTAAAAGTGATATTATGATACACTAAAATGATGTTATGAATCATAAGTCTTATTGATATATGGATATATATATATATATGTAATTAATATAAATTTTTAAAGTTCTCAAAACATATCTATGTTTGGTCTTGTTTTGAAGAGCTTGAATTTAGATGAACAATGGTATAATTTTTTTACATTTTGGACTTATATTTTAAAAGATATAATAATTTAAAGTTAATAATAAAAAATAACCCAGTCAGCAGCTGACTGGGTGCCAACTCATACTGCCGCACCCAAATTGTACGCGGACGGCTGCACCATCGCACGTCTGTTAATTAAATCACTTATATGCGCACCCTTCACCATACAGATTATTAACATCAAATCGCGTTCACACTGCTAATAAGGGTACTTTTCTTTTATAGGGGCTGATAATCCGCTAAAACGCGATACTGTTTGTAATGAGGGTCTGTTGATCACTATGGCTCCCTTTTCATTTTGCGGATGAGATTATATGTCAGTAAGACCCACTATTAAAACAACAAAAACACGGTGCATCATCACTTAAGTAGAGTTTTGTATACACAAAACGCTAGTATAGCTAGCGTTCCAAGCGGTGGATTATTTAATCTACCTTGATAATCTATGTTCATAATGAAGCCTATGTCCCATGTGACCAAGCTACTATATAAACTATCAGCGCATTGAAGCTGCGGGCCTGCCATGTACACTATGGTGCAGTCCAGTCTACTTGTCAGTCTAGTCAGTTGTTGTTTTGTTGACTGGATTACCTTTTTACAATATTAATTTTAATTAATTGTAACTTTTAAAATATAAGTCCAAAATAAAATAAAATTATATCACTGTTCATCTAAATTCAAGCTCTTCAAAATAAGACCAGTCATGGATATGTTTTGAGAAATTTAAAAATTTATATTAATTACATGTATATATCTATATATGAATAAGACTTATGATTTATAACATCATTTTAGTGTATCATCGTAACCACATAACATCATTTTATTGTATCATAATATCAATTTTAATGAATCATAATATCAAAATTAATGAATAATATCGTCATTTTAGTGTATTATCGCAAACATATGAGAATAAAACATTTTACACAATAATACACCATAAAATGATATTTGTATGTACGAAAAATACACGATTCACCATAAAAGATTTAAAATACACCATACCACAATAATAATACACTACGAAACAATAATGTTTTTTATCGATTCCGAAGTTTGTTATCTAATTCACCACTTATTAGTTAATGAATCATAATATCAATTTTAGTGAATCATAATATTTAAATTAATGAATCATATCTTCATTTTAGTGTATTATCACAAACATATAAAAATAAATTTTTTTACACAATAATACAACACAAAACAATATTTGGTATGGATGAAAAATACACGATTCACCGTATAAGGTTTAAAATACACCATACAACAATAATAATACACTACAAAACAATATGATTTTATCGGTTCCGAAGTTTGTTATCTAATTCACCACTATAGTTAATGAATCATAATAACAATTTTAATGAATCATAATATCAAAACTAATGAATCAAAACATCTTTTTAATGTATCATCATAACATGTAAAAATATTTTTTTTTCATAGTTGTCAAAATATATTCATGACTGGTCTTGTTTTAAAGAGTTTGAATTTAGATGAACAGTGATACAATTTTTTAAAATTTTGGACTTATATTTTAAAAGTTACAATCATTCAAAGTTTTATCATCACTTATATAACACATAAGCAATCCAGTCAGCGTTGACTGGGATTTCCACATAATATTACCGCACCGTACTAGGTACAGGTGCGCCGCAACATTTAATTTGCCATTAACTATATGAGGTCATTACTGTTTTTGAAAAAAATAAAAACTAATGTCACTAGTCAGATTCAAACTCATGACATCTCAATCACTACTTCTACCTTAAGCTATATATTCCACCATCACAAACGTGGGGTCACGTGACCCAAGGGAACCCTTATGAGGATCTACCCATATCCAGCATCACATATATACATTCATCTCATCTTGTATTGTATTGTATGAGGTCCAACTCACCTCTTCTGGTTAGTAATGTTAGTCTACGGTATTATTTATATAAGTCAAATGAGTCTTATTATATATAAGACATATGCATTCTTTTCAAAGGCGATTGATTACCGGAAATAGTCAGATACAAAGCATACTTTACATTTCATAATCTCTCATCATATCAAAGCTCCTTAGAGATTAGAATGTAATATGCGACATTAACTAAAAAAAAGGAAAATCTTTCTTTTCTGCTCAGCTTCTTCCTTGATCATCTTTTCCTTTCTTCTATGATTCCTTCCGCCATCCAAGGAAAAGAAAAAACCAACATAAAGAACAAGGAAACATGGATGACAAGAACAAATCGACAGAAGGGGAAGAAATCCAAATCAAAAGGAAAAAGTTGAAGAAAGCCCCACGAAAGGGAAGGATACAAACAAAAGAAGTGTACATTCATCCATTCGACACCCAGTACACTACTCACCCACAAATTCAACGGAAATTTTTTGGCACTTGGAAACAAGTATTCACTATTCACTATTCACTGTTAGATTATCGACGAAATGCAAAGTTGGGTTCATTACGTGAGAGATGAAAAAAAATTGTCAAGGGGAAAAATAAATTGATTGGGATAAGGCTAATAGAATGGTATTAGCCTGGATTTGTAACACCCCATCCAACAACAAACACATAATAACAATCTGCAGCGGAAACTCAACTCATCACATTACTTATTCCAATGGTGTTACACGCCGTTAACCACCTACGTGGCTAACAAGGCTAATATATGTACATTTGTATCGGTCTGATGGACTAGATTCCCGAGCAACTACACAATACATCCTCGTTCCATCTTCAACATATTTATCTACATACACTCCCCCTGTACCGAGTATTTACAAACTACCGCCGATAACAACTTCGGTCTTACTACGCCTATATATCACGCCATTTAAATGGCTACCCATGTATAAACATCTGCCCCGTCCTACTCTCGAACGGGTTCCAGCTCCTTGTACCTGAAATAGAAAAGGAGAGAAAGGGTGGCCCCCAAGGGGCTAGCACCTTTGCTGGTATGGTAATCCCGCAGCCCACATGCTACCGGGCCACGCACAACTAATTGTCGTCTTAGCATGCAGTTTGATATTTAAATCATGCATACATGCCATATCCATACAACACATAATATTTCGCCTCAATGGGCTCAATCTATACCAAAACATCCACACTTAACCAACCATCCAATGATTTCTTAAGCCCTAGAGTGGCCCTCCTCTAAACGGAGCTACTTCCTTAACGAACGACGTGTACCCATCAATCGGGTTATCCTTAAATGCCTCTTGTCACAAGCTGGGATTCATTTCCATGATCCACATTCCATATACAACATATCTCATTTCTCACATAATAAAACATAACAACACCTTTCTTGTTTCAACGTACATATGATGACATCGCATCCATTTAAAACATCCAATATATGAATACACCATAGCATAGCAAGGGAATTTGCATAGCACCATAACATTACATAACACCATAAAAATCGGTTCTCACAAGGAACCTTCCACCATAGTTAGTATACCATGTGAGCTAGGGATTTTTGCCAATCCCATGTTAAGCTCGTTACCATCCTCGTTACCGTCCGGTGTATATAGAACGGTTAACTTATACCCAAGGTGTGTCGGATATAGTAATCCCAAGCACACCGAAATAACATAACCATTAGTATGCCCCGGGCCCGACGTGAGTCAGTAATATAGCTTTGGTTAAGCTAAAAGGGAAGGTTGGAAACCCAATGGGAAAACAACCATAACATACACAGAGGGTCGAACCTATAATGGCACGACCCCCATCCTCACACGCGTGGCCGGAACAGACCGGACTCCTCTCCCCCCATTAGTACATACATTTGCTCATAAGTTAATAGTTAGGGCTCTCATTGGAGCCTATCACACCCACAACCATACGGTATCATAACCGAGTTAATCACCCAAAGGAGGTTCACACACTTGCACATAGCAACAATTACAACCAACTCACGCATAGCCGTGGTTAGAACGATCCCATGGTATGGGTCGTAAATCCGATTGCCGACTCTTGTATGATCCTAGAGTCGGTTAGTTAAGTTTAACACACAATTCGAGGTTAAACGGTATCGGAAATATTCGCCACATAAATGAATTACTATAAACTCATTACATGTTTTATCTTACAAGGTGGCAACACTCAGAAAAACATATTGGCAATACAAGCCGTGTAATCCGTAGGACACAGGTTGCAAGAAAACATACCTGCCACCGGGTCCACTTTACCACGTCCACTTATGTTCTCGAGCAATTCTCGAACAACTGTTGACATGACATGTTCTTTTATTAACATTGGGGTAACATGTTTGTTTTAAAGTCTAATGCTTATAACTTCCCCGTTAACTTGGTTAAATAACTTTTACATTTTTAACAGTTTTACTCTCGCATCTTAATACACCTTTAGCCACTTTATTGTCATTAAAACTCACCTAACATGTCCTTAACATCCTTATAAACATCATTACCTACCAATCCCCATCATCACATATGATTTCATAACCTTAAACCATGTTTTTGGTCCGACCGACCCACCGTCCGACCCACAACTGGGTCGGTCCATTACAGAACCCTTTTACTTCCTTACAAACATGCCCGTCCGACCCACGTCCGACTCACTCGACTGGGTCGGACCATCCCCGAACATTTTCCTCCTTTGTTGATTTGACCGACCGACACCCATGTCCGCCACCCTTTTTGGGTCGGACCATTACCGACACTTTCCTAACACCTAACAGAGGCGCGACCGACCCAAACGGGTCGGACCCCTGGGTCGTCGCCTCTAAACACCCAAACTTTGCCAATCTTCACCAAATCTCTCCTAAGGCCTCTTAATGTGTTTCTAACATCATTTGGCAACTGTCAAATATCCCTTAAGATATTCTTAAACACTCACAATACTATTTTTTTCTAATTCCTTAAACCTTTACTTATATCTCAACAAATTCCTAACACTAGGAATGTTTTCTCCTTAAGACTCTAGGTGGTATTTCACCTATAATGACCACTATACCAAGGTGTTTCCTCTACACCTTAACATCATCCCTCAACTTTTCTTACTAACTAAATCCCTTTTCACAACTTCTTAAAACTCCTACTCAAAACCTTACCTAAACCTCATTTATTCCTTGAATATCAACATTACTAACCTTAAACAAACTCCTCCATAACTTAAATACATCTTAAGAACCCATAGATTTTCTAAAACTGCCAAGAAAATGCCTAAATCCTTATAGCACCTTAGTACACCTTAATGCATGTTTCTTCCTTAGTGAAGCATTATCCATCCCTAACAATTCCTAGTTCACCCAAGTCCATTTAAGCACTTTGAACTTCTTATACATTTTACAAATTTGGCCATGGCTTCTCTAGTATATCATCATTCCAAAACTTATAGTTTTCACCTTAAACACTCAAGAACACCTAATTCCATCAAAACATTATCACTACAAAACTTCACACATTAAGCACTACATCACAATATAGTGCATAATTAAACTTGCTTGGCACTTAGGCCCTTAAATGCATGGCTCTTAGGCCCTTAAATTGCATAAACCTTAAACACTGAATTTCCCACATAATAATGCCTTTGACCTGCAAATACACCCAACAATACATATTCCTTTAATAAACTCCTTGAGAGCATTTTACTAGCTCATTTACCATTTGCTCTTTAGGTAGTTTTTACAAGCATTATAAGCTTATTTCTCCTAAGGCATTAAACCACATTGAGATAGCTTGTTTACCTCTTTTCCTCACAAATTTCTTTCTTGTTTCCTTGTAAACCGGTAAGGCATTTCCTTCCTTGTCAACAACTAAACAATATACCAACATTGTAATGAGTATATAAGCTTTAAGCTTCATCTCATTGTAAACCCTAGTTACATATATTGTTTTTAACACATCAAGGTAATTGTTTTACCTTTGAATGGAAAGAGAGCTTGAATGGGTATCAAGAGAGGACTCCTCCTTGCCCTTGGAAGATTCAAATGAAGCTAAAACAAGCAAGATAAATACACCATTGTGAGGTGAATTTTCGGACAACATGAAAACATGGAGGAAACATGGATTTTTCTTTGAGTTTCCTTACCTTGAAGCAAAGGTGATCAACAAGGCATAAAAATATTAGCTCAAGCTCCTTCCATGGAAGTTCTCCTTGGCACCGAAATGGTGGTTTTGAAGTTTTGAAAAGACAAGATTGTAGAGCTTGACTTAACTAAGAGAATGGTGGTCTTGAAATTGAATTTGGATCATGGAGCTAGAAGATACAAGAGATCAAAGATGGAGTTTGGTGTGGTACTATTGCAAACCGTAGAAGAGAATGAAGAAGAGAGGTTGGAGGAGGTTGGATACGTGTGAATGAGGAGGGAAATGAGAGAATGAGGTTTTTTTTTGCTTTTAGAAGATATTTGTACTAAAGTGAATAGTAACTTTTGCTTTATCATTTAGTTAACTCATTTGTTTGTGTAGGTGTGGTGAGTCACTAAGGAAAACCGGCCCCAAATAGTAGCAAGGGGTTATTTTAGACTTAATTACTTATAACATTATATGTTACAAACTAGTTATAAAAATCACTATTCACCAAAAACAAGCACATAGAAGTGAAATTTTTGATTTCCCATTGATATAGCCACCCAAATGTGATACTATATAGTACACATGTTAATTAAAGAGTAATGATGGACATTTAGCCATTCAAAACTCATTTACAAGACAATTTTTCAAAAACGTGCTTTAAGACTTCTTAAAGCACATTTTGTGTTTTAACTTGTTTTCAAGCTTGGTTTTCTTTAGTAATTGATTTAATATGTTCATTAACATATTTATAGGTATAGGGGTGACCATTAGGTCTTATACACATTTATCCCAAGCTTAGAGCACATTTTTGCTCATATTGACCTTAAGGTATTTATTTGTGTTTTATTTGGTTTAACTGTCCACCAAAGTTTCCTAAGGACTTAATTTAGCCTTATTAATCATAATTGATATTATTAAGTCTTGGTAGGCTCTTTGGGTCCTAACCAAGTTCACTCAAGCTTAGAGCATGTTTTTGCTCAAACCGTGTCTTAGTGTTTTATTGTGTTTTACCATGGTTTAAATGTTCATTTATGTTTCTAAGGCACTTTTTAGCCTTTAAATACCATAGTTTAACATTTACACAACATACTAAGGTTTGGGGTATTTCAATCTACCCCCCTTAAAAGAACTTCGTCCTCGAAGTTCACATTTCCTCGCATCATTGGATTAGAATACGGGAATTACTTATAGCCATAACTTCCATTACCAACCACCCTTTACATCCAACCTCGGACTTAATGGTCCGGGCAACATATCCATTATACATAAAATATCATACTCACATGGTAACCTCGGACTTAATGGTCCGGTACCTTCACCACACTTGCACCTAACAATATCCCTCAGACTCTTAGGTCTGGGTGACATAACCACATTTAGACTCATAGGTCTATGTAACAACACCCCATTTAGACTCATAGGTCTTGATAGCATACACTTTAGGAGATCAAAGTCAAATAACCTTTATCACACATACCAAACAACATGTCATAGCATGTATATCAAACAGAAATACCTTTTCCATCTCTCCATGGCTCAATCCCATGTTGAGTACATATACACTGTGATCCCGCAGAACCCGGTCGCGATGGACACCTTCTGGTCCCCGTTCCTTTCCTGGGAGATCAAAACATTCACTTAATTTTTAACATATGTACTTCTCATGTCACCGGTCCGAAGACAAAGGCTCATACGTCCTCAGCTCGTGAGCAAGTACTACAAAAATATTCTTTACTAGGTTAAGTATAAGAAGATCTTTTATTCAAAATATTAATCGATTGTTTGAAAACACCAATTGAAAATCTTTTTGAAAACACCACACAACTCCAAGTCCATTTTATGCTCCTTGTATCTTTCTTAACATGGTTATTTGTAATCACTTATAGGGAGCTTCAAGGATCATCCAACCCTGATGTGATCAGCATCGTGTTGAACTATCTTTCCACCCCAATTTGTGTTCGGCTTCCCTTGATCTCATGATAATCAAGTTTCACCTCCCACTTCATTTTCAACCAACAATTAATTCAAGCATATCCCATTTTCTATCTTTGAATCCTTCTAGTCATAATCATAACATCTCCAAGGGATAGAACTCCGTCTATCAATCATCATCCAAATCCAACTTAATTCAAGTTACCTAGGGAATTTAATTCTCACTAGGTTCTATGTCGGTCTCATAACCCTTCATAAATCACAACACTGTATATATATACATATATTTTTTTATCAAAATACAATACATGGCTTACATTTATGCACCATCGGGGTTTTAGATCCCCGGGAGTTTCTTTACTCCCTTCCACTTGTACTCTCTCACACACCACTGTTAACAAAATAACACACTTCCCACAATGGTATTCGCATCCTCTGTGCGCAATTACCACAATTTACCCACAAATAAATGCGTATGTTTATATAACACACGCGCCAACCATCATAACAATCATTTTGTGCTATGCACACCTAGTTGCGTACACTTGTACGGTAAAACACACTAAGTGGTTTTTACGCTCTACCCCCCTTAAAGGGATTACGCCCACGTAATCAATCACTAAACCTGGCTTAAAATGTTCTGCCGTCGTGAAGTGTTTTAACTTCCACGCGGTCCATTACACAATGGATTCTGATTAGAGGATCTTAACCATATTGGCGGTTTAGTCCCTAAACCAAGAATTCGCATTGGAGTTGTAACTCATAACCGGTTTCGGTCCTGGCCTGTGAGGCTTTTAGGCATTGATATCTAGCCATCCATTCGTATTCACAATGTATACCCGGTACCTGACGCATGGGCTCACTGGCCTCTGTTGCGCAACCCTGATAATTATAGAGCTAGTTTGCTCCATTCGTTACTGTTACTGTATTGTACATCTCCAATGTATTGCCTTATCTTGGGAACAATGGGTTCTCAACCGACGCATGGTATCTCTTACCCTGAGCGAATTCGGTGAGTTTCACAATTTTCCATCCATTTCTCCAGTAGCTTACAGCATAAACTACTATGTAATTCGCAATGATTGACTTGCTTCTACCGACTTACTGTCGGTTGAGATTAAGCTACTACCTAGTGTGTAGTGCTCTCTCAGTTATTTCCCACACCTGGGGTATATCTCATACCGACCTTTGGTATTTAGTGTTACTGTAGTTATTTACTGTTAATCATGTCTCCCCCCCTTGGTTTTGTACATGTATTCTTTCATTCCTACGGCCTTGCATTACCTATGCATCGGCCATTATAACATTATTCCTCCATAATTACCATGCTTCTGATTCCTAGCTATCCCACTCGATCATTACTGTGCAAGAGCAATACCAAAACACTCAGTCATACAGAGTGCAGAGGCGTAAACCCTTGACGCAACTCTCTTATGCGATTGCGATAGGAATTTTCACTGAAATCCTTATCATTTAACACTTGCCACCGGCTTACTCTGCTCGGTTCGTTTGCTATCGCTTAATGTTGTACCTCCACTGGGTTTAACTCATAACTCTGCTCACTCCCATTTTATCATTTAACAATACTCACACAACGGTCGCTTATTGCGCACCGTATCCTTACTCATTATATAGCATCAACTTATACTGTATCCGCTATTATATTAGCTTCTGCTATTCAGCTAGGTTTATCTGGCCACTTATTTGGCTGATTTTTGAATATATCATTATCTTTCCCTTGAGCGTTGTTCGCTACACATTTAGCTTCACACACCTATGGTGATTGCTATCAGACTTATTACACTTCCTGTCTACACAACTGGTACAAACATTCCTTTCGTATTATTCTTATTCAAATCATCCTGGGGTATTAACAACATGGTCCGTCCTCCACATATTTCTTGAATTTGATTCACATAACTACCCTCCGCTCCTGCGGTCTCACAATATCGAGAGGTATTCCCACTCTTAATGCAGTGGTTCGCTTACCACTCTATTCACTTATACCACATAAACTTCTACAATCACCGAATTCATATAGCATATGTCCTGCTTATGGCTTATAAGCCTTATTTGCCTTGAGCTGGGCTCATTGTAGGCTGTCCACACACATGTACTTCTCTGTACAATATTACCTGGTTAGAGGTTGTATTGGCATCCATGACAAGGTGTTGCATCACATTTCCTTTCATGGGATGCCCCTTAGGATTGTCAGTCCGTCTCCTGACAACTTATGTCTAAACTGGGTGTTAATTTCAACCCTTGTGTTTCTGTCATGCATTTCATTCAACCATTGTTGATGCGAACACCCTCAAGGATTGCTCCTGGTGTTGTTACGTTATGCCTTACAGTTTTCACACTTTTTGGTACATTCAGTTATTATCTTCTTCTGTAAAGATCAACATTTCCAGACAGTGTAGGTACTGATTCTGGGAGTTTCATCCCGTTCATTGCACATTAATGTGTCCACACTAGGCATCTGCCTTGCCCTGCTTTTCAGCTATCATGTTTATCCCTGGGGATCCTTAAGTCACATAAGCTGTCTTTACATAACAGTCAGTGCACTTCGCACTCCTGACTCTTAAACATTTCCTTGAAAGGAATTCACTAATTCCTTTAGTCTCGTTAACTTAACTGAGTTCCTTGACTTCAAGCATTCCTTGTATTTTCTAGCTCCTGTTGTTTTATACTGCTGACCGTAGACGGAGTCGACTACTTCCCGTGTTTCGGACTCTACTGTATACATATATGGGGTATCATACTGATACATTACTACTTACCCAACTAACCTATAAGTAGGTCTGTCAGGCCCACATGCTCCTATCGGAGTGCGGTCGTCCCACAACACAGTTGGTACACTTGTAGTGTCCGTCACACGCCTAGGTGAAGTATTCTGTTGTCAACTCCCTTATATTGTCCCGTGACAATATTCATTCCTTGCTTCCCGAACTTAATCGAGGGAAGGTTTATCCACTGTTGTATCCTTGTCAATTGCCCTGGTTTTACTGGTTTGGTTTAAAGAAGGTTGGAAAGAAGTGTTGGTTTGAAAGAAAATCTGGTTTGAAAAGAAAGGGTTTGTGAAAATTAGGTTTGAAAGAAAAATTTCCATGGTTTCACAACATCTTCTTACCTTAGCCAAGTCTAGCTTCTTGCTGACTGGTGTGTTTCCAATTACAGAGGTTAGGCTAACAGGCCCTTCCACTGTTATGACATTCACATTTAACTTTATTGTACTTTTCCAAGTATTTGTAGTGGTTACGAATTTCCTGAACAGCCCTGTTATAGTAGCACTTGCTATGGCAAGTGCGCCATGCTAACTGGCTATCGGTTTCAACACATACCGGTTGTGGTATTGTTTTATCCCACTGTCATCAGTGGCCTTGTTGGCCCTCACTGATGTTACTGCCTTGATATAACTTCTCTAGGCGACTTCTCACTGTCTTCGCATGACGATCATCAACTAGGGTGTTTCCCATTCTGGGAGACCCCTTTCCTTAGTATTGTATTCTCTTTGTAGCCCGTTCCACGTATTTGGGCACTACATTGTAGTTCCCTTGTCTGTTGATATACCGTTGGTGTTTATATTCATCAATTGTGGTCCCGTAGACACTCGTCTCGGGTTTCTTTAATCCATTTCTTGCCTGTTGCACGGTAGGTGCGTTGCAAGCTGGTTATTCTCGACTGCTTGCATGTCGACCCAGGTTGCCGGAATTCTATTCTCTTATACACAAAATCCTTCATTCTTCGCTATTAAATGCGGTTAACATTGTTCAGATGGAGACCGTCTCCGGGATTCCCAGTTTTCGGGATCTACCGTATGACAGGTTCTCCGTACCCTAAAGGTATTTAATAACAGCCAGATCGGGTATTCCCGAGTAAGAGGGACTTCCATCTCTCTGGCGTTCTTTTCCCAAGTTATAAAACAGGGATTGTGGAGGGTGGGATGGATACTATAGGTTTCCAGTATTCACTGGTAGTTCCTATCTAGCGTATCTCTCACGCTATCACTCAACCCTTAACCCAAGTACTTAAAATCCTAACTCGGTACTTCCTAAGCTCGGTAATTCAGTCATCAGAGCGATACTTCGCTCTGATACCACTTTTTGTAACACCCCATCCAACAACAAACACATAATAACAATCTGCAGCGGAAACTCAACTCATCACATTACTTATTCCAATGGTGTTACACGCCGTTAACCACCTACGTGGCTAACAAGGCTAATATATGTACATTTGTATCGGTCTGATGGACTAGATTCCCGAGCAACTACACAATACAATCCTCGTTCCATCTTCAACATTTATTATATACATACACTCCCCCTGTACCGAGTATTTACAAACTACCGCCGATAACAACTTCGGTCTTACTACGCCTATCATACTCACGCCATTTAAATGGCTACCCATGTATAAACATCTGCCCCGTCCTACTCTCGAACGGGTTCCAGCTCCTTGTACCTGAAATAGAAAAGGAGAGAAAGGGTGGCCCCCAAGGGGCTCAGCACCTTTGCTGGTATGGTAATCCCGCAGCCCACATGCTACCGGGCCACGCACAACTAATTGTCGTCTTAGCATGCAGTTGATTATATTTAAATCATGCATACATGCCATATCATACAACACATAATATTTCGCCTCAATGGGCTCAATCTATAACCAAAACACCACTCCACACTTAACCAACCATCCAATGATTTTCTTAAGCCCTAGAGTGGCCTCCTCTAAACGGAGCTACTTCCTTACGAAACGACACGTGTACCCATCAATCGGGTTATCCTTAAATGCCTCTTGTCACAAGCTGGGATTCATTTCCATGATCCACACATTCCATATCATACAACATATCTCATTTCTCACATAATAAAACATAACAACACCTTTCTTGTTTCAACGTACATATGATGACATCGCATCCATTTAAAACATCCAATATATGAATACACCATAGCATAGCAAGGGAATTTGCATAGCACCATAACATTACATAACACCATAAAAATCGGTTCTCACAAGGAACCTTCCACCATAGTTAGTATACCATGTGAGCCTAGGGATTTTTGCCAATCCCATGTTAAGCTCGTTACCATCCTCGTTACCGTCCGGTTATATAGAACGGTTAACTTATACCCAAGGTGTGTCGGATATAGTAATCCCAAGCACACCGAAATAACATAACCATTAGTATGCCCCCGTGGCCCGACGTGAGTCAGTAATATAGCTTTGGTTAAGCTAAAAGGGAAGGTTGGAAACCCAATGGGAAAACAACCATAACATACACAGAGGGTCGAACCTATAATGGCACGACCCCCATCCTCACACGCGTGGCCGGAACAGACCGGACTCCTCTCCCCCCATTAGTACATACATATGCTCATAAGTTAATAGTTAGGGCTCTCATTGGAGCCTATCCACCCCCAACCATACGGTATCATAACCGAGTTAATCACCCAAAGGAGGTTCACACACTTGCACATAGCAACAATATACAACAACTCACGCATAGCCGTGGTTAGAACGATCCCATGGTATGGGTCGTTAAATCCGATTGCCGATCTCTTGTATGATCCTAGAGTCGGTTAGTTAAGTTTAACACACACATTCGAGGTTAAACGGTATCGGAATCATATTCGCCACATAAATGAATTACTATAAACTCATTACATGTTTTATCTTACAAGGTGGCAAACACTCAGAAAAACATATTGGCATACAAGCCGGTGTAATCCGGTAGGACACAGGTTGCAAGAAAACCATACCTGTCACCGGGGTCCACTTTACCACGTCCACTTATGTTCCTCGAGCAATTCTCGAACAACTGTTGACATGACATGTTCTTTTATTAACATTGGGGTAACATGTTTGTTTTAAAGTCTAATGCTTATAACTTTCCCCGTTAACTTGGTTAAATAACTTTACATTTTTAACACGTTTTACTCTCGCATCTTAATACAACCTTTAGCCCACTTTATTGTCATTAAACTCACCTAACATGTCCTTAACATCCTTATAACATCATTACCTACCAATCCCCATCATCACATATGATTTCATAACCTTAAACCATGTTTTTGGTCCGACCGACCCACCGTCCGACCCACAACTGGGTCGGTCCATTACAGAACCCTTTTACTTCCTTCAAACATGCCCGTCCGACCCACGTCCGACTCACTCGACTGGGTCGGACCATGTGCGAACATTTTTCTCCTTTGAAACTTGACCGACCGACCGATGTCCGACCCACCCTTTTGGGTCGGACCATTACCGAACACTTTCTAACATCTAACAGAGGCTCGACCGACCCAAAACTGGGTCGGACCCCTGGGTCGGTCGCCTTCTAAACTTACCCAAACTTTGCCAATCTTCACCAAACTTCTCCTAAGGCCTCTTAATGTGTTCTAACATCATTTGGCACTTCAAACACACCCTAAGATATTCTAAACACTCACAAAACTATTTTTTCTAATTCCTTAAACCTTTACTTATATCTCCCACAAAATTCCTAACACTACAATGTTTTCTCCTTAAGATTCTAGGTGGCATTTCACCTATAATGACCACAATACCAAGGTGTTTCCTCTACACCTTATCATCATCCCTCAACTTCTTTTCTTACTAACTAAATCTCCTTTTCACAACTTCTTAAAACTCCTTACTCAAACCTTACCTAAACCTCATTTATTCCTTGAATATCAACATTACCTAAACCTTAAACAAACAACTCCTCCAAGACTTAAATACATCTTAAAACACCCATAGATTTCTAAAACTTCCAAGAAAATGCCTAAATCCTTATAGCACTTAGTAAACACCTTAATACATGTTTTCTTCCTTAGTGAACATGTCCATCCCTAACAATTCCTAGTTCACCCCAAGTCCATTTAAAACACTTAGAACTCCTTATACATTTTCCAAATTTGGCCATAGCTTCTCTTAGTATATATCATCCAAAACTCATAGTTTTCACCTTATTTCATCAAGAACACCTAAATCCATCAAACAACATTATCACACCAAACTTCACAATTTACACTACACACAATATAGTGCATAACTTAAATTGCTTGGCACTTAGGCCCTTAATAGCATGGCTCTTAGGCCCTTAAATTGCATAAACCTTAAACACTGAATTTCCCACATAATAATGCCTTTGACCTGCAAATACACCCAACAATACATATTCCTTTAATAAACTCCTTGAGAGCATTTTACTAGCTCATTTACCATTTGCTCTACTTTAGGTAGTTTTTAACAAGCATTATAAGCTTATTTTCTCCTAAGGCATTAAACCACATTGAGATAGCTTGTTTACCTCTTTTCCTCACAAATTTCTTTCTTGTTTCCTTGTAAACCGGTAGGCATTTCCTTCCTTGTCAACAACTAAACAATATACCAACATTGTAATGAGTATATAAGCTTTAAGCTTCATCTCATTGTAAACCCTAGTTACATATATTGTTTTAACACATCAAGGTAATTGTTTTACCTTTGAATGGAAAGAGAGCTTGAATGAGTATCAAGAGAGGACTCCTCCTTGCCCTTGGAAGATTCAAATGAAGCTAAACAAGCAAGATAAATACACCATTGTGAGGTGAATTTTCGGACAACATGAAAACATGGAGGAAACATGGATTTTCTTTGAGTTTCCTTACCTTGAAGCAAAGGTGATCAACAAGGCATAAAATATTAGCTCAAGCTCCTTCCATGGAAGTTCTCCTTGGCACCGAAATGGTGTTTTGAAGTTTTGAAAAGACAAGATTGTAGAGCTTGACTTAACTAAGAGAATGGTGGTCTTGAAATTGAATTTGGATCATGGAGCTAGAAGATACAAGAGATCAAAGATGGAGTTTGGTGTGGTACTATTGCAAACCGTAGAAGAGAATGAAGAAGAGAGGTTGGAGGAGGTTGGATACGTGTGAATGAGGAGGGAAATGAGAGAATGAGGTTTGCTTTTGCTTTTAGAAGATATTTGTACTAAAGTGAATAGTAACTTTTGCTTTATCATTAGTTAACTCATTTGTTTGTGTAGGTGTGGTGAGTCACTAAGGAAAACCGGCCCCAAATAGTAGCAAGGGGGGTATTTTAGACTTAATTAGTCAATTGTCTCACTTATAACATTATATGTTACAAACTAGTTATAAAAATCACTATTCACCAAAACAAAGCACATAGAAGTGAAATTTTTGATTTCCCATTGATATAGCCACCCAAATGTGATACTATATAGTACACATGTTAATTAAAGAGCAATGATGGACATTTAGCCATTCAAAACTCATTTACAAGACAATTTTTCAAAAACGTGCTTTAAGACTTCTTAAAGCACATTTTGTGTTTTAACTTGTTTTCAAGCTTGGTTTTCTTTGGTAATTGATTTAATATGTTCATTAACATATAATTAAGGCATAGGTATGACCATTAGCCTTATACACATTTATCCCAAGCTTAGAGCACATTTTTGCTCTTATTGACCTTAAGGTATTTATTTGTGTTTTGTTTGGTTTCATTCTACCAAAGTTTCCTAAGGACTTAATTAGCCTTATAAAGTCATAATTAAACATTATCAAGTCTGGTAGGCTCTTTGGGTCCTAACCAAGTTCACTCCAACCTTAGAGCATGTTTTTGCTCAAACCGTGTCTTAGTGTTTTATTGTGTTTTACCATGGTTTAAATGTTCCATTTATGTTTCTAAGGCACTTTTTAGCCTTTAAATACCATAGCTTAACATTTACACAACATACCAAGGTTGGGGTATTTCATAAAGTTTGGGATTTTGTGGTTGGATACTTTTGAAAATACGTAGTTTGACACCATGAATGAGGTGTTGATATAATTATTGATATAATTAATATGATGTCACTCAGTATTTGGAGATTGACTTGTATGCTTGTGTGTTATGATTATGTGACATTTATTTATGGCTATTTAATTCTTGGGGGTATTACCTTGTCGTCAAAAATTTGTAAAAGTGTTTGGGTATTTGGTGATGATGGTAAACTTTGTGGTAAGCTAAGCTTCGGGGACGAAGCTTTTGTTTAACGGGGGGAGAACGTAATACCCTAGATTTTTAGTCAAACCCTAGTAGGAACCCTAATAGACGAAAGTCTCGGGATTAGTCCCGAAGGTCAGGGAACTCTTGGAACCCTAGTTTCTAAAGGAGATAAGTTTCCGAAAATGGTCCTGAAGTTCTTAGAGTTTAAGAAACCCTAGTGGTCGGGAATCACCCGAGAAACCCTAGAAAACCATAATCTTCGAAAGTTCCGGAAAACACTGAAATTTCAGGGAGTTACTTAGAGTCCAAGAAGCCCCAGTCAACCATGGTCAAACTTTGACCAACCTTGGTTCAACCTCGGTCAGACATGGGACAATGGTCAAACCTTGGTCAATGGTCAACTTTGACCATGATGATACAGTGATGATGCAATGATGATGCAGTGATTATGTCGGCATGACATAACGATGATGTAAGCATTGAGGTGTCAAGAGATGAGAGGCTACACATGGTCCAATTAGGAGAAGCCACATGCCACTTTACTATTGGGCAATAATTAGAACAAATGAGAGCTAGCCAAGTGTCCTAATATTATTATGTATCCTTGTCCTTTTCTATATTAATGTTCATGACACTTGTCCCCCATATTTAATGCAATTCAGCCAAGGTGGAGGGCATGGATTTAACCTGGACATGTGTCCCTAATCTAATGGGTTAATAAGAGATAAACATTACTTATTCATTATGATTACAATTTAGTAAAAAGGGGAGATATTTTCAGCCAGGATATGAAGGAGGGGCATGTTATACCCAAAATTTTGACCCCCTGGTTAAGGTCTACGAGGTTGTGAGGGCCATCCCCATCAAACAGTAAGAGACTCCGGCCCGATCGGCGTGTTCCATGGCACAGCGAGCAGCTTCGTCATTGTCAGGGGCGTTTTCGTAATTGTTAAGGCTCCTGAGGCCTCCTATAGGCTTTCTCTCTCCTCCAGGGATGCCAAATCAGCTTGAAATGTTTTGATATTTTAACCCATGATAGAGGATGGCATTTTAAGCATAATGGCGTTGGAATTTTGATTTTTCGAATTTCCAATAATTTTCTAGCAATTTCTGACTGAATCTGACGAGAAATTCAATTTAAAAATATTCCAACATTTGAAAAATTCGGTTCCACCTCAGAAAATTCATAATATCCATCCTTGACACGTGGTTAAAATTTCACAGCAAAATTCCTTTGGGAAGTCCTTTAATTAAAACACCAAAAAATCTTACTTTTACTAGATTCTCTTTATCTTTAAGAAAGTCTATATAGGGATAGGTTTTGGATTAAATCAGAACCTCACATACTCAAGAACCCTAGAGAGTCAGAAAAGGCAGCTTCCTCTCTCTCTCTCACGTTTTCCAACACCCGACCACCCAAATCATACCGAAAATCCCCCGAAACCACTATCTAAACACGTTTTCCGATCCCCAAAGCACAAATAATCATCAAAACCCCACAAAAACACCACCAAAACGTGAAGAACAGCAAGAACAACCAACAACCAGAAGCTTGGTTCGAAGTCCTTTCGGGTCTACCATCAACGGAGCACTCGACGAATCCCGGTGTGAAGAAACGTTGTGAATCCGAAGGTAAAACAGGTAGAAACTCAGCTTCCCTAATTCTCCACGGTATTATCTGTCTTGCCTCGAAATTTGAGCTCAAACTAACCTTCGTGGGCTTCAGTATTGCTGTTTGTTTAAGCCTCTGTCAGATAACTTGTTTGCTAAGTTTCGTGCTGAATTCGAATTCAAATTGAAAACTTTCAATCACTAACGTCTTGTACATCTTTCAGGCTACACACCCATAAATTTGAGCTCAAAACACCCTCGGGAACCCTCTGAAAGCCCGTGTCCGTGGGTGGTCCGTGACCTCGGACCTATGGTCCGGGACCTCGGACGCGTTGTCCGAGACCACGGACACCCACGGACGGCGGCGGGATTTTAAAAATTCAAAATTAGGTTTTTCTAATGATGTCCGGGCCCACGGACAGCCTGTCCGTGGCCCGGACTTTGCAAATTTTGTTTTTCCTTTAATTTCGACTTTTCTGTGTATTTAGGTTAACTGGGGTCCGTGGTTTCGGACATTAGGTCCGTGGCTACGGACGGAAATGAAATTTGACCTAATTCTGCCTCCGAAACCCTAGTTTAGGTAATTTCACTTTTCACTTTAATTTCCTGTCAAAAAATGCTAAAAAACACAAAAAAACAGAAGCTCGCGCGCTTAGGTTAAAACGACTCGTAATAAGCCGTAATAAACTAAGTAGAGGAAAAACGACTTCTGAGGGTAATGAAAGTAATTGAACCCTAATTAAGTCGAATATCAAGCCCCCGAACCCGAACTCTCCTTTCCTAATTTGATCTAGGTTAAAATTAGGTGGCGACTCATAATAGGTTCCAGTGAGCTAGCTTAGGTTTTAATAATTATTGTTTTATGACATAGTTATTAATCTTAGGTTATAAGTGGACCTAAAACCCGATTAGATCCTAATCAGCTTTAATCAACATAGGATAGGGTTTAAAATCGAGGCTCACAGACTGGCGACTCTGCTGGGGACAACTTCTTAATTTTAACTTGTTTAATTTTAAGAAAGAGGGCTTAACTTGAAAATGTTTATTTATGGCTTTTACTATGTTGTTTGTTTACTTTTGTGCGCACTTTAATTTTTGCACCCTTGCATCATATGAGAGCGAGGGTCCACGCAAACCAATTTCACCCCGGGACCCATTTGAGGGTCCCCTGTCAGGGACTCACACCTTTTAGGTGATGTGAATAAGTGGGGGAAAAGAGGAGGGTGTCGTCTAACCACACCCCCTTAATACCTGGGCTTTAGCCCCAAGCATTTTCCTGGCAGTACCCTTACCTAGCCCATTGTTTGGTCAGTCAAAGACCCGACCGTAGACGCACATCTTCTGGTGATGTGAAAAAAGTGGGGGAGCCCAAAGAGGATAGCGTGCAAGCCCTATTCCTTTGTGGTGACCTGGGCCAGCGCCCCAAGCACCTCTCCGGATCGATCCATACCCGGTTTGGTTTAAGTGCATGTCTAGTGAGGACATGTCGAATTTGTGTGGGCCTTGTCTGCTTGTATGATCGGCCCACTACCCAGCCTAGAGATTGATAGGAACTTCTCCTACATCAACCTAGCCCAACCCGAATTTGCGGCTTTATTGTTTACGGCCCAAAGGCCCTGTCTGGTTTGAGATGTGAGTCATTTGGGCTCCAGCCCAAAAGTTTAGACTTAGGTGATTTCTCTCTCTTTTCGGCCCAATTTGAATTATCAATTTAGTTCTAGGCCCACGAAAAGCAAATCCACCTAAAAAATCCACCAGGCCTTCCACTTCATGGCCCGTTCTAGTCTAGGAAAACTTTTCACTCGGGCTTTGACCCAAAATCCCAGACACATGCATTATCCTTTAGGCCCAATCAGGGTTACTCGGTCCAAATTCCAAATCACATCTAGAATATGGTTTAGAAATCATTTTGGCACATGCGCCTCACTTCTAGCCCAAACACATTTCGGCCCAAGTACCTAATTCTCAGAACATTCCAGCCCAAGAGGTAAATTTTTCAAACATTTCAACCTAGGTGCCTCTCCTCTAGTTCATTTAGGCCTTAGCACCTATCCACGATCTTCAAGACTTTCCAGCTCATGTACTGTTTCTGCGGCATAAAAAAAAACAAAAAAAGAAGTATCCCCTTGCGACCACCATGAGCAAACTTTGCCACATCCATAGTCATCACTCACACCATGAACAAGATCGACTCCTCACTTCACCTACGTTTACCACAATCCACCAGTTCACCCAAAGCAAAAGTAAGAAAAACTCCAGCAAAGGACATATCGGTCAGTCACCACATTATGCATCATTCCTTCACAAGATCACCCCATCACCACTCACCATCATTATTCCACATAACCACCTTCCACAAATAACCTGGGTACTCAAAAGGCTTGTCAAAAGACCCCAAAACAATACTGGGGGCAATCTGAGTTAAGGAACGATAATGTTTATTTCTTTTACTTAAACGTGCAAACAAGTCTCTGAGTGTACACTTCGCGAGAGTGCCTTGAGCGGTAAAACCATGAGTGAAAGAGCATGTCATTTTTACATGGCTCCAGAGAGATTACATTTAAAGGTAAGATAAACGGCATGACTCCAACCGAAGGAGATAATTTGTAAATTTACGCTTAAACCTGTGAAAAGTAACAAAGAACGGATACACAACTATTAGGGATGACGAAGCATCTAGGTACAGCACCACACAGCCAAAAGCCTGTGAACCCTGACATTAAACCCTAGGCACCCCCGCTGAGCTTTTCGTATACATCCTCATTTACAACACTACAAGCTCCACAAACAAGCCAGCCAATGATGAATAACCGACCCGGTGACCAAAGGAAGCAAGGAGCCCGACTTCCGAACAACAACTCCACAAGTCCGAAGAAGCAAAACTGCTACCAGCATGACAAAACGATCCGCAAATGGTCCCAAAGTGACACAGGATCCAAATGAGCTTACATCAAAATAGCTCTCAAAGTTCAAAGCCGGGAAACACAAGAACCCCGAAGGAAAGGAAATTCAAAGAAAGGCAAACCTGAAAAGCCTCGAAGAAATCCAAAATCGGAAAGAAGATAGAAGGCGCAAGGAACAACCCAAAAGTTCCAAGTCCCAAGTTTACAAGCGAAGTCATCACGAAGTAGCCAAACGACTTCAGGACAAAGAAGGCAAGTCCGAGAGAAGGTGCAAGTTGCAGCTTTGGTCACCCTTATAGCTCCACATATCCTAAACATTCCTCCACCATCCCGTTGTCTTTCATCATGCCCCACAACCACGTTATAAGCTTAAAAGACTTCCGACTTAATAGTTGTGTATCCAATCACGTGAAAGTAACAGGTTGAACGCGTAAATCGAACCAATGTCAAATTCAATGGTTGAGATGTCTTGACCCAAAAGGAGAGCACGATTGCAAATATTAAACACTTTGAGTGTAGGATAGAAAGCACCACATCAAGATAAACCTTGACCTTGTGAGAATGAGACTTGTTTTGCGCAATTAATCAAAGAAAATACTGGGGGCAATCGATCGTTCCGATCGATTGCCAAAAGTCCTAAAGAACTCAGATTGCCTTAAGGAAAAATACTGGGGGCAATTGTTGGTCCCAACAATTGCAACAAAGACACCGATTGAGGCCCAAAAGCCAGAAACCCAAAGGATTCAAACCCTTCTCATACCACTCAGGCCCGACCTAAGCCCTACCTCCACATTCAAACATCCTCAGGCCCGATTTAAGCCCTTCCTCCACATTCAAACATCCATAGGCCCGTCCTAAGCCCTTCCTCCATAACAAATCCCCCCAGGCCCGTCTTAAGCCCTACCTTCACATCCAAGCACCCGCAAGCCCGTCTTGAGCCTCACCGTCTCCAGGTTTGACATAAGCCCTAATCCTCCTACATCCATTTAGACCCATCGTACATTTTACTCACTTTCACTTAGAGCTACCCTATAGGCCCGTCATAAGACCTAGATTCCACCTTTAGGCTCGTCATAAGACCTAGCTCCAACCCTTAGGCCCGTCATAAGACCTAGATTCCACCTTTAGGCTCGTCATAAGACCTAGCTCCAACCCTTAGGCCCGTCATAAGACCTAGATTCCACCTTTAGGCTCGTCATAAGACCTAGCTCCAACCCTTAGGCCCGTCATAAGACCTAGATTCCACCTTTAGGCTCGTCATAAGACCTAGTTCCAACCCTTAGGCCCGTCGTAAGACCTAGATTCCACCTTTAGGCCCGTCATAAGACCTAGTTCCGACCTTTAGGCTCGCCATAAGACCTAGATCCAACCTTTAGGCTCGTCATAAGACCTAGAACCATCCTTTAGGCTCGTCATAAGACCTAGATCCAACCTTTAGGCTCGTCATAAGACCTAGAACCATCCTTTAGGCTCGTCATAAGACCTAGATCCAACCTTTAGGCTCGTCATAAGACCTAGAACCATCCTTTAGGCTCGTCATAAGACCTAGATCCATCCTTTAGGCTCGTCATAAGACCTAGTTGCATACCCTTAGGCTCGTCATAAGACCTAGAACCTCCCTTTAGGCTCATCATAAGACCTAGAACCATCCTTTAGGCTCGTCATAAGACCTAGATCCATCCTTTAGGCTCGTCATAAGACCTAGTTGCATACCCTTAGGCTCGTCATAAGACCTAGAACCTCCCTTTAGGCTCGTCATAAGACCTAGTTGCATTCCCTTAGGCTCGTAGTAAGACCTAGCATTACCTTTTAGCTTACCCACTCTCATCAAACACATTGCATTCATCTCATTCATATGGGCTCGTCATAAGACCTAGCTGCATTACCCAGGCGCGTCACAAGACCTGGCGACAGAAAGTTGGCGAGGTGATGGCAATAAATCCTCCTTTTGCGATGTCAACTTATTTTTGGGATCAACGAATGGTGGGCAAAGGCAATAAGTCCCCAGGGTTTTTACCAGGAGTTATCCCTGCACACCGGCTTGGGGGGCGATGGCAATAAGTCCACATTGGGTCCAGCCAGGAGCATTAGCATGGGTTTCGGTCCCCCAGAAGCATCCGAGCATCATCAACATCATCAGCATCATCAGCATCCGAGCATCATCAGCATCATCAGCATCATTGGCATCATCCACATCATCGGCATTATCAGCATCATCAGCATCATTTGCATCATTAGCATTTCAGCATTCTTGCATTTGCATCCAGCGTATCATCATTTCAGGTAGTCAACGCCTTAGAATAGCTTGACATCATTTTCATCACTTTAGGTAGTCAACGCCTTAGAATAGCTTGACATCATTTTCATCACTTAGGTAGTCAGCACCTTAGAATAGCTCGACAGCATATCATTATTTCAGGTAGTCAACGCCTTAGAATAGCTTGACATCATTTTCATCACTTTAGGTAGTCAGCGCCTTAGAATAGCTCGACAGCATATCATCGTTTTAGGTAGTCAACGCCTTAGAATAGCTTGACATCGTATCATCCTTTTAGGTAGTCAGCGCCTTAGAATAGCTCGACAATGCTTTGTAGCTTAGGTAGTCAGTGCCTTAGAATAGCTCGACAATGCTTTGTAGCTTAGGTAGTCGGCGCCTCCGAATAGCTGGGCATCGTTAACCCGGTTTCGCACAACGTGGAGGATTATGTGGAGTCCAAAATTTTGGGGCACCACTCAAGCATCAACCAGACTTTTCACATTCGTTACAAAGTCTAGTTGACGGGGGGCAATCTGTTATACCCAAAATTTTGACCCCCTGGTTAAGGTCTACGAGGTTGTGAGGGCCATCCCCATCAAACAGTAAGAGACTCCGGCCCGATCGGCGTGTTCCATGGCACAGGGAGCAGCTTCGTCATTGTCAGGGGCGTTTTCGTAATTGTTAAGGCTCCTGAGGCCTCCTATAGGCTTTCTCTCTCCTCCAAGGGATGCCCAAATCAGCTTGAAATGTTTTGATATTTTAACCCATGATAGAGGATGGCATTTTAAGCATAATGGCGTTGGAATTTTGATTTTTCGAATTTCCAATAATTTTCTAGCAATTTCTGACTGAATCTGACGAGAAATTCAATTTAAAAATATTCCAACATTTGAAAAATTCGGTTCCACCTCAGAAAATTCATAATATCCATCCTTGACACGTGGTTAAAATTTCACAGCAAAATTCCTTTGGGAAGTCCTTTAATTAAAACACCAAAAAATCTTACTTTTACTAGATTCTCTTTATCTTTAAGAAAGTCTATATAAAGGGATAGTTTTTGGATTAAATCAGAACCTCACATACTCAAGAACCCTAGAGAGTCAGAAAAGGCAGCTTCCTCTCTCTCTCTCACGTTTTCCAACACCCGACCACCCAAATCATACCGAAAATCCCCCGAAACCACTATCTAAACACGTTTTCCGATCCCCAAAGCACAAATAATCATCAAAACCCCCACAAAAACACCACCAAAACGTGAAGAACAGCAAGAACAACCAACAACCAGAAGCTTGGTTCGAAGTCCTTTCGGGTCTACCATCAACGGAGCACTCGACGAATCCCGGTGTGAAGAAACGTTGTGAATCCGAAGGTAAAACAGGTAGAAACTCAGCTTCCCTAATTCTCCACGGTATTATCTGTCTTGCCTCGAAATTTGAGCTCAAACTAACCTTCGTGGGCTTCAGTATTGCTGTTTGTTTAAGCCTCTGTCAGATAACTTGTTTGCTAAGTTTCGTGCTGAATTCGA
Organism: Limonium bicolor; assembly: GCA_023374045.1. Taxonomy (NCBI): domain Eukaryota; kingdom Viridiplantae; phylum Streptophyta; class Magnoliopsida; order Caryophyllales; family Plumbaginaceae; genus Limonium; species Limonium bicolor. The sequence continues at coordinate 352,316,363 of CM041777.1, forward strand.
ATTCAAATTGAAAACTTTCAATCACTAACGTCTTGTACATCTTTCAGGCTACACACCCATAAAATTTGAGCTCAAAACACCCTCGGGAACCCTCTGAAAACCCCTGTCCGTGGGTGGTCCGTGACCTCGGACCTTTGGTCCGGGACCTCGGACGCGTTGTCCGAGACCACGGACACCCACGGACGGCGGCGGGATTTTAAAAATTCAAAATTTAGGTTTTTCTAATGATGTCCGGGCCCACGGACAGCCTGTCCGTGGCCCGGACTTTGCAAATTTTTGTTTTCCTTTAATTTCGACTTTTCTGTGTATTTAGGTTAACTGGGGTCCGTGGTTTCGGACATTAGGTCCGTGGCTACGGACGGAAATGAAATTTGACCTAATTCTGCCTCCGAAACCCTAGTTTAGGTAATTTCACTTTCACTTTAATTTCCTGTCAAAAAATGCTAAAAACACAAAAAAACAGAAGCTCGCGCGCTTAGGTTAAAACGACTCGTAATAAGCCGTAAATAAACTAAGTAGAGGAAAAACGACTTCTGAGGGTAATGAAAGTAATTGAACCCTAATTGAGTCGAATATCAAGCCCCCGAACCCGAACTCTCCTTTCCTAATTTGATCTAGGTTAAAATTAGGTGGCGACTCATAATAGGTTCCAGTGAGCTAGCTTAGGTTTTAATAATTATTGTTTTATGACATAGTTATTAATCTTAGGTTATAAGTGGACCTAAAACCCGATTAGATCCTAATCAGCTTTAATCAACATAGGATAGGGTTTAAAATCGAGGCTCACAGGGCACTGACTACATCTCTTCATTCTCTTCTTCACCCATGCCATTAGAACACTCAGGAAAAACAAGGGAAAAACGTGGAGCTCCATTGGAGGAGAGAAACCAAGGTAAACTAAGTGAAATCGAGAGGGAAACTCACATTTAAGGCAAGGGAATTGAGCTGCATAGGAGGGCGACACCCATAGCTGGTTTATTAGCTTAAATAGCAATAGGAAACCCAGGATAGATGGCGCCATTGCTAATAGGAACCAGGTAACACTTATACTCACCAAAAACTCACCTTAAGGCATGTTTTCTCTTTGATTTCTCTAGATCTGTCCACTCCAAACCCTAGCTGATGTTGAGCTGAAATTTTGAAAGTGTTTTTAGGATGATAAAACTAGGCTACTCTGAGAAAATAAGGCCATAACTATTTTGGGAAGTTAGGTAATCCGTACTTGTTCTAAAAAAAGGGAAAAATGTGTCTTAAGACTCCTAGAGAGCAACCAGTGAGATATTTTTATTTTTGGTGTGTTTTTTCTGACTATTTATGGTTAAGGGGAACTACCTTGGGTGGTAAAACACGTTGGTATTCAGAAAAATTAAGAACTAAAGCTAGGGGGTGTGAAAATGTGCTTTAAGCTTTAGGAAATGGTTAAATAGGTTCCCAAACTCCTTTCTAGCTGAAAACGTGAGGGAAATATTATATTGTGAAGTTAGATCAATTGTCAAACATTCAGGTTGAAACTCATTTGGGAAGTCATTCGAATTATTATGAACTGATTTGGGTTAAAGGTGTGCTTTAAGCTTGTAAAAGTGTAATTGTGTGATGGTTATTTTATTTAGCGGTTTATCTGGTCATTATGGTCCTAATATGAGTTGTGGGTGAAGTTTTAAGAGGTGGTGAAGTGTAAAATATATAAGGGAGCCCTGTAAGGTTATATATGTGTGTTAAAACTTGGAAATAAGGAAAATTGTGTTTAAGTGTGGTTTTGGGGTGTTTTGTTGCTTGGCTTATCCTTGAAAGGCTTTGGAATGATTTTTGGTGACTACTCTTGGTGTGGAATGCTTGTTGATCTATGATTGCTAAGTGAATGCTTGATTTTGTTTGAGTGGATATTTAGGTGGAACAAAGTTAGACAAAGTCTAACCGTATACATGGTTTTAATTCTAAAGGTGGATTGTTTGTACTTTAATATGTGATTAAGCTTGTCTATTGCTAAGTTTTGGTTGGGGGTTATTTTGAGCTATTTTATATGATTGTGGATGATCTTTATACGTTGAAAAGGGTGATATTACTTATGGTGGTGGAAGTGTGAATTTAGAAATATGTATTTCAAACTGTCGAGCCATGGTTGGCCATTCACTGATTTTTCGCTCCTACCAATGTATTGGAGCTAAGCCATCATGATCTACTCTATGGACTGATGATTCATAGGGGGTGTGCACACTTGAAGACATGGGGTGAGGTGGTGAGTTATTTGTCTAAGGGGCCGAGAGCCTAGAAGCTCTTTGTCGAAAGACCGGAGTGCCCGTGGATTGGTGGAAGAAAATTGGGATGAGATACAATCTGGTGGATTAGAGATGTATATGGTGGCGAAAAGTGTTATGTGGTTTCCAAAATGATATTGGATTTATGTTTCTGGTGAAATTGCTATGATTGTGATATCATTATGAACAGGTGGTTTGTGTTAAGGTAAAATGTCTCAAGGAAGGTAAGTATGTTGTGAACTTGTGTTTTGTGGTTGATAACATGGTTGTTTGTGCTGTTGTGTGCTTTTATGCTGCTATAAAAAGGTTTTCCAAAGAGAAAATGAATTTTACATGGTGAGGTATTTGTTACTCAGTTTCACTGATTTTGTACAACCCCTTCGTGTGTTTGTTTGGATTTATGGTTGCAGGTGAAGTTAATTCTTTGTGTGATAGTGCTCTTGAGCTTGGGACAAGGGAACGTGCCGACATAACTTGGAATTTTATTTATTTGTAAGTGGCAAACTCCTTAGAGCATGTTCCGGGAGTTAGGTTGTAGGTGGATTAGCCTTAGCATCCACACTAGTTGGTGTGGGTGTGGTGGTAGCACTTCGGTTGGGCTTAGGTGTTATTTAGTCTTCCGCTGTAAAATATTGTAGAAACTTATACAAGTAAAAATAAAATAGGGTGTAAAAACCGGGGTGTTACAATCATTCAACCGTAACCATCTCCCAAATGAGAATCGATTGTTTCCTTACAAACTACAGAACGGTTTTCAGTGATTCTTGTTGCGTTCGATTCGAATTTTAATGCTGATTACAATGGTACCGTTTTGTGATCTATAGTGCAGGGCACTACAAAATCAAATCTGGGTTGGCTCGAACTAGGGTTCATACTAATTTTGGTTCGAATTCGACAAATTCTCTCGACATGGTGCGTTATAGGTCAAATTAACAGGTTGGTATGATCGGTAATGCAATAATGAATGACAAATCGGTGTAATTTGATCGGAAATGTACCGAAATAGCGTTGGCAAGGAGATCTGATAAGGTTTCTAGAAAACTATTAACTTTCCGAGCGAACAAATGTCAAACTTTGAGAATCAAGACAAAGTGTAGATTGAGTTAGGCTATGGTTTGGGCTTAATCAATAGAGGACATATAGCATTATAAGCTGACAGAAAGGCTTGATCTAACTCGTAACACAAAGAAATCTGAGTCGAAAGATTTGGGTTTATACCTTGAGTTTCCCAGGAAACTTAATATTTTATGTGAAGTCTAAGTAGGCCACTTCACGGATCAACTCGTGCCAACTGAGAGCGACTCGATCCACGAAACCTATCACAATTTAGACTAGGTATGTAACTCTAACTACGAGTGAAAGAATAATTGAAAACCATAGACTAAGGAGAAAGTTATAGATCTCACAAGATCTAGGTTTACCAAGTCGTTTCTGGTAAAATTCTGGGCAAGAACACCGCCAGATCGGGTTGGGGACTGTAACACCCCTACTACGCACTTAACAATAATCGAAATCGCAGCGGAATTAACAACTAAACAATGACTAAACGGTTCGGTGCTACAACGCCGTTAACCACCCACGTGGTTAACAAGGCAGAATAAATACAAGCGTACCGGTCTGATGATCAGACTCCCGAGCATTAGGTACTAACATCCATACATATATACATTACCAACATACCGAGTATCTAATACAAACCGTCACTGTAAACTGTACACATGAACTCCACTGTCTACTGTAAACAACCGTCACTGTAATACAAACGGTGCCAAAATATAACGCCACGGGAGCACAGGCGCATCTCGGGCTCAACATCCAAAATAGCCAAAAGTATTTCTGCTGCCTAGAATCTATAGCCATTCCGCTTCCTCGATCCTCATCCTGCAGTAAAAATATGGAGCCCCCGAGGGGGTTAGCAACCCTTGGCTGGTATGGTTAACGCGCAGCCCATCGGCTACCGGGATACGCGCAACTAATTGTCATGATGACATGGCATTGATTTTACACAACAACATATATAGCATAGCAAGAAATATTGCTTAGCAAAACAATACACACATAGTGAGTACACTCCCACTACCCACAAACCAAGAAGGTTAATCAACATAAGCCTAGAGAATGGGTCACCCTCACGTTAAGCTTGTTACACACACTCATTACCGTTCCGTTAGTCGAACGAGTAACTTAACTCACAGATGGATCGGATATTGTGACCCGAACACACCACACAAACACATGTTCCCACTAAACCGATCATAAGTCAGAATAGGTAAGCTTTGGAGGAAGCTAGCGGGAGATCGAACGCCAAATAAAGGAGAACAATCTTAACATCATAAGAGTCGAATCTGATACAGATATCTACTCTTATACTTACATGCGTGACCGGACAACCGGATTCCTCACCCCCAGTTAACACTCGTTAGAAGTTCACTGTTGGAACTCAATAACAAATCACAACATGTGGTTAAATCTTGTTAGTCACACACAGGGGTATGAGTCACACTTCAACAATACAATAATGTAAACAACTATAAACTCGTTACATGACTTAAGTCTTACAAGGTCATAAACATACAGAAAAACAAACAACACACAAGCCGGTGTAAACCCGTAGGCAACAGACTGCAAGAAAACCATACCTTGGTCCTTGCTTCGACTGGTTTCCACCGTAGGTCACTCCTATACATGATTAATAACGTCGGTCAATTTACTTACTTGACTTTAAATTTTACTAAACATTTTACATGGTTATACGACATGTTTTAATGTCTAAACTTATCCTTGATTACCTTCATCATACCCCCTAGGGTTAACTACTTAAGCGACTCTTTGTTTGTTTTTTTTTACAAGTTTTGGTCCGACCGACCTTACCGACCGACCTTACACAAGGTCGGTCCATTCCAGAACACATTACCTTCAAACATTATAGACCGACCGACCTTGCAAGTTCGGTGCACAAGGTCGGTCGATTCCGAGAGTTTTTCCCCTTTGAAAACTCAGGCCCGACCGATCTTGGCAAGTTCGGTCACAAGATCGGTCGATTCCCGAGACTCACTTACGTCCAAAGATTTAGCCATGACCGACCTTGTAAGTTCGGTCCCAAGGTCGGTCTATTCCAGAGACTCAAACCGTACTAAAAATCCACACCCGACCGACCTTGCAAGTCCGGTCCCCAAGGTCGGTCCATTCCAGAGACCATTTCTCGCAGGGTAACCTGGGCTCGACCGACCTTGCAGGTCCAGTCCCCAAGGTCGGTCTGCTCTAGACCCTTGTTTTTTAATTGCCCATTTAACTCCAAACTTCACCTCATATATCCTAGTATGTTCTAACCTTATTTGGGCACTTCAAACACACCTTAGGACATCCATTAAACTCCTTAAATCATTCATCAAAACACTCCTCAACCTTACACAAATTCTTATACAAAGGTTGGCACATGCAATACTTTTCCCTAAGTTTCCATGTGGTGTTTTATACCTATAGCTACCACTAGTCTCAAATGTTTCCCTCACTACTACAACATCCTCTCCCAAACATCTTTTCTTCCTTATTCACTAAGATTGCACAAGTCCTAAACACAATCCCTACATGAACTTGAAGTATCCCAAAACACTCATTTGCATTCTAAATCCTCTAGAATATTGCTTAAGTCCTTTTTACACCTTAGAATACCTTACTGCATGTTCCTTTCACTAGTAGAACACTTAATCATTCTAAACACTTCCTAAATCACCAAAACCCATTTTAAACACCTAAAGCTTCTTATACATTGCCTAAATTTAGACATGGGTTCTACTAACATCTTGTTACACCAAAACACATTATTTTTACTATCAAACACCTAAGAACACTTAGTTCCATCAAGGACACTCTTATACACAAACTTCACCAAACTTACACTACATCACAATATAGTGCATTATTTAAATTGCATGGCACTTAGGCCCTTAAATAGCATGGTTCTTAGGCCCTTAAGATGCATAAACCATAAACACTGAATTTCCCACATTATATTTGCCTTTGACCTGCAAATACATACAACAATGCATATGCCCTTAATAAACTCCTTGAGAGCATTTTACTAACTCATTTATCATTGGCTCGTTAGGTAGTTTTCATAAGCAATATAAGCTCATTTTTTCCTAAGACATTAAACTACATTAGGTTAGCATATTTACCTCTTTTCCTCACAACTTCTTTCTTGTTTCCTTGATTAAAATCGGCATGGACTTGAGATTGCTTGTCAACTTCTAAATAATATACAAGCAATATAATGAGTACTCAAGCTTCATGCTTAATCTCATTGTAAACCCTAGTTACATATATTGTCTTAGAACATTAAGATGATTGTTTTACCTTGGATATGAAGAGAGTTTGGATATGTAGCAAGATAGGACTCCACCAAGCCCTTGGAAGATTCAAATGAAGCTAAAACAAAGCAAGGTAAGGACACCGTTAATGGTGTTTTTCGGACAACATAAAAACATGAAGGAAATGTTATTTTTCTTTGAGTTTCCTTACCTAGAAGCAAAGGAGAACAATAATATGTGAAAAGATGAGCTCAAGCTCCTCCCATGGAGATTCATCTTGGCACCAAAATGGAGCTCTTGGAATTTTGAAAGGATGAAGTTGAAGAGCTTGATGAGACTAGAAGAATGGTGGTCTTGGTTTTTGATTTGGCAAAGGGAGCTAGGAGAAATGGCAATGGAAGTTGGTGTTGGTGTTGGTACTATTGCAAAACCGTGAATGGAGAAGGTAGAAGAGAGGTTGGAGATGTGGGAAATGAAGAGGGAAAGAAGATAATGAAGATAAGTTTGCTAGTTTGGATATTTAAGTAGTAAAGCAAATAGTACTCTTTACTTTATTACTTTACTTAACTTATTTTTTTGTTTAAGTGTGGTGAGTCACCAAGAAAACTGGCCCCCATATTATACTAAGGGGTATTTTAGTCTTTGTTGACCAATTGTCACACTTATATTGACATATGTTATAAACTTGGTTAATTTGGTTACTATTCACAAAAATAAGGCACATAGTTGTGAATTTTTGATTTCCTATTGATTTAGACTTCCTAATGTGATACTAAGTAGTACACATATTAATTAAAGAGTGATGATGGACATTTAGCCATTCAAAACTCATTTACAAGACAATTTTTCAAAAATGTGCTTTAAGACTCCTTAAAGCACATTTTGTGTTTTAACTTGTTTTCAAGCTTGGTTTTCTTTGGTAATGGTTTATTATATTCATTAACACCTAAATGATGTCTTGATAAGCTTATTAGGTCTTAACCAAACTTATCCCAAGCTTAGAGCACATTTAGCCTTTATTGACCTTAAGGTATTTATTTGTGTTTTCTATGGTTTAAATTGTTTACTAGTACTTCTAAGACTCTTTTTAGTCTTAATATACCGTATTTTAAATGTTTAAACAACATACTAAGGTTTGGGGTATTTCAGGGACTTTAGACGCCTAGAACTTCCAAAAGATCATGAATCAGCCTTGATTTTTTAAGAAGAGTTGTAGAGAAGTTAAAGATCTAGAAAACAAGGTATGGTACATGAATTTTCATTCACAAACGAAGAAGATAGGGTTGAGCAAAGTTTACCTTCCCTATTGAATTTTCTGGGTTTCTGGGTTTCAGATTCTCGGGGAGGCAACTTGAGCATGATTTTGTGACGAATGTGGGGAGATTTAGGTCAAGTGAGAGTAATGGTTCGAATATAGGGTTGTAAGTGGGTTTAATGCAAAAGACGGCTCCCAAAAATATGGAATTATGACTGAGAAATAGGAGTCTAAAGTTTGATCATTGTTTTGAAAATTCAGTACTTAGCTGATTTTGTAGAAACTGGCCAACTGGCTTGACACAAAATCTGAGGCACGCGGCTGAGTCAGAAAACCCTAGCCATGTCAGCAAACTTCAAAATTTTGGCTCTAAACATCCCTAGATCATATCTTGAGCTAGGATGATCCATTTTTAACGTTCTTATTATCAATCTTCTTGGTTTTCCATAATATTTTTATTGATATAGGTTTCATGGGCTGGCTTGACCATTCTCAAAAAGTCAACCCTAGCAAGGTTTAAGGAGCTTTAAGGTTTCTATGATTTTATATTGACTTTTATGATTCAAATCAATGTTCCAAATATTTCTTAAATCTTTATAATATAATTGGAGTGTCTCAAATATTTTCCAAGATTTATTGACTTACAAATCTTATTATTAAATTCATAATACCATATAATTATTTAGTTTTTAATTGTATTATTTAGGATTTAGTAAAATAAATCCCATAAATTAATTTATATTAAATTATGGGGTGTTTCAACAAGTACAAGTTCAACTCAGTCTCAAAATCAAAGCTCTACGATCAGGTCATGGTTCTGAATTTGAGAATCAAAACTTCATGGAGATGTGTGACAAACAAGGAATTAATCACACATTCTCAGTACCTAGGACACCTCAACAGAATGGGGTAGTTGAGCGCAAAATAGAACATTGCAAGAATTAGCACGAGCTATTCTACTAGGGAGCGGTCTTCCCCATGTCTTTTGGGCAGAAGCTATGGCAACTGCACACTACATCATCAATCGAACACTTGTTTGACCCATCCTCAACAAAACCCCCCATGATTTGCTCAAAGGAATTTAGATGCCAGAACTTCGAAGCTAGAAGTGACGTAGTAATATTCCTTGGGTACTCTGAAAGAAGCAGGGCATTCAAAGTCTTCAAGAAATCAACCTCAAGAGTATAAGAAAGTGTACATGTAGTGTTTGACGAAGTTGGACCTCAAGTGATCAGAGGAGCTGATGAAGAAGAAGCATTTGGATTTGATAAGACTAGGCGAGACCACACAGAAAACAACAAAGAAGAGTTGCCAGCTATAGAACTCATGCCCGACCAGTCAGTGATAGGTCAACAACCTGATCACGAAGAAGATGGTGAAGAAGCAATCAGTAATCCTCTATCATCAATAGCGATTCATTAATCTCGAGTCTTGTATAAGAACCATCCTCTAGAGGACGTCATTTCTAACATCTCCAAAGGAGTTCAAACAAGATCACAAACATGAGATCTCCTCACCTTCTCAACTACAGTTTCATCTATTGAACCCAAGAACATTAAAGAATTACTTCAAGACTCAGACTGGACAAGCAATGCAAGAAGAACTGAATCAGTTTGAGAGATGTAAGGTTTTGTATCTTGTACCTCGACCTCCACATCAAGGAGTACTTGGAACAAAATGGGTCTTTAGAAACAAACTGAACGAGGTGGGTGAAGTGGTAAGGAATAAAGCTTATTTAATGGCACAAGGATATCGTCAACAAGAGGGAATAGACTTTCAAGAAACATTAGCTCCCGAGGCAAGAATATATCTATTTGCATACTCATAGCATTTGCTGCACACGGGTATAAGACGCTTTCAACTAGACATCAAAACGCATTTCTAAATGGATATGTCAAGGAGGAGGTATATGTGGAACAACCCCCAGGGTTCAAAACACAAGATGGTAAGAGCATGATCCTCAAGCTCAACAAAACTCTCTATGGGCTCAAACAAGCTCCACGATCATGGTATGACCGTCTATCTTCTATGTGTTGGAAATGGCTTCACAAGAGGTAAAGTTGACAAAAATATATTTGTGCATAGTAATGGAAAAGATCTCTTGATAGTGCAAGTGTATGTTGATGACATAATCTTTGGAGCTTCAAATGTAAAATATTGTAAGAAATTCGAAACATTGATGAAGAAAGAATTCAAGATGAGTGATTTAGGAGAACTAAAGTTTTTTCTAGGACTTCAAGTCAACAAAATGATGAAGGAACAATCATATCACAACAAATACATTAAAGATTTGCTACCGAGATTTGGTATAAAGACATGTATGCCATTTGACACTCCAATGGTGGTTGGTACTAAAATGGATTTCATAACAGGTGACCAACCGGTCGATCAACGGTTGTACAGGGAAATGATTGGATCATTGCTATATTTGATCGCTAGTAGACCTGACATTATGTATAGTGTTTGTTTATGTCCCAAGTTTCAAGCTGGTCCTAGAGAAAGACACTTTACAACAGTAAAGAGGATCCTAGGATATCTCAAGGGATCCATGAATCTCGGACTATTTTACCCTATGTTCACTAAATGTGCTATTGTAGATACTCAGATGCAGACTATGGTGGATCCATAACCGACAGGAAGAGCACGTCAAGGACAACATTCTTCGTTGTTTTCATGCTTGATTGCTTGGGGATCCAAGAAACAACAAAGTGTTGCAATTTCAACTGCTCAAACATAATATATAGCCACGGCAAGTTGTTTTGCACAACTGCTATGACTTAAAAGTAAATTGGCGACTGGTGTCAAAATAGGTACATTGTCTATCATGTGTGATAATACTAGTGCTATATCCATTTTTGAAAATCCAGTGCATCACTCTAGTACTAAATACATTGATATAAGACATCATTTTCTTAGAGATTGTTGTGAGACGGAATTAGTTCAGTTGAAATACATTTCAACTAAAAATCAACTAGCAAACATCTTCACAAACCATTAAGTAGATAAAGATTCAATATGATTATCCATGATATTGGCATGATATTCATCAACCAAGAATAGGCTATCTTTCAACCCTCAGGAATGGTCAACGACAAGCAATCAACGTCTAAAACATGTCGATCAGTAGTCTTTGCATGGTTTAAAGCAAAATTGTTATATCAAATGACTACTTGAAATATATACATCTGTTACTTTACAAAGTTAGAATAGATTAGGAGGTGTAACAGAGACGAATCTCAAAACTAGCAAAACAATGGTCACGACCACTACCCGCTATGAATAGTTAGCATGAAAACCTGTCAGTGAGCGCCCGAGAGCGGTTCCCAACCGTTACCTGATACTCTATAAAAGGCGATGAAAGTTTTTCTTCCATTCCACACTACTCTCAATCTCTCTCTCTAATCTCTCTAAGTCTAAAAAGCACAAGTTTCTCTTAACTTTCTCAAAACACTTTTATGAGTGTAGACACTTTCAAACGCTCCAATAAAAAAGCTACACTAAGAAGTCTCGATCAAGAATCCTAGCTCCAGCGAAATCCTCAATCTGAAATGGCACCGAAGGCTGCTTGCCGAACTTCCAAGGTTGTCACCAAGGCCATCTTTTTCTTAAAAGGCCACTGACACCCAGTAAACAACTCCTGCAACTTCACCGCCACCTACTCGTCTACCAGTAGAGTAGGAGAATCTACTAAAACTAAAGGTCATGGAGGAAGGTGAACTTCTACCAAAAGAGAGAACTTATATAAGCTTCTATCTTCTCAAAACCTATAATCTCATTCAAACCTAAAAAGTCAAACCCACATTTTCAACAGCACCAATACCAACTCCCTTTGAACCCATTCAAATGACGTCCTCTGCTCAACCTCCAAAACCTACAAAAATCCACTAACAATCCACCGTACAAAAATCAAGAGAACCCCAAAAGCAAAAGTTTCACCTAAGCCTCAGCAAGTCAAACCCACACACCTCGTGTATTCAAAATGCTGCAACTGAAACAACAAGAGTCAAGGAAGATTCAATCCAGTCCTGAACTTGCCTTTCAACAATTCCACTTCACTAGTGAGGGTGAAGAAGACAATCTCGTGGAGCTCATTGAACAGATAGCTCACGAGGCTGAAGTGAAGAAGGTTCAAAGTGAAGAAAAGTCATAAAAAAAGAAATCAACTGAAAAAACCAACACGAGAGGAGAGTCTAGAGGCACCAGACTTAGAAGAAAAATAGAGTCCATTAGTCAAAGAGCTCTCCGATCGGTCCCCTACACCTCATTGATTGAGTCAAGAAGGTGGGAGCAATATAGAATCGTCTCTCTCCGGTCCTCCTCACTCATGAGGAGAGAAAGCGATCAGGAAAGCCAAGAGGAGGCAAGCAGTGGTCCCCTTACCTAGGGATGAAGAGCTGGAGGAGCTCTTCCAAGCAAAGAAGGCTGTCATCAAGCCACCACTTGCCCAGTCACTCAAGCGCTTGCAGAAACTTATCCAGTTGCAGCCAACATTGATCAAGGATGCAAATGTGAATGACAAGTTATGTCCAGTCTTGCCCAAGACACTAGACATTGAATGGATGCAGCAAATGGGCGTAAACGAGATAGTAGAGCTCATCAAGTTCCAAGGATGGCTCGACTTCTTCCAGGAGCCAATCCCCTGCTACACCGAGCTCTTCAAGGAGCATATGCACAATCTAGGACCACTCTAGAGAGATAACAACGACTATCTCATCTCCAACGTGTAGAATATCCACATCATTATCACCAAGACGTGGATTGCTAAGCACTTCAAACTGGAAACTGACGGACTGGTCATGCCCAAGGAAACCACTTGGAACGATCTTGGACATAAAGGAGGCAACATGGTCAATCTCTTCAACAAGGGAGCGACGATGAAAAACTTCAACGGTGTCCAGATATCCATAACAGATAGGGTACGGCACAGCATCCTCACCCACAACATCACCCCGAGAAATCAATGCATCCACATCGTCAGTGCTCGAGATGTGAGGATAATGTATTCTCTCAAGACCAAGGAAAAATTGGATCTCCCTGCCATGATCCTCCTTACTCTTGATAAGAGCAAACACATCAATCAAGGGCTAGTACACGAAGGAGTGGTCGCAAAGGCTCTACTTGCTTTTGGATTAGAGACCGACTGTTTCACTGCGTGCTCACAGAGCGCTCAGAACAGCATCTGCTCAGAGATGTTGTCTAAGATGGGGATCAAGACCCAAGGAGATAAGCTCACCGTCCATATGAAGCCCACAAAGAGTAAAACTCACGATCAGAGCCTCGCCTAGTTGCCAAGTCATCAATTCTCAAGGGGAAGCGCAGTCTCTCACCGGTCCACAACAGGCCGAGGACAAGTCTGGATATTCAAGCTCGAGACATTCCTCAGGGTCTAAGACTTACTCTTACATCTGTCCATGATGTCTTCAAAGAGTCTAGTTTCTAATCTATGGTTCAAGGGGCCATATATTACATAGAAAAATACATAGCCTAAGAGTTCTACGCATATTAGAGGCTTTAGAGAAACCGTGAGCTGCTTTAGAATAAGTTATTTTTTCTATTTCTTTTTGTGTTCTTTTGCCATTGACAATCTGTTTCGAAGTGGTTAATCAATTTTTGACTTGCATCGAATTCTATTTATAAATGCATATTTTCGTTTATGATTTCCTACATTGACACGTCTACTACTTCTTAATTAAAACTTGCAATGTGATCAGAGACATTCATTCACATCATTCCACTAATCCATCTCCATTACTTGACACCTAAAAACCTACTACCTAGACTACTGATAATATGATATTTTATATATTTTTTACTATCAAATTCTCTTGTCTTTATTGTCATTTTACCCTGCTTTAGTACTTAATTGAAGTCCATTCCTATGTCTAAAAGAAACTTTTAGAAAAAAAAAAGTTATTTGGATGTTTAAATGACTTAGGATGGATATGTGGGGAATTTGACAATTTCACGGAGGAGTTAAATAAATTAAAGTGCCTAACTCCCTATTAATGTGCAGATAACTCTAGAGTCTTCCAAGCGTCATCGTTGAAATAATTGAAGAGAGTAAGTTAAAGGAATTCAGAGGTCTCTACTTAATTCACGAAATTGAAGGAAATTAAAAAGAAGACATCAATGAACAAGCGAAGAGCCTTAAATTTGACTTATAAATACTAGAGACTTTGGCAAAGAAATCCATCCATCCACTCATCCACAATTCACATTCACATCCATTCCTATCATATTTTTACGCCGCAATGAGAACTCCATCACCATCTTTCATCTTCATCTTTCAGCCTCTAGCCTTGCAAATTTTTAGATCTGGACAGTAGAGTAGATTCGGGTTTTCTCTATTTCCTTTAGATGATTCTCAACTCTTTCTTTCTGTTACCTTTGCAAATATGTCTGGCTAGGTAAGAATTACTCTAGGGGATAATTGTTTGTAACTAGAGATGATTTAGCAATGTATTTTTTGTAGTTACTATTTGAGATTTTATGTATTGTTTTTTATTAAAATATTCTTTGCACTTCTCAATTAATCTCATGAATTATTTGGGTTGTTTTATGAATCTTTGTACAAACTGATCGGTGAGTAATAAAAGGGTCAAACTAATCTAAAAAAATCTGTGGAAAACTAAATTGGATAGACTATGTTTCCTTCAGCAGCTCATAATTCTTTATGCCTAATCCACCTATATGTGCTTTGCTTGTTTCTAGATTAGAACTCGCATGTTCTGATAGTGAGCTTTTCTGAAACTAGGAGTGCAGAAAAGAAATTTAAAGAATTAGCCAATACAAATCTCGAGACAAACTGTAAAAATTGCTAAATCTATCTAAAAAACAACCTGAACCCAGAGTCCGCTCTTCTATATAAATTTCATCACCTTTTATTTAATTGATATTTTGTTCCTTTGCTTTATTTTATTTAAATTTTCTAAAACAACCAACAAAAACACTCTTGATTTCCTGTTGCTTTTAGGATTAGACTTATTTTCTTTCGAGTCCCACGGTTCGATTCCCAGTTGCTTTGCTATCTCTTATATTACTACGACCGGGATTTTTGCAACCCCAAGGCTTTTGATTGATTAATTTCTATGTTTGCTTTCTAGTTTTTAGTTTGTCAAAATCCTTTTTGCAACTTCACAAAATGGCGGTGACTCATTATTACCCCTCTTCGATCACTCGGTGAGGCTATCCTTTAACTGTCTATAAAACCCATGATCAGTCATCATATTCATCACTGCCTTCCTTCATTATCATTCATTCTCTTCTTACACTTCATACACATTTCACCCTCACTTCACTTTTTCCTCGTCATGGAACATGAACCACAGAGTTCAACAAGCTCAAATGTGTAATCGTCTACTCCACCATTCGAAAGTTCATGTACACCAAACACCCAAGGAAATATGTTGCTCAAGCTTACATACACCATGATTCAAACTCTTCCACAGCCTGGTCCACCAACCCAAGCCCCACTCAATCCAACATGAGTTGTTCCATCCACTACATGATTTTTCCTTGAACTCCACATACTCAATGCTTTGACCACAAGACCAATCTCCTCTCAATACTTAATCCTTGATAGTGATTCTACTGGAGAAATCCACGGTTTAGATGTGTCCACTTCCACCACTTTCAAACGCCACGCCATCTAGATGTCTCTATCAACTTGCTGGTTATAATCTTAGACATTTCAATTATGTCAATCATTTAGTTGCTTTCTTATTTTGATGTATGACAAAGGGGGGAAAAGATGTATACTACCTTGTAATGATCGTCGACCATGTTTTTGTGTATATCTTAATGAAAATTTCAGCTTCTTATGGTCTAGTACATCTCTCCACTAATCTTAATTAACTCAGGGGAATCCTTCTTAGGGGGAATTCTCTTTTTGGAGTTAACACAAATCTTACAAAACATTACAACACTCATACTTAAAATGCACACATTTGTATTGGTTGCCATCATCAAAAGGGGGAAATTATTAAGTCAAGTTCCTTATTTTTGATGATAGCAAACCTGTGTTGTTTATGTACATGTTTATCTAAGTATGAAGTTCAGGTAAACATGTGAAAGAGTGGCTTAGCACGTGAGGTTGCAAGTACACTCTAGTCATGACTAGTGTCCTACCAGTTGGGCACCTGTTTACAGAGCTCAAGCAGAGCTCCTAGCACACATAAGACAATAGATTAACACAACAATAACTCCAGCATCAGAATTGTTCAAGAGACCAAGATATACCAATCAAGAACAAGTAATCCAACAAAACATATGATCACACACAAGTTGGTAAAAGTTCATGACAAAGGCGGGATGAAGAAAGCCTAATCATGAAAAGATAACAAAACATAATCTGAACCTATAGAGAGGCATTAATTACGCAGCATTAATGAAGCCAACAGATTAGGCGAATGGGCATCACAAAGAGCAACCGACCAGCTAAGAACTTGCCTACAATGTGTCCAACCAGTGAGCAACACATGCCATGGCTGCGCCTACCATCAAGTTGGAGATCATCGTACCTTTTACAAAGCTATTCTACTTGGAACAAAAGGCAACCGTCCCCTAGTGTATAGCTTATTATAGTGTGGTTGTAATAAGTTAACTTGCTTATTTATATATATTCAATATATGTCGTATTGAATAGAAAAACAAGATACACACGTGAGAAAGCAGGACAACAAGTATAAGCTGGGTCATACGGAGTGCATTTGTGTGTGTATGTGTATGCTAGGGAATTAGTGAGCGTGGTTAGTGTAACACCCCAACTCAATCCAAATGGGGTCTCACAACTTAGCAGCTTATACATATACACGTCAACAGCGGAATTCTTTACACTCCAGGACCTTGCCACGGTCTGACTACAGAATATACCGAACATTAATACAACAATCTTAACCAATTACATTTCCTTCTTACAATCCCCTCATATCCTATACATCTTACTAACTCAATTGCCATACGAGTGTACACAGCACAACTCGTAGGCCACACTTAACCCTTCACACTTGTACCCCTTCATACTCTCGCGACGGCCGCCTCCTGATGTTCACTTGTGTAGTAAAAACAGCCCCCAAAGGGGGTCAGCACGAATGCTGGTACGATCCTCTCATGGCCCCCAAGCTAACGTGGCTACGACGACTAATTGTCGATAGCATGGAGTTGATTAGGTGCACAACATAATAGAAAGTGCAGTAAACAACAAACCAAATATGAACAATCAAAGTTCAAACATAACGAACGACTTAAATGCGTTCCCTTAATTAGAGAGTTAATTATTTGACTCCTTAGGTTATATTTCCTCTTAATCTTAGTCCATCCTTATCTCACCTCAATCTTAGTCTTATCTTAATCTTAGAAACAACCATCCTTTAATAAGGAGTGGATGTAGCTTATCTTAATCTTAATAATACAAACCATCCTTTAAAAAGGAATGGTTGCAACTTATCTTAACCTTACCTTAATCTTAATCTTAACTTATTCTCAATATACAAACCGTTCCTGGAGGGAAATGGTTGTATCCTAAGTCCAAACCTGGGATTTAGGTGATCCCACCGCACCATCTTAATGCCACCTACCCTGGACGGGAGTCCAGCGTAGCTGAGCCGGCAACCGGCCCTAGGCTACAAGTCCGAAGACAAGTCCTTAAGCGGAAGTCGAATCTGCTATAGATACCGACCCCCTTTCCTTAGCATGCATGACCGGAGTCAGTCCCGGGTTTCCTCACTCAAGTTCCAGTTAGTAGTAGTCTCAAGACCATGTTTGTTGGTTAACCTCTTTCGGTTTATATCAAACCCATATTAGGGAGTGTTCCTTAGTCTCACTCAATTCCTTACTAAACGTTGGTTAGTAAGTTCTCACGGTATGTTGTGTTAGTTTTCAAACATCACACAACAATACAATAAACATAATATTCCGGTTGCATGCTTTATCTTGTTTAGTGAGCACACAAAAACAAATAGCACACAAGCCGAGGGACACCTCGTTAGCAAGCAGGTCACAAGAAGAACTGTACCGTACACCTGGAGATTGGCTAGCTCTTAAAACGATGCTCGCCCAATCCGTCGAACACCTTCGACTATCTAGATCCTATAATGTGATAGTCGGGTAGGTTAATAACTTAATCATCTCCTAAACATTCCGCCACCATATGTAACTCTCTTAATTAAACTTCCAACTATATACACATGTGTTCTCGTAATTTAGGCATCCTAAATTAATCCTTATGAGTCATACAACTCTAATCTCTTATTCCATTAACCAAAATCTCAATCCTTTGATTATATATTCATATCCACATATATATGCATATCTATATATATACTTCGTTCAAATTAAATGTCATGCTATGCGACTTTTATCTACTTAACCTTGGTGTGTCTACATAGGCACACTTGTTCTTATAATTGTTATTGATATTACTAACATTATATAATCCTCCAACAATTTCAAACTCACAATTTAACCCCAACTATATATATATATATATAAGTGTTTTCCCTTTATTCTAATGTTACACTAACACATACACTCGTATTCTCGTAACTTCCTAAGTTCCATATGAATTATAAAACTTCTTTTATTCAAATCCTTTAAGTATATGTATATATACATAACTATACACGTATAGTAAGTCCTCAAAGTCTTTTGTTACACCAATTTTCCACGTTGTTAACTCATCAACACATACTTATATAAAACTCTAATTTCTCAATAATTAATATCAATCTTATCACGTATAAATTAATACCAATCCTATAGATGATCCCTTAATAAAATCCTTTAACCTCTTTTATGACTTACCAATTCAAAGTCTAATTATTTATGGTTAGCCCAAATCAATATACTAATTTTTATATCCACTTCTAACTTGAACTTAAGTCCACTATATATAAGAAAATGGTCAATGGGCTAAAAGCCCAATTTGACTACCCTTCAAGTCAATTTAATTCGGTTCCCATTTTTATTTTTACAACCCATTCTGTTTTGTCATTTATTACATCAATGGACTATCTCCTTTTATTTCCTAAATCCAATTTCTTATGATTATTCTGATTGACCAAAGCTCAATTTTATATTCAGATTTGTTTCACTTTTTTTGGGCTTAAGCCCTCAAATCCAATTTACTAACTATAATTTCAGCCCAAATGATTATTCCTAAACCCAATTTAATTTGTCTAATTTACTTAGCCCAACTCAATGTTTGACTAATCTAATTCAAATTTGACCATTCACAATTTCAGAAACTCTAATATACATTCAGATTCTCAAATTGCCCTTAATTTTTCTAGAAATTACAAATCACCCCTAAAACTTTCTAATTCCAATTTTCACCCCAGAATTTCCTCAATTTACATTTTCACCCATCATTTTCCAATAATTGCCAATGCCACCCAAAATTTCTCAGATTTCTAATTCACCCATAATTTTCTCATAATTATAATTTTGCCCCAAATCAATTCGTAACCACACAAAATTCAGAACCGAAGTTTACTTTCTCCAAATTCGATTTTAATCTCAGAAAGTGATTACAAACCCTAATTTTAGCAATCGAAACCCTAACTCAATTCCAACCGCAATTTCTAACCCTAATCCTAACCGCAACCCTAAATCGATTTCCACACTACATTAACTTACTGTCAATTTCGATTACCAAAAACGATTCATCTTGCAAATTTTTTCGAAACCTTAAATTCCTTCTAGGGTTCTTAATTTCGCACACCACAGCAATATGATTTCCAGATTTAAAGTCCACATACAATAGTTCACAGCATACATAATCCGCACACAGAACAAAACGGTTTCAGTTCGCACCACAATCTAGCCGGATTTTACAAGTTTGCAAGGGTATAACTCGGGCTCTAATGGCCGAAAAACCGAGAGGAGTTAGAGAAATCTCTAGACTAGTTTTCCCAGTTCGAATCCTAGCCGAAATCGAATAAAATGTAGAAAAACGAGAGAACAAAAAATGATTCCGACTCATATACACCTTAAAGGGTGGCTCTCTCTCGATTTCAGCCTCCTTTGGTTCGATTCGTCCGTCTCCGGTTTCCAGCCACGCCTCACCTCGCCTCGCCTTGAAGCTCTACCGGATTCCTTGCCCGTTTGTTGAACCGCCAGTTAGGATTGCGCATTTCGTGAGGAGAAGAATGGAGGAGGTTCGGCGCCGTTCGTGAGAAGAAGAAGAAGAGAGCGAGCATGTATGTTCCTCGATACCAGATTAGGGTTGCAATTTGGGTGAGTGAAGAGGATGAAGGCGGCGCAGTTAGGGTTGGTAAATTACCGTGAGTTTAGAGAATGAGAGGGCTGGGCTGAATTAGTTTAGGTGTGGGTTGAACCGTGGGTTAATAAGGACTGGGCCGGCCCAGTCTTTTGGCTGGTCGGCCCATATATATTTTTTACAATGTTTCATTTAATATGTCGTTACTAACTCGTTTTAGACCCGTTTTTCATGCCATCTGCGACACGATATCCCGTTTATTGAGGAACCATTCTATTATTCTAAGTTTATATTTTCAAATAATAATTATTATTGTTATTTATAAACTTAATTTATTAGTATTATTTTGAATTGGTTTGCGTTTTGCCATTTTAGGCGAAAAATGTGACGTCTTTTATTTTGACTGCTTAACTAATTTTCTAATGCCTCTAAAATTACCCAAATAACCTTATAAGGTGTCTAAGACCTCGTTTTCACTTCTAAAATATTTGTGACATGTTTTACGATGTAGAAACGATTAATTATATTTTCATTTATATTTCTTTTTTCTAAACCTCCCCGATGTGTTTTAGGTTTCGTTAATGTTTCCTAACGACTTTTTAGGGTATAATTAAATATTATATTATTCCTTTTTACTTATTTAAGGGTATTTAATTCCTTAATCTCTCATTAATTACTTTTATTTAATTAATTCATGATTAATTAAAGTAACTAAGGTTTGGGATATTTCAATCTACCCCCCTTAAAAGAACTTTGTCCCCAAAGTTCCCATGCATCTTATATCATTAGAGTACACAGGTAACTTCAGATCATAGATCATATAGATCGTGCTTATATGTACTTAATTTTATTGACTCATTAGGTCTGTCATATACCTATACTCAAATACCACACAACATGCTTAAGCATGTATAACACTCAAAATCCCTTTGTTCCTTTTGATGATTAAAACAATCATATAATTTTCATCGTATTCTCCCATGTCACCGGTCCGTAGACAAAGGCACATTCGTCCACGCCACCATGGGCCAGAATACAAAACAACTCTGTTCTCCCCATGTCACCGGTCCGAAGACAAAGGCTCATGCGTCCTCGACTTCATGGGCGAGACTCAGTAAAAAGGAAATCCTTTTTACGAGGTCATGTGAGGAATAATTCCTCTAATTAAAAATACAATCAACTCCAATTTCGTTTTATCCTAAAGCCTCTATCCTTAGCGTGATTTAATTGTGACCACTGGTAGGGAGTTTCAGGAATCATCCAACCCTGATGTGATCAGCATCAGTGTTGAACTATCCTTCCACCCCAATTTGTGTTCGGTTTCCCTTGATCCCTAGAAAATCAAGTTCCACCTCCCACGTCATTTTCAAACATCAAATAATTCACTCATTTCCAATTTTCTATCTTTTTAGTCTTTCTAGTCGTAATCAATACATCTCCAAGGTGTGGACTCAGTCCATCAAACATTCCCAAATCATCTCTTAGTAATTACCTCAAGGCTCTCATTCCTACTAAGTTCTATATCAGTCTCATACCAATTCTCACCATCTTATACCTCATAGCATTACTATTTCCTAACTCATACTCATATCGAGTAATATCTCATAGTGTTATCTTATTCTTATCTCACACATAGATTCATATCAACTCATATCTCATATATTCCTTATTCCTTAAATCTCCTTAATCCTCTTCCTTAATTCTCTTAACTTGTACTCACACCGGAGTTAACAAGATAGGTACTTAACGTGTGTGGTATTCACATCTTCAGTGTGCAATAACCATAGTTTATCTCAAAATGTTTATGTAAAACATATTCTCAAATTATTTTGTGCTATGCACCCCGTAGTTTATGTACTCAGTACACAAACATACGCTAAGCGGTTTTCGCTCTACCCCCCTTAAAATGGATTACGCCCACGTAATCAGCATTATATCATCCTTGAACATAAGTTTAAGATGTCTAATTCTCACCAAGCATTCTAGCTTCCACGTCCTCTATCTTACTTATAATTCGATCAGAAATGACTTAGTCTCTGTATCGAGGATTCTTACGGTACTTATACCGTTTCCTTAACTTAGTTTGGTCTAATCTCAAAGGTAGTGATCTGCTAGCTTCCGCTGCACAACTCTGATGGTCTTAGGCTTAACTGTCTCGCTTATCCTTTACAGTATTGTATATTTTCCTCCTGCGTGCTTATGGTTTAGCACTAAAGGTCCCTCAATGGTCACGTGTTATCTTTATATATACACGGCCTTGATGAGTTGTAGCTTGTTTATCCAGTCTCTCTGGAGATCTAATGTTCACATTCTTGGCGTTCTCTTAAGTGTTTAAATCGTTCTTTCCATCTAAGGAGGACCCTTAATCTAAAACTACTGTTCATTGCTTATTGCGCTTCACAGTCTTATCCTTAACTTTTTAAGACATATCCAATGTCTGTACTTAACAATCCGTGCTTCTCGCACTTCATAGTTTTAATTATTTGTTCCCAGGTTCCTTTGTGTTGTTGGTCGAACTGAATTTCTTCTCTTCGACTGTTTGTGGTAATGGCTGCTCTTGTCTGATCTTGTGTCGTTGTCCGTGGTACGGAGTCGACTACTTCCCGTGTTCCTTACACCACTCGTCTACATGCATGGGGTACCTTACTGGTACATTACTACTTACCCAACTAACTCATAAATGAGCGTGTCAGGCCTGCAAGCCCCTGTGGGGTGCAGTCGTCCCACGTCTCGTTTTAGTAAACTCATAGTGTCCGTCACACGTTTAGCTATTGCTAATTATGAAGTATTCTGCTGTCGATCTCCTCTTTCATCGTTCCATAATAACATTTATTGTTCTTCTTGAAGTTAATCAAGGGAAGTCCATTTACTGTGTTCTTGGGTATGGTATGCTCCAGCTCCTTTCTGTATTCCGTATTGATTCTATTTCTTAGTAGCTTAGGTCTCTTTCCATAGAGCCTCTTATCTTATTTCTCATATTCATTCTATTAGGAATGCACTTCCAGTTCCTTAAGGAATGGGTAGTGTGCTTCCTGTGAAATCTTACCTAACCAGGTCCAGACTACTGGCACCAATGCACAGTCGTCTACCATCTTATTTCCTTACTTATGCTGGTCTTAACTCATAAATCTAATTGCCTCAGTGTCAATATTTGACGGCTCATACATAATGGTCGCCTTACCGCGCACCAAGACTTAATCCACTTATCCAACTATTGTACTCACGACCACTACTACCGTGGTAGTTGGCCCTTACCATGTTGCCCATTAATGGTGCAACCTCTTATTCACTTATTCTCATGTCTTACCTTATACTCAATCCCTTCTTGGTGTAAACACACTGGGAGTCCTCTCATTCCGGTGTATAACGGTTGTGTTACCGCGCTGTAAAATAGTTGACTCTTAATTACGAAGGTTTCTGCTCCAATCTCAGATTCGTAAGTAGGCTGATTTCCCTCGCATTATTTCATCCTTAAGACGTTACCATGTAATTCTACGGTTACTGAAGAAGTCATCCACTGAATCACAAGCTCTTCGGAGCATTGGTCATTTGACGTGCCGTAAGGTGCACTCACAATGTTTATCTCTGATGATCAATAATTCTTACATCCTGGGTGTTGGATGAGGGGTCTATCTCTGCAACCTTCCTTATTACTCAAGTGTATCTGACATGTTCCAAGGTAATCCCAAGTTTACAGTTTCCATTCTCTAACAATAGCGTATTGCATCTCTAATAAGTGAAAGCCCCTTTGAGGGGTTCATTCCCACTCATGGCCTCACAACAAGGAGAGGTATCCCCACCCTAAAAGGCATGGTTCGTTCTCCGCCCCTAACAATGTACTATCTCATAAGTACACCTTAGTTCACTCATTTTTTTCTCAATTATCCTTTAATGATTCCTAGTAAGTCCTAGGTCATAGTAACTCACTTAACACCTAATACACTTGGTTTCTACACAAATTTCGCCATGACTTCTCTACTATATTATCATGCTCAAATGCATAGATTTTCTCCTCAAATCAACCCAAGTTAATCACGTCCTTAGTGGACATTCACAACACACCAATTACACTCTAACTACTTCAATTCACAATACAATTGCATAAACCTTACATTGCTTGGCACTTAGGCCCTTAAATGACATAATTTAAACACTGAATTTCACATAGCCACCTGCGCACAACAATAGTCCCATGTCTCTTAGGCCCTTCAATTACATAATCTAAACACTGGATTTCACATAGCCACCTGCACACAACAATAGTCCCATGGCAATACATAAGAATGTATTCGTATTAAGCATTAGCCTTACTGTGTCTAAGTTGGATATTTGTCCTGGTTATCTTGTGTTTTCATCTGAATGTTGTGTTCAACTTTCGTTGACTACGCCACCCGTCCATGATTATAAACTTGAAGAATAACCTATCTAGGAGTAAAGTGGATGAAAAGAGCAACGTATGCGCTTAAACGGATCTCAAATTGGAGCTAAAACGAAGCAACTGGAGCCAATCGAAACTTTCCGGAACCGGTCGGAACCGATCAGAACCGGAACCGGTCGGAACCGATCAGAACCGGAACCGGTCGGAACCGATCAGAACCGGAACCGGTTTTTTGACCGAATCCGAAGCGAATCCAGATTTCGGAACCAGAACCAGAACCGGAACCGCCCGGACCGGTTCCGAATACGAATACACATTTTTCAGAACCGGTGGAACCGGACCCGTGGCCACCATTACTTCACAAGTTTAAATATTAATAGACGGGTGCACAGGCGCAACCCGTACTCAAAAATAAACCCGACCTAGGTCTAACCGCCCCTACTCTCAAGATGAGTCTTCATAGGACGCTTACCTACAAAATATAAACAATCACCCCCGTGGGGGTCAGCACCTTTGCTGGTACGATTCTCTCATAGCCCCCAAGCTAACGGGGTTACGACGACTAATTGTCAATAGTATGGAGTTGATTAGATACACAGCATAAATAAGAAGTGCAATAAACAACAATCCATAAATGAACAAGCATAGTTCAC
The DNA here is from genome assembly GCA_023374045.1 of Limonium bicolor. Taxonomy (NCBI): domain Eukaryota; kingdom Viridiplantae; phylum Streptophyta; class Magnoliopsida; order Caryophyllales; family Plumbaginaceae; genus Limonium; species Limonium bicolor. The sequence goes on from CM041777.1 coordinate 352,341,431, forward strand.
ACACCTTGAACGACTTAAAGGCGTTCCTTTAGTAAGAGAGTTAATCATTTAACTCCTCAAGTTTTAATTCCTCTTAAACTCAGTCCATTCTTATCTTACCTCAATCTTAATCCTTATCTCAATCTCAGTATACAAACCGTTCTTTAAATATAAATGGTTGTATCTTATCTCAATGTTTATTTTTGTCGGGTCAAAAGCAACCCTAGCCGATGAGCTATTAACTCCATTGGTGGAATAAACAACTTATCTTAACTTTAGGATTTAGGTGATCCTACCGCACCATCTTAATCTTCCTCCCACCTTGAACTGTAGTCCAAGGAGGCTGAGTCGACATTCGACACTAGGCAACATGTCTGAAGACAAGTCCTCAAGCGGAAGTCGGATCTGATTCAGATACCGAGCCCCTTTCCTTAACATGCATGACCGGAGTCAGTCCCGGATTCCTCACTCCCTCAAGTTCTAGTTAGTAGAAAGTCTAAAAGATGAAGCGTTAGTTAAACCTTTCTCGGGTATTAACCAACTAACAATTTGGGAGTGATTTCCTTATCTCAAACAATGTTACTAAGTATTGTTAGGAACTAACTTTAAGTCAAGTGTGTTAGTGTAAGGCAACACACAAGAAGATAATAGTTCGACTGCATGCTTTATCTTGTCTTAGTCATAGCAAGTAAACAAGTAGCACACAAGCCGAGGGACACCTCGTTAGCAAGCAGGTTACAAGAAAACCATACCGTTCACCGTTGACGGTCGTTGTCTAATCTCCTTCCGATTCCCAATTCTCAAGTCCTAAAACATTCATCCAATTTAGGTTATTATTTAACTTAACTCAACCCAACTTACTCAACTTACTTAGTCATTGGTGATCCTCACCTTATACCCACTAAGTTCTTATAAACTTAACCTTAAACACTTAAATCATTTTACTTAACTTAACTTCTTAGGTTCTTATATTCTTATGCTTCTAATCATCATTATCCCCCTTATGGTGGACTACTAATGCCACACTCTCATTTCTATTTTTTTTAAATAAGGGCCGACCGACCCACCGACAGACCCTACCTCCTGAATCAGTCCATTCTAGAAACTTTCCGGTTCACTAAGTTCTCCCCGACTGACCCAAGCTTAACCCGACCAACCCAAGACCCTCTGGGTTGGTCCATTCCAAAACAATTCCCGTCTCACATTCCACAGCCCGACCGACCCAGACAGGGTCGGTCCCCTGGGTTGGTCCACTACAGAATTTTCTCCTTATGTGCTCAATCAATACAAAACTCTTCCACAAGTTCCCCAACATGTTCTAATACCATTTAGGCACTTAATACCCTCTTAATTCATCCATTAACTCACTTACAAACCCTCCATTTAATCCATTGACCATTTCCTTAAATTCCTACAAGAAAGTCCTAACACTTAGCACTAAACCACTTACACTTCCAACATGCAAATTGTTTGCCTTGAACTTCAATTAACCAAATTGTTTTCTCCAAATCAATGTAGCCACTCCTTAAGCATTATCACTCATCTTCTTTTACCTAAACTTCCTAAACATTCCCAAGGCTATTTACTCTAGTTCCACACTTACACTGTAACACCCCAACCACTATTTCACAAATTAACGATAATAATTAACGCCCAACACAAATTAAATCGCAGCAGAAAATAAATTCGTCTCCACGGTGTTACCGTCGTTGGTCACCCACGTGACTAACTAGGCCTTTCCAACTCCTGTGTAACAGTCTGACAAACTGAATACGCTACCGACAACTCCAACAACAATTACGGATTCCGAAAATAAATACATACCGAGTTCCCAAAGTTATGGAACATATATAAGTTAGGATGAAAGTTCCCATATACAAAAACGGGTATAACCTATATAAGGTATAGTCCAAACAAGAGTATACCCTGTATCCTATGTCTACCCTACCTACTCTCGGTCGGGTCTCCTCAGCATCCGGTACCTATAATGGGGGTGCCCGAAGGCTCAACAACAACGCTGGTATGAAAAAGTGCAGCCCACAAGCTACTGGACCATACCAACTAATTGGTCGTTAACATGCAATCCATTTTACATTTATATAAATAAAACTGTAAACACACAACATACAACATGCAGTTCAATCAATTCACCAGAGTAACAGTATACCGAACAAAATAAGATATTAATAAGTCGGTCAGTGTTCGTTATAGTATTGGCCTCCAGAATATTGAAGTCCCCCATAGACTTCGTTCGCTTATTGAGGACAGTCCACACAGTGGGATTGTCAACTCCTGAATCAGTATAGTTATACAGCGTATGTGTAGTCAATTGGATTGGGTGGGTATGCAAACCCAGTTAAATACCGTCTTGCAAACGCTTATTAGGTCGGGTATGAATAAACCCTTCTGACGAGATTTGGACTCTCGCGGTTGTAAGTGTGTAGTTAGCCCCGTAGGGGATAGTAGACATCCACCTGGCCAAATTACGAATGGGTACTATGCCCCACAGGAGATGGTCTTCTCGTGGCCTCCGTCACGACGTATATATATTTGGAAGTCGACCTGATGCAGGTACGGCCCCTGGAATTCGCATGCATGGCCCGAACATCTGGGCTCCTCGTTCCCGTATCGTGAACACGTTAGTAGTCATTCATCCTAATACTAGGGTGATTAGTCAAATATCACATATGGATATTGACATGTATTATTAGGGAAGTTAGCGAGAAACTTGAGTGCAAGTTCTCCTAACGCAAGCGCACAGCATTAATCCACTTGTTATCGTATGTACGTATGAGTAATTTGATTGTTCACAAGACATAGAAAATCAAATAAAGGCAATCACAAATAACACACAATCACACACACATATAGTCATTTTACATGCATTAATCTTGGTCATCATTCACAGAGCACATATCACACAAGCCGGTATAGTCCAGTAGCAAACAGGCTGCAAGAATCCATACCTTTGCCTAATAGATGTCCTCCTAATCACGATTAGCACTCCTGGCTATCCAATACGAATCCCGCCTATAATTATTATCCGAACGTGTTAATAATCCATTTCAGTCATTAGTTTACTTACTAATTCTAAATATGTATTACAAAGTGATTATGATACTCTTGTTATCCTATGCGAGGCATGATTATCATTCGTTATTATCTCCTTCATCCTATAACCTTATTGGTAATTAAGGTTTCGTTTATTTATCGTGTAACCTTTATTTATGAGACTTATATTAGTATGGTAATCTTCTTTTAGTTACCTTCATGATTTCTTGTGTGACATGTTATTTTATTTCCCTTTAATTTACTTTAAAATCCTTAAAGGTATGTACATGTATTATTTAAATCATATGTTTGTAGTTGTCTAAATAACTTAACCACTTTACTAACTCCTTAATAATACTCCTAGGTCACATATGGACACAAATATTTTATATCTTTTATATTTACAATCCAACCCAAAATAATATTTTATTGTTTGCACATTAATTCTTATACTTATATAACCTATAGATTTAATTTTGTAATTCCTTAAATCAAGATTTCTTTTCTAATTCCTCTAAATATCCACATGGGACTTAGTATAATTTTAAGTCGAATAAGGACACTATATTTCCGGTTATTTTCATTACACCTTAATAATTTTATAAACTTTACATTTCACTCCTAATTGCCTTATATTATATAGTTTTAATTCTTTATTTTATTAAATTATAATTTCACCCCTATAACTTCGGTAATTACTATTTAGACACATTTATTTCTGGTTTTGCACTAAACTTCTCTATATTTAGTTTTCACCCCTTAAACCTTATAACATTTACATAGTATTATATAATCTATAGTTTTAATATTTCTTACTAGTTAATTCTGAATTTCTCCCTAATATTTTTGCTTTTACACAACAGCCCCTATATCATTTCAGTTTTAACACCTAAATTTCACAAATTATATTTTCACCCCAAAACTTTAATAAACTTTATATTCTATGTTATTATTCATCTCTAACTCAAATTTTGGGTCAACGCTTTGACCAATAGTTAATTTAATTCCTAATACCTTAATATACTCAGAATGTTACATAATTTACGGCTCGGCACTCTAATATCCAGATTTCACAATTTAGCCCCAAGACTTTGTAATTTATCACTTTAACTCCTTAACCCTTATCTAATTTACCCAAAACGTATAATATAACCTTATAATCATATTTAGGTCAATATTAACTCTAAATTACAGTGTATTTTCGGAATTTAACCAACCATACCCCAAACTTTATAAAGATTACATTTTTAACCACATAACTTAATAAACTTGTCGGTTTAAACCTTTAACACTTATCTAAAATATCCAAAACTTATGATACAAGTTTATAATCATATTTGGGTCATTATAACCCTTAAATTACAGTACCCACTCGGCCCTTTACAGATTTGGCACTTAACTTTATGAAAATTACATTTTTGCCACATAACATAATAAACTTGTTATTTAAACACCTAAACTGTATTTTAACTAATCCAAAAATTATTGTATAATATTATAAGCATATTTAGGCCCTTATGAATCACTTTATACAGAAAGTACTCCCTAGTTCCCTTACTTTACATTTTAACCCCAAAATATGACAAACTTGTCATTTAAGTGCTTAAACTTTATTTTAACTTACTCAAACTTATAATATAAGTTCGTAAACATAATTATATCATTATAAACCATTTTATACAGAAACAATTCGGCCTTATACAGATTGGACATCTAGTCTTATAAAAATTACATTTTTAGCCACATATCTTAATAAACTTGCTACTTAAGCACCTAAACTTTATTTTAATTTACTCAAAACTTATAATATAAGTTTATAATCATATTTAGGTCATTATGAGTCATTTTATACAGAAACATTTCGGCCTTATACATAACTAACCCCATAGTTTTAAAAAAATGCATTTTAGCCTCTTTTTCTTATTCCTTTGTTAATATAAGTGTTTTAAACTTAACTTAATGTTGTAAAGTTGCTCTAAACACATTATTAACTTAAAATACAGAAGTAAAACAGTAGGCTCTCGGACTCAATGGTTACAACACCCAAACATCATTAAAATGACATAAAATCCTAACTTAAGGTGTTTACCTCCTAATGCCCAAAAGATGATTTTTCAAGGAGACTTGTAGCTTGGTTCCTTCCTTGTTCTCAGCCCTATTATACAGAGGAGGGTTCATTAGAACCTTGTACAAGTTTAATGCTTAATGAAACCTTTAACCACCAAGGATTAACTTAAAGGCTTTACCTTTCCAAAATATGACTTCTCACACTTGATATCCTTGGTTTCACTTCGGTTTTGAGGGTCTAGGGACTCCAAATCTTCGGACATGTTACAAGGAAGAAGATAGTTCCAAGGTTAGGACTTTCTATGCTTCATAATCAAAGATAGAACCTTAAAGCATAAAAATGGGATTTTAGTGTAGTTCTCACCTTAAGGAGTCAAAATGGAGACTTGGCTGCTCCAAAGTTTCAACCTTGCCTTGGGGGAACACTTAGAGGTGAGTTATTGGTAGATCCATAGATGGAAATTAAACACCAAAAATCTAGTTTTTGGAAAGATTTACCTTAGTAGAACCCAAGGGGATTTCGGCCCCTTCTTGAAGGTGGAAGAAGCTCTAACTTTGAGTATGAAACAAGTGAGGAAAAATGAGTTAGAGAGGCTAGAAATTTTGGCCATATTAAAGGAGGAAGGGAAAATGGAGTTTTAGAGCACCTTTTTACCTTTTGAGATGAAGACTTAGTCTAGCCCCATGTCCATGTTAGTGTCGAGTTGATTTGCCTTGAGAAGTGCTGGAACTTTGTGATTTTTGTTTGGAGTTTGTAGATCTATAATCTTCTTGAGGAGTAGATGAAGAAAATGGAAGTTTTTGTGAGAAAGAGGCTTAGAACACTAAACCACCATGGATGAGTTCTTCGAAGAGCTTGAGATTGAAGATGAGAGAAGGGAGGGTAAGAGAACGGCATTCACATGGGAGAGAATCAGATTTTCTCTAATCTTTACCTAATGTGTTTCTTAAGTGAGATAGGAGTCATAAGATTATGACATGTCATCAATCCCCTGCTAATAGCCTCTACTTTTAATCTAAGCCATTGAATGGCTCTCTTGCCACTTAAATTTCTGCCCCCATGTAGTATTAAGGGGTATTTGAGTCTTTGTTTGTGTTTTCTAATGTGAAGGCTTATAAGTTGTACATTATGACTTGGTATATGTGTTAGATTGTAACATATGTTGTTACCTTGTATTAATGTGTGTTTATAGGTTCTTATCCACCTTATAACTATTGTTACAATACAAATTATGTAATATAATATTTTCTCATTATTTAGGTATTTAATTCTTGCCTTAATGTATTATATGTTACATTAATCTTAGGAGTATAATTTCTTCTTATTATTGTTCTCTTATTGAATCCATTATCTATGTATGGTTTTAAGCTTATTTGGACTATATATTTATCCAAATATATATATATATATATATATATTAAGAGGTTGTATATTTCCTTAATGGATTTAAGGTTTATTAGTCTTTATGATTTAATGACTAACCTTTGATTAAAACCCTCAATTAAATTAATCCCTTATTAATTAATGTAATTTAGGTTTGGGGTATTTCAATCTACCCCCCTTAAAAAGGACTTCGTCCCAAAAGTCTCATTCCCAAATCAATTGATCCTAGCAAGTCTAGTTCCATAACTAATGTTAATCCTAGGGATCAAGTCCCGCATCAAGATAATTTAATCCCAAGGTGCATATTCCCGACAACAACAACCACTAATCATAGTGCAATAAGTGCACATAGAGTCTCATAGCGTAACAAAGGTACACATAAATACAATTACCTAAATAAGATCACAGTGCAACACAAGTGCCCATACAAACAAAGTGAAATATCCAAGAATAGTGCAACACAAGTGCACATACCACATCCAAACATAGTGCAACACAAGTGCACATGCAAACAAAGTGCAAACAAAAGTGTACTTTCAACCCAAAACAAAAAAGGCTCCACCCCCCTTAAATAGGGGTACGCCCACGTACCCTAGACTAGTATAACTAGTCGGCAAATAGCGAAGGAAACTTCGCTCTCATGTCATCCTCTAACTCCCATGTGGCCTCCTCGACATCATGGTTTGACCAGAGAATCTTCACAAGTCTCACCGACTTGTTTTGAGTGTGCCGGGTCTTCCTGTATAGAATCCTCTAAGGACTCTCCACATATCGCATGGTCGGCTCTAAAGATAGCCTCTCGGGCAGTAGGACATGAGACGGATGGGGCATGTACTTCTTCAGCTGAGACACATGGAATACATCGTGTACCTTCCCCTACTCGGCTGGTAAATCAAGATGATATGCAATAGGGCCCACTCGCTCCGTAATAGTATAGGGTCCTATGAACTTTGGGCTCAGCTTACCCTTCTGCCCGAACCTGAATTATATCTTCGTCGGAGATACTCGTAGAAATACCTGGTCGCCAACTGCAAACTCAAGGTCTCGTCGTCTCTTATCAGCGTACAACTTCGGCCTATCCTGAGCGGCTCTCATGTTCTACCTAATCTCCTGAACCTCTGCCTGAATCTGCTCTAAGTACTCTAGTCCGTTAATGACGGTCTCACTAGACTCATCCCAACATAGTGGCGTGCAGCACGGTCTGCCGTATAGTGCCTGGAAAGGAGACATCTTGATCGAGGCATGATAGCTGTTATTGTATGCAAACTCGATCAGATGCAACCTGTCTATCCAGCTGCCCTGAAAATCTAAGGCACATGCTCTCAGCATGTCCTCTAGTGTCTGGATGGTCCTCTCTGACTGACCATCTGTCTACAGGTGAAACGTTGTACTGAGCTTCAACTCTGGGCCAAGCGCTTCCCCCATGGATCACCAATATCGGGAAAGAAATCTCGTATCCCGATCTGAAACTATGGTCTTTGGCACCCTATGGTGTCTGATGACCTCCTTCTCAAACAACTCGGCTAACCTCGTGTGAGCCTTGATTTTAAACCCTATCCTATGTTGATCAAAGTTGATTATGATCTAAACGGGTTTTAGGTCCACTTATAACCTAAGATTAATAACTATGTCATATAACAATAATTATTAAAACCTAAGCTAGCTCACTGGAACCTATTATGTGTCGCCACCTAATTTTGACCTAGATTAAATTAGGAAAGGAGAGTTTGGGTTCGGGGGCTTGATATTCGACTTATTTAGGGTTCAAATTACTTTCATTACCCCTAGAAGTCGCTTTTCCTCTACTTAGTTTAATTACAGCTTATTACGAGTCGTTTTAACCTAAGTGCGCGAGCTTCTGTTTTTTTTGTGTTTTTTAGCATTTTTTGACAGAAGATTAAAGTGAAATTTAAAGCTATCTAAACTAGGATTTCAGAGGCAGAATTAGGTCGAATTTTGCTTATGTTCGTAGCCACGGACCCCATGTCCGAGACCACGGACCCCAGTTCACCTAATTATACAGAAGAGTCGAAATTAAAGGAAAACAGAAAATTGCAAAGTCCGGGGCCACAGACAGGCTGTCCGTGGGCCCAGACATTATTAGAAAACCTAAATTTTGAATTTTTAAAAAATCCCGCCGCCGTCCGTGGGCGTCCGGGCTTACGGACAGGGAGTCCGGGACCCCGGACATGACGTCCGTGGGTGCGGACCGCCCTCGGACGGCGGCGTTGAGGCCGTTCCCGAAGGTGTTTTTCGCTCAAATGTTATGGGTGTGTAGCCTGAAAGATGTAGAAGACGTTAGTGATTGAAAGTTTTCAATTTGAATTCGAATTAAACACGAAACTTAGTAAACAAGTTATTGGACAGAAGCTTAAACAAATAGCAATACAAAAGCGTAGAAGGGTTAGTTTAAGCCCAAATTTTGAGGCAAGACAGATAATACCGTAGAGAATTAGGGAAGTGGAGTGTCTACCTGTTTTACCTTCGGATTCACAACGATTCTTCACACCGGGATTCGTCGAGTGCTCCGTTGATGGCAGACCCGAAAGGTTTTCGACCCAAGCTTCTGGTTGTTGGTTGTTCTTGCTGTTCTTCACGTTTTGGTGGTGTTTTGTGGGGTTTTGATGATTATTGGTGCTTTGGGGATTGGAAAACGTGTTTAGATGGTGATTTCAGGGGATTTTCGGTGTGATTTGGGTGGCCGGGTGTCGGAAAACGTGGGAGAGAGAGAGAGCAGGTTGTGTTTTCTGACTCTCTAGGGTTCTTGAGCATATGAAGTTCTGATTTTATCAAAAAACCTATCCTTTATATAGACTTTCTTAAAGATAAAGAAAATCTAGTAAAAGTAAGATTTTTTTGATATTTTAATTAAGTGACTTCCCAAAGTAATTTTGCTGTGAAATTTTAACCACATGTCAAGGATGACAATTATGAATTTTCTGAAGTGGAATCGGATTTTTTAAATGTTGGAATATGTTTAAATTGAATTTCTCGCCAGATTCAGTCAGAAATTGTTAGAAAATTATTAAAAATTCGAAACATCAAAATTCCAACGCCATTATGCTTAAAATGTCATCCTATATCATGGGTTAAAATTTCAAAGCATTTCGAGTTGATTTGAGCATTCTTTGGAGGAGAGAGAAAGCCTATAGGAGGTCTCGGGTGCTTTAAAAATTACGAAAATGCCCCTGACAATGACGAAACTGCTCCCCTTGCCCTAGAATGCGCCGATCGAGCCGGAATCTCTCATTACTTGATTGAAGTGCCCCTCGCAACACCAAAACCTCATAGACCCTAACCAGGGGGGTCAAAATTTTGGGTATAACAGATTACCCCCCGTCAACTAGACTTTATAATGGATGTGAAAAGTCTGGTTGATGCTTGAGTGATGCCCCAAAATTTTGGATTCCACAAAATCCTCCATGTTGTCAGAAACCGAGTTGACTACGTCCTGCTATTCGGAGGCGTTGACTACCTAAGCAATAAAACGTCGTCGAGCTATTCTAAGGCGCTGACTACCTATAAGTGAAAAATGTGTCAAGCTATTCTAAGGCGCTGACTACCTAGGTGACGAAAATGAATAATGCAATGTCAAGCGATTCTAAGGCGTTGACTACCTGTAATAAATGAAATGATGTCAAGCTATTCTAAGGCGTTGACTACCTAGGATGTGAAAACTGGGTGGTATGCAAATGCAAGAATACTGAAATGCTAGTGATGCTAATGATGCTGATGAAGATGACATGATGGTATGCTGATGATGCTCGGATGCTTCTGGGGACCGAAACCCGTTCCAATGCTCCTGGTTGGTATACTATGGGGACTTATTGCCTCTGCCCACCAACTGGGGTGCTGGGATAACTTCTAGATCACCAAGGGGACTTATTGCCACTGCCCACTAGTTGTTTCTCCTAAGAAGTTGACATGAAGATGGGGACTTATTGCCTCTGCCCCGCCAACTTAGATCACGCTCTGTCTCGTACTTGTCTCGCACTGAAGATGATACTAGGTCTCGTACTAGTCTCGCACTAGATGATGACGCTCGGTCTCGCACTGATGAAGATGCATGGTCTCGCACTGAAGATGGTGGGTCTCGCACTGATGAATAAGATGGGTCTCGCACTGAAGTCTCGTACTAAATGGTTGAAGAAAAAGCTGGATCTCGCACTGATTCTAGGTCTCGAACTGAATGAAGATGCTAGGTCGCGTACTGAATGAGGACACTGCAGGGCTTCGCACAAACTTTGGGTCTCGAACTAAAAATAAGTTAGAAAGATAATGGTCTCGTGCAAATGGTGAAAACTGATTACTGGAGTGCCAAACATGGCAATGATGATAAGATGTATGCAATCAAAATACATGAAAGATACTCATTCAAAACAGGAAATTGTTGGAAAAGGTGTCAAACATGGCAATGTTGAGGTGTTATGTAAAATGCAACTAGAGCGTTTGTTGGAAGCTTGCCCAAAACAAGGAACTGTTGAAAAATGTGCCAAACATGGCAATGCTTGAGAAAGACTCTGCTGAAAAAGGAAAGTGAAATGATCATTTCCTGACTAAAAATTTCATATTGCAATTTGTTTCTTGAAAAAAAAAAATGAACATGTCATTGGTGGAAGTGTGTGGTGTTTGTTGTGGTGTTAGAGGCTTTTTCCGGTGTTCAGGATTTGTGATAGACCTGGGATTAGGCTGTGATTTTGGATGGTGGTCAGGGTTATGACGGGCCTGATGTTTTTGTGGAGGTAAGGCCAATAACGGGCTTGGGAGTGTGTGTGTGGTGGTAAAGGCTTATGTGTGCCCGTGGTGGGATGGTGGTGCTCAAGCTTTGGGTTTTAATTGGTGTTGACATGGCAATTGTTGGAACCAACAATTGCCCCCAGTATTTTTCCTTAGGACAATCTGAGCTAGAGTTCATGGCAATCGATCGAAACGATCGACTGCCCCCAGTATTTTCTTTGATTAAGCGCGCGAACGGGTTCGTCCTCACAGGGTCACGACTTATATTTCGATGTGGTGCTTCCTAGCCTACACTTAGCGTGTTTGATGCTTGTACTTGTTTTCTGCTCACGGTCACAACTTCTAGACCATTGAATTTGACATTTGGTGGATTTACGCATTCGATCTGTTACTTTCACGTGATTAGACACACAACTATCAAGTCGGAAGTCTTTAAAGCTTATAACGTGGCCATAGGGTCTGATGAAAGACGACAGGATTAGGAGGGATATTTGAGGTATGTGGAGCTTAAATGGGTGACCAAAGCTACAACTTGCGTCTTCTCTCAGATTCATCTTCCTTGTCTTGAAGTCGTCTAACTACTTCATGTTGACGTTGTTTTCGAGCTTCTGGACTTGGACTTTTGAAGTTGTCCTTTACACCATTTCTCTTTTCGTCATCTAGATTTCTTCAAGGCACTTCGGGTTTGCCTTTTTGTTTTATCCTTTATTGACTTTGCCTTTGGGGTTCTTGTGTTTCCCAATTTTGGGCTTCGAGAGTTGTTTTGATGTGAGCTATTTTGATCCTGTGTCACTCTGGGACCATTTGCAGATCGCTTCATCATGCTGATAGCGGCATTGCTTCTTTGGACTGATGAGAATGTTATCTGAGAGTCGGGCTCTTCGCTTCTTTTGGTCACCGGGTCGGACATTCATCATTGGCTGGGTTATTTTGTGGAGCTCATAATATCGAAAAGGGATATATGAAAGGCTCAGCGGGGGTGCCTAGGGTTTAATGACAGGGTTTACAAGCTTTTAGCTATGTGGTGCTGTACCTAGGTGCTTCGTCATCCCTGATAGTTGTGTATCTGTTCTTTGTTACTTTTCGCAGGTCTAAGAGTAAATTTACAAATTATCTCCTTCGGTCGGAATTATGCCATTTACCTTTTCCTTTGTATGAGGTCTCACCGGAGTCGTGTAAAAATGACACGCTCGTTCACTCATGGTTTTTCCACTCAAGACACTCTCGTGAATTTCACTTAGTGACTAGTTCACACGCCTAAACGAAAGATTAAAGATGACGATCCTGAACTCAGATTTCCCCCAGTATTGACCTGGGGTTTATGACAACACTTAAACAGATGTTGATTTGGAACCGCTTCGTGGGTTATTTTAGATGCTTAGGGGTGAGTTGTGGTGCTTAATGTGGCATGTCCAACTTTTAGAAACAAGAGACAAATCGTTTTGTTCCATAGTCGGGAAATGATTACTCCGTGATCCCTTTCCTTGAGAAACATTTTTGTTTTTTTTCCTTTAATGAATGAATAAAAAATGGTTTGTACAGAAATTGTGAAAATGGAACTATGATTTTATTTATGAATCATGAAAGAAACGTAAAGATTACAATCTGAGGTGACTGAAAACTAACTAAGAAATAAGCTACTAGGAAAATTTGAAGATGCAAGAAAACATAAATAAAACGATCTACATACTGAGAAAAATTGGACTCCTTGCTCGAGGAGGTCTTGAATCTTGTGCTTCAATGCTCGGCAATTGTCAGCATAATGGCCAGGCAACTGATGGTAGTGGCAGAATTGATTAAGATGCCTCCCTAAATGAGTGGTTCCTGGCCGAGGGGCCAAGGGCTGTAGCAAGTTTCTCTTCTGAAGTTCTTCAAACGCCTGACTTGGTGCTCGGCCAATGTTGGTGAATTCCCTTTGTGATGAGTCTCGGCGTGGTAAGGGTACCGTCCTAAAGTTTTGATGCGGAGCTCTAGATCGTTGAGCCACATTCACTTCTGGGAAACTGCTTTGAGCGCAAGCTACTGTTTGAAGATAAGCCTTTTCTGGTCCTGACTTAGATAATTTGGAGCCGCTGCTGAAGTTTCTTGAGCACTCGAGCTCCAAACCTTCCTTATGAATCCTTTCCTCTAGAATACCGACTTGTCCCATCAACATGTCCAAACTCGGAAAGTACATAAATTTTAGCTCATGGTTGTGTTGTTTTCGCATGTTCTCAATTATCATGCGGATTTGCTCTGCTCGTCCATTCTGGTAGGCATGGCTGCAGCCTTTCTCCTCCAACGCTTGATGAAGTCAGACATGGACTCACCGTCTTTCTGTCGAGTTCCTGCCAGATCGATTCTGGTGACCTCGAGGTTCTTAACATACTCGAAATGATTTAGGAAAGCCTCGCAAACCTCCTCGTACGTTTTGGTATCTTCTGAGTGAGATACCAACGCTGAGGAGTCTCGTCTAGATAGCGTGCGAAAACTTTGGCTTTTTGCATGTCGTTGAGCCCCAAGATGGACATTTCCCGGTCAAACATGGCCAAGTGAATCTGTGGATCCGAGGAACCTTTGTACAAAGCGAGTGTAGGCAGCTTCATCTTTAGGGGAAGATCAACTTCGGGATACGACGCCGTGGAGAAATAATCGAAGCCAGCTGGTTTGTTGGCTTTCTCTATGCGCTCAATCCTTTTAAAAACCCTTTTGACCTCTTCAGCTAGTTGGTTGTCAGGAACATCCTTCCCCACACGTTTTTGAGGATCTTGGGCCCTAACAGAGACAATCTCGATGTAACTACTGTTAATATTTTCATTCGCAAGTTTTTCCAGAGTGTACTGATTTGTCTCCTGGAGATTAGCCTTACTCCTCAATTCCTCGACAATGGACTCCAAGAACTTGCACCTTTGCTACACAATGGCCAACTGGGCATCCGTGTTGATCGGATTTCCTCCTTCTTCCATATCTGGATTCGGGCTTGCCTGTTTCCAAGATGTCCATAATTAGCTAACAAGAGAAAGTGGGCTGAAAGATACTAAGGTGAGAATGACGCTTCACAAGGTAGATCGAAACAAGCTTAGGCTGAAAGCAAGTGGGCCAGGATACCCAGAAAATGAGGTGTTTGGGCTGAAGTATCTTTCAGACTATGAACTGGAATTTGGACTGAAATCTGAACAGATGGCTTTGATTGGGCCTAAGAGGTGACACCTAGCTCTAGGGTTTTGGGTTAGGGTCATGATAAGAGGTCTACCTAGACTAGAATGATCCCTTGGGCCTGAAGTAAAGCACATGAGCTGGAGTGGTTCCTAAATCACGAATGCGCTTAACTTTCTTTGGGTCAGAGAAGATGGTTGCTAAGCCAAAGAAGGTTTTATTTTCAGGACTTGTGAGTAATTTCAAGTTCAGGTGAATTTCTTTTTTATGGGCCTAGACCTAATTGGTAATTCAATTGGGCCAGAAGAGAAATCACCTAAATCTAAACTTTTGGGCCAAAGCCCGAACAAAAACTCACACATTCAAATCAAGCCAGGCCTTGGGCCGCAAACAATAAAGCCGCGATATCGGGTTGGGCTGAGTTGATGTAGGAAAAGTTCCTATCAATTTCTAGGCTGGGTAGTGGGCCGATCATGCAGGTAAACAAGGCCCACACAAATTCAACATGTCCTCACTTGACGTTAAAATCAAACCGGGTATGGATCGATCCGGAGAGGTGCTTGGGGCATGGGCCCAGGTCGCCACAAAGGAATAGGGCTTGCACGCTATTCTCTTTGGGCTTCCCCACTTTTTTCACATCACCTGAAGGTGTGCGTCTACGGACGGGTCTTTGACTGACCAAACAATGGGCTAGGTAAGGATACTGCCAGGAAAATGCTAGGGGCTAAAGCCCAGGTATTAAGGGGGTGTGGTAGGACGACACCCTCCTCTTTTCCCCCACTTGTTCACATCACCTAAAAGGTGTGAGTCCCTGACAGGGGACCCTCAAACGGGTCCCGGGGTAGAACCGGTTTGTGTGGACCCTCGCTCTCATATGATGCAAAGGTGCAGGAATTAAAGCGCACGAAAGTAAACAAAGTAATAAAGCCATAAATAAACAATTTTTCGAGTTAAGCCCTCTTTCTTAAAATTAAACAAGTTAAAATTAAGAAGTTTGTCCCCAGCAGAGTCGCCAGTCTGTGAGCCTTGATTTTAAACCCTATCCTATGTTGATTAAGTTGATTAGGATCTAATCGGGTTTTAGGTCCACTTATAACCTAAGATTAATAACTATGTCATATAACAATAATTATTAAAACCTAAGCTAGCTCACTGGAACCTATTATGAGTCGCCACCTAATTTTAACCTAGATAAATTAGGAAAGGAGAGTTCGGGTTCGGGGCTTGATATTCGACTTATTTAGGGTTCAAATTACTTTCATTACCCCTAGGTCGTTTTTCCTCTACTTGGTTTATTACGGCTTATTACGAGTCGTTTTAACCTAAGTGCGCGAGCTTCTGTTTTTTTGTTTTTTTAGCATTTTTTGACAGAAATTAAAGTGAAATTAAAGCTACCTAAACTAGGGTTTCGGAGGCAGAATTAGGTCGAATTTTGCTTACGTCCGTAGCCACGGACCCCATGTCCGAGACCACGGACCCCAGTTAACCTAATTATACAGAAGAGTCGAAATTAAAGGAAAAAAAAATTTGAAGTCCGGGGCCACGGACAGGCTGTCCGTGGGCCCGGACATTATTAGAAAACCTAAATTTTGAATTTTTAAAATCCCGCCGCCGTCCGTGGGCGTCCGGCTTACGGACAGGGAGTCCGGGACCCCGGACATGACGTCCGTGGGTGCGGACCGCCCTCGGACGGCGGGTTGAGGCGTTCCCGAAGGTGTTTTTCGCTCAAATTTTATGGGTGTGTAGCCTGAAAGATGTACAAGACGTTAGTGATTGAAAGTTTTCATTTGAATTCGAATTAACATGAAACTTAGTAAACAAGTTATTGGACAGAAGCTTAAACAAATAGCAATACAGAAGCGTAGAAGGGTTAGTTTAAGCCCAAATTTTGAGGCAAGACAGATAATACTGTAGAGAATTAGGGAAGTGGAGTGTCTACCTGTTTTACCTTCGGATTCACAACGATTCTTCGCACCGGGATTCGTCGAGTGCTCCGTTGATGGCAAACCCGAAAGGTTTTCGAAACAAGCTTCTGGTTGTTGGTTGTTCTTGCTGTTCTTCACGTTTTGGTGGTGTTTTTGTGGGGTTTTGATGATTATTGGTGCTTTGGGGATTGGAAAACGTGTTTAGATGGTGATTTCGGGGGATTTTCGGTGTGATTTGGGTGGCCGGGTGTCGGAAAACGTGAGAGAGAGAGAGGAGGCTGTGTTTTCTGACTCTCTAGGGTTCTTGAGCATATGAAGTTCTGATTTTATCAAAAAACCTATCCTTTATATAGACTTTCTTAAAGATAAAGAAAATCTAGTAAAAGTAAGATTTTTTGATATTTTAATTAAGTGACTTCCCAAAGTAATTTTGCTGTGAAATTTTAACCACATGTCAAGGATGACAATTATGAATTTTATGAAGTGGAATCGGATTTTTTAAATGTTGGAATATTTTTAAATTGATTTTCTCGTCAGATTCAGTCAGAAATTGTTAGAAAATTATTAGAAATTCGAAAAATTAAAATTCCAACGCCATTATGCTTAAAATGTCATCCTATATCATGGGTTAAAATTTCAAAGCATTTCGAGTTGATTTGAGCATCCTTTGGAGGAGAGAGAAAGCCTATAGGAGGTCTCGGGTGCTTTAAAAATTACGAAAATGCCCTTGACAATGACGAAACTGCTCCCCATGCCCTGGAATGCGCCGATCGAGCCGGAATCTCTCATTACTTGATTGAAGTGCCCCTCGCAACACCAAAACCTCATAGACCCTAACCAGGGGGGTCAAAATTTTGGGTATAACACCTCGGCACCTTCCAAGTGTCCTTCATCGGTATAAATCGTGCTACCTTGGTCAGCCGGTGAACAATGACCCATATCATGTTCATACCTCCTCTAGTAGGTGGAAGCCCGACCCCGAAGTCCATCGAGATGTCGTAAAACTTCCACTCTGGGACTGGCATAGGCTACACCATGCCCCCAAGTCGTCTATGCTCAAACTTCACCTTCTAACAGGTGAGACATCTCAACACATAGTCCGTCACATCACTCTTCATCCCACTCCACCAGAAGTGCCGCTTCAAGTCCTTGTACATCTTCGAGGCTTCTAGATGGACAGATGTGGAAGAAGAGTGTGACTCTCTAAGGATCTGCTCCTTCAACTCTGCCCTGTCTCTAGGGATGCATAATCGGCCCTTCAGCCTAATCAACCCGTCATCATGTAATTGGAACTCGTACTTCCCACTCTGGAAAGTACCATCAGACAGCTTCTGACTGATCTCTCCCATACGCTGGTCGCTCTACTGTGCACTACGCACTTCGTCAATGAGACTAGTGCTAGCAACTATAGAATGTAGTGAATATGCTCGTCGACTCAAGGCATCGGCTATGACATTCTCCTTCCCTTCCTTGTATTGAAGGTCGATGTCGTAGTCCTTCAGGAACTCAACCCACCTCCTCTGTTGCATGTTCAGCTCCTTCTGAGTGAACACATACTTTAAGCTCTTATGGTCTGAGTAAACAGTCAGCTGGACACCGTACAGGTAATGGCGCCAGATCTTCAAAGCAAAGACAATCGCTCCAAGCTCCAAGTCATGTGTGGGGTAGTTCTCCTCAAGCTTCTTCAGCTTCCGGGAAGCGTAGGCAACCACCTTCTCATGTTGCATGAGTACACACCCTATACCTCTACCTGATGTGTTACAGTAGACTTCGTAACCCTTTGTGCCCTCGGGAATAGTCAAAACAGGTGCTGAGGTCAACGCATCCTTCAGTCTCTGAAATGAGGTCTCACACTCGTCAGTCCACACAAATGGCATGTCTTTCTTCATTAAACTGGTCATCGGCTTCGCCACCCTGGAGAAGTCCCTGACGAATCTCTAATAATAGCCTGCTAGGCCTAGGAAACTCCAGATGTCGGTAACCGTCCTTGGCCTAGGCCAGGTGCGTACTGCCTCGACCTTCGCTGGATCTAAGGAGATACGAGCATCTGAGATGACTTCACCAAGAAAAGAGACTCGATCAAGCCAGCATTCGCACTTGGAGAACTTAGCAAACAACTTGTTCTCCCTCAAAATCTCTAGAACTCCTCTGAGGTGGCCCTCATGCTCCTCTCATGACCTCGAATATACCAAAATGTCATCAGTAAACATAACTACCGACTTGTCTAGCTGCTCCCGGAACAATCAGTTCATCAGATCCATAAATACTGCTGGAGCGTTTGACAGACCGAACGACATCAATGTAAACTCGTAGTGGCCGTATCTCGTCCGGAATGCCGTCTTCTCTACGTCCTGCTCCCTGATCGGTATCTGGTGGTACCTTGATCACAGATCTATCTTAGAGAATACTGATGCTCCCTTTAGCTGATCGAATAAGTCATCAATGCGCGGCAGTGGGTACTTGTTCTTCACTGATACGGCATTCAGCTCTCTGTATTCGATGCATAACAGCAAACTGTCATCCTTTTTCTTCACGAAGAGGACTCGTGCGCCCCAAGGCGATACACTGGGTGGTATGTATCCCTTGTCCAATAAGTCCTTCAACTGCTCCTTCAACTCAGCCATCTCTGCTGGTGCCATGCGGTATGATGTCTTAGCCATCGGGCCCGTACCGGGAAGTAGGTCCATGGTGAACTCTACTTCTCGAGGTGGTGGAATGCTGGGAAGCTCCCTAGGAAAGAGATCGGGAAACTCCGACACCACTGGCACATCATCACTAAACTCGAGGTATCGCTCTATGTCCAGGACATAGCAGAGGAACACCTCACTCTGCCTCCTAATCTCTCTGCACATGGACATATCTGGTATGACTTTGATCGAAGGCCCTCTAGGATTCTGCTGGTATGATACTGTCACCCCTAATGGGCTCCTGAGCAATAATCGGCGCTCTACACAAAGAATGCGGCCCCTGTGCCGCCCCAACCAGTCCATTCCCGCAATCACATCAAATCCCAAGCCTTTGAACTCGATCAGGTCTATGGGAAAATCCTCATCTCTAATCCGGATGGTGGCGCCTCTATAACAACGGGTACACCTGATCTTCTCCTTTGACGGGAGAGTCACCATAAAATCAGATAACTCCACGGCGTCTAGCCCCAGCTTCCCCGCAAGTGATGGAGAAACGAATGTATGTGAGGCTCCAGAGTCGAATAATACTGAAGCTGCCACCCCGTTAACTGGGAAAGTACCTAATATTATAAATTCACAAGTTAATCTTCTACTCATTTTTTTTGGTATCGTTTAGGGTCCTTAACCGTTCTTGCTTTGGTTTATTACCTGTAAGGATAGTGCCGCTCTCGCCGGCCTCTACCTTTGTAAGTATGCTGAGGGTACCTTCCGTCTCATCCCTACAACCTATTTAACAAACCCTAATAAGTAGCTGATAACACGATGGAAATAGATAAAAACACTCAACATTTTATTTCATTCATTCATTGATTACATGGTGATCCTCGTTACATGTACTTAAAAGATTACAATGCTAATATTCCCTAAAGGTCAGGTTTAGTCGTCCGGGTCTCATGTGTGTGGCATTGATCACTGCCAAGGGTGCCATATTCAGTTTAACCCTCTTAATACCATGGAATAGCATCCTCAACTTCCCGCCCAAGACCAGAACATCTCCTGATTTCAGAGTGATCATCTTGGCAAGGTCCACACGCTTCTGCTCGCCATAAAGGAACTCTGCCTCATCACCGATGGATATGGACACAATTGGTATCCCCTAACTGAGGGATTCTGGGGTCTCATCCTTATCTTGATGTAGTCCCAAGCGACCTCCTTCTTCATAGAAGTTGATGATACACAGATCCACCCCAAGGTCGGGAACGGGATCTGCCTCTAGCTGTTGAGCAATGCTAACAGCTCGTTCCACGATTGGTAGGAATTCGTCAGGTATCTTCGGTATCTGCGCCCCGTCTTCTGTCCTCCTCTCTTGGTACATCTTCGTGTAGGGGTTCCAGTCCTTACCCAAGCACATCATCTTCAGCTTCATCTTTGATCCGCCTGGGTACTCGGAAGTGTAGATCCCTCCTGTTCCTACTCCCAATTCTTGACATCTCCTAATGAAGGTGATTTGTGTCTCGGGAGTTAGGTATCCCTTGAGTAAAATCATCCCTGGTCGGATGACCTGACATTGCTCGCTTGCGGGTTCATGTACTTTGATGACGTTTTCTCTCAGGGCGGGCGGTGAGGGGATAGGAAAGCAAATGTCGAATTTTCCTAAGGTGGTTGAAGTCTTATCGTATAAGTTTCCCTTGACTAGTTACTTAATTTTGTATTTAGGCATGCAAGCACTCAAGTAAAACACTCAATACCCTAGACATGCTTTTATTGGCTACTGGGTTTTAGTAATACCTGGAGTAGTAGATGGACCAGACCCATCTAAGCGATCAATCAGATGTAGTGTATGCTGCCCCGATGCCGGGCCCTTGCCCTTCGCTCCCTGACTCGTAGCAGGTTGGGTCGTCAGAGTTGGGTGTAGACCGCCGGATCCACCCCTCTAGTCACCACTTGGCTTCGTCCCTGGGCGGTAAGACTTGCTCTTAGGGTTCCGGATGCACTCGAACGCCCGGTGTCCCCACAACTGACAGTAACGGCACTAGACCTTCTCTCCACGACAGTCCACCCCTGGGTGGTCCTTCCCGCACTGATTACAACGGTAATAGCGCTCAAATTTCCGGCCCGTGCCCGTACCAGATCCAGAACCTAATTCATTTGAAGATCAGTTAAGTGTTCCAGGATAATACGACAATTTTAAGGCATTCCAACACACTTATTTAAATAGAGTATCTCACCCTTAGGTGGGTGTGATCTCAAAGGCTTAGCTGCCTCGGTATGGTGAACCAACTGGAGAGTCTCAGAAGACCGGCTCTCCTTTCCCTGGTAGTGCTTCTGCCCCTTCTGAAACGGCTTCCTCTTCTTGTTGTGGCCGCTTTGTCGGGAATCGTCCAAACTAGGCCCAGCAACCTTCCTCTTCTGGTACAGATCATCCCTCCTCTGTACCACGATCTCCACTCTGAAGGCAGCATGATAGCACTCCTATAATTCCTAACATTAGTATTCATTCATCACATACATTGTTTATATCAGCATTAAATATCAAAACGGTTTTCCTTTCTTTTTACCTCGAGAGTGGTATAGGTAACTGCGCCCATACCGTACTGAATGCGAGGGTTCAGACCCCCGTAGAAATGCTCGACTAGTATGTCGTCTGAGTACCCGAGCCCGGGTAGAAGGAGAAGCAGGGCAGTGAACTTCACGTAGTACTTTTCCACTGTCATCTTCCCCGTCTGCTCCAGTGTATCGAGGTCTACCCTCTTCTTGGTTCATACGTGGGCTAGGTAGTACTTTGCCCTCAGTAGAGCCTTGTTGGCTCCCCATCCAAAGTCTGGATCAGTCATATGCTCAGCCTTCACTAGGTTCCACCAGTCTCGTGCTGCGTCTTTCAGATAGAATGCCGCCGATCTAACCTTGTCCCCAGCTGGGACGGCCAACGTCTCGAACGCGGTCTCCATCTCGAGAAGGTATGTCTCAAGGAGAGATCGATCCACTCCTCCTCTGAAACGTGGTGGCTTCAACTTTGCAAGGCTCTTCACCTAGTCTCGCTCTCTGGGTTGTGGTGGAGGCGGTGCCTCTCCTCCTGGCGCTACTCCCGCCTGAGCCAGCGCCGTAGTGACTATAGCTGCAATGTCCTGCAATATTATGGGTTTGTCTACCTCACCTCCTTGCCTCGGCCTCTACCTCGGCCTCGCCCAGATATCTACACAATGCCTTTACATATCAGTTCCTGTTTTAACACGCTTAGGTTTGGACAGTTGTTAACACCCCTTCCGGTGGTACAAATAAGCATTGATTCCTTACTACTATCGCTCAACCCTCAACCCAAGGCTTGGAAATCCTAAACTCGGTAGTATCCAGTCATCAGAGGGTTACTACGCTCTGATACCACTTTTTGTAACACCCCAACCACTAATTCACAAATAAACGATAATAATTAACGCCCAACACAAATTAAATCACAACGGAAAATAAATTCATCTCCACGGTGTTACCGCCGTTAGTCACCTAAGTGACTCCAACAGCAATTACGGATTCCAGAAATAAATACATATTGAGTTCCCAAAGTGATGGAACATACATAAGTTAGGATGGAAGTTCCCATATACAAAAACGGGTATAACCTATATAAGGTATAGTCAAAACAAAAGTATACCCTGTATCCTATATCTAACCCACCTACTCTCGGTCGGGTCTCCTCAGCATCCGGTACCTGAAATGGGGGTGCCCGAAGGCTCAGCAACAACGCTGGTATGAAAACGTGCAGCCCACAAGCTACTGGGCCACACTACCTAATTGGTTGTTAACATGCAATCCATTTTACATTTATATAAATAAAACTGTAAACACACAACATACAACATGTAGTTCAATCAATTCAACAGAGTAACAGTACACCCAACAAAATAAGATATTAATAAGTCGGTCAGTGTTCGTTATAGTATTGGCCTCGAGAATATTGAAGTCCCGCATAGACTTCTTTCGCTTATTGAGGACAGTCCACACAGTGGGATTGTCAACTCCTAAATCCGTATAGTTATACAGCGTATGTGAAGTCAATTGGATTAGGTGGGTATGTAAACCCAGTTAAGTACCGTCTTGCAAACGCCTATTTGGTCGGGTATGAATATAACCTTCTAACGAGATTTGGACTCTCGCGATTGTATGTGGGTAGTTAGCCCCGTAGAAGGATGTAGGTTCCTTCTGGCCACAATAATGTTGGGTAGTTACCCCACTGGGGATAGTAGACATCCACCTGGCCAAACTACGAATGAGTAGTAAGCCCTGTAGGAGATGGTCTTCTCCTGGCCTCCGTCGCGACGTATATATATTTGGAAGTCGACCTGATGCAGGTACGGCCCCCGGAATTTGCATGCATGGCCCGAACATCTGGGCTCCTCGTTCCCGTTTCTTGAACATGTTAGTAGTCATTCATCCTAGTACTAGGGTGATTAGTCAAATATCGTGTATGGATATTGACATGTATTATAAGGGAAGTTAGCGAGAAACTTGAGTGCAAGCTCTCTTAACGCAAGTGCACAGCATTAATCCACTTGTTATCGTATGTACGTATGAGTAATTTGATTGTTCACAAGACATAGAAAATCAAATAAAGGCAATCACGAATAACACATAATCACACACACATATAGTCATTTTACATGCATTAATCTTGGTCATCATTCACAGAGCACATAGCACACAAGCCGGTATAATCCGGTAGCAAACAGGCTGCAAGAATCCATACCTTTGCCTAACAGATGTCCTCCTAATCACGATTAGCACTCCCGGCTATCCAATAAAAAATCCTGCCTATAATTATTATCCAAACGTGTTAATAATCCATTCCAGTCATTAGTTTACTTACTAAGTCTAAATCTGTATTACAAAGTGATTACGATACTCTTGTTATCCTATGCGAGGCATGATTATCGTTCGTTATTATCTCCTTCATCCTATAATCTTATTGATAATTAAGGTTCCGTTTATTTATCGTGTAACCTTTATTTATGAGACTTTTATTAGTATTGTAATCTTCTTTTAGTTACCTTCATGATTTCATGTGTAACCTTAAATGTATGTACATGTATTATTTAAATCATATGTTTGTACTTGTCTAAATAATTTAACCACTTTACTAACTCCTTAATAATACTCCTAGGTCACATATAGACACAAATATTTTAGGGAAAATTACATTGTCCACCCATGACGTTTGGCGAAATTACACAGCCCACCCACGAGGTTTCAAAAATTACTTTGCCCACCCATGTGGTTTCTACAATTTTACATCCAGCAACTTTTCTAATATTTGATCAACTTAAAAGATGGTTAAATGATATCCAAATTTGATGAAACTTTACATGGATGATACTAAGGTGTTATATTTTTGTTCAATGCCAAATCCAAAGTTTTTTAAGGTCATATATGACCTGTGGGACCCAATGAAACATGAGACATGTTCATCGGGTCCTACGGATCATATATGAGCTTAAAAAACGTTGGATTTCACGTTTTACCAAAATATAACACTTTAATATCGTCCATGTAAAGTTTCATCAAATTTGGATAACATTTAACCATCTTTTAAGTTGATCAAATATTAGAAAAGTTGCTGGATGTAAAATTGTCGAAACCACATGGGTGAGCAAAGTAATTTTTGAAACCTCATGGGTGGACTGTGTAATTTCGCCAAACGTCATGGGTGGGCGATGTAATTTATCCAATATTTTATATTTTTTCATATTTACAGTCCAACCCAAAATAATATTTTATTGTTTGCACATTAATTCTTATACTTATATAACCTATAGTTTTAATTTCGTAATTCCTTAAACCAAGATTTCTTTTCTAATTCCTTTAAATATCCACATGGGACTTAGTATAATTTTAATTTGAATAAGGACACTATATTTTCGGTTCTTTTCATTACACCTTAATAATTTTATAAACTTTACATTTCACTCCTAATTGCCTTATATTATATAGTTTTAATTCCTTATTTTATTAAATTATAATTTCACCCCTATAACTTCGGTAATTACTATTTAGACACATTTATTTCTAGTTTTGCACTAAACTTCTCTATATTTAGTTTTCACCCCTGTAACCTTATAACATTTACATAGTATTATATAATCTATAGTTTTAATATTTCTTAGTAGTTAATTCTGAATTTCCCCCTAATATTTTTGGTTTTACACAACAGCCCCTATATCATTTCAGTTTTAACACATAACTTTCACAAATTACATTTTCACCCCAAAACTTTAATAAACTTTATATTCTATGTTATTATTCATCTCTAACTCATATTTTGGGTCAATGCTTTGACCAATACCTAATTTAATTCCTAATACCTTAATATACTCAGAATTTTACATAATTTACGGCTGGGCACTTTAATTTCCAGATTTCACAATTTAGCCCCAAGACTTTGTAATTTGTCACTTTAACTCCTTAACCCTTATCCAGTTTACCCAAAACTTATAATATAACCTTATAATCATATTAAGGTCAATTTTATCTCTAAATTACAGTATCATTTGGGAATTGTACCAACCATACCCCAAACTTTATAAAAATTACATTTTTAACCACATAACTTAATAAACTTGTCGGTTTAAACCTTTAACACTTATCTAAAATTTACAAAACTTATGATACAAGTTTATGATAATATTTGGGTCATTATAACCCTTAAATTACAGTACCCTCTCGGCCCTTTACAGATTTGACACTTAACTTTATGAAAATTACATTTTTACCACATAACTTAATAAACTTGTTATTTAAACACCTAAACTTTATTTTAACTTATCCAAAAATTATAATATAATATTATAAGCATATTTAGGCCCTTATGAATCACTTTTAACAGAAATTACTCCCTAGTTCCCTTACTTTACATTTTAACCCCAAAATATGACAAACTTGTCATTTAAGTGCTTAAACTTTATTTTAACTTACTCAAACTTATAATATAAGTTCATAAACATAATTATATCATTATAAACCATTTTATACAGAAACAATTCGGCCTTATACAGATTGGACATCTAATCTTATAAAAATTACAATTTTAGCCACATATCTTAATAAACTTGCTACTTAAGCACCTAAACTTTATTTTAATTTACTCAAAACTTATAATATGAGTTTATAATCATATTTAGGTCATTATGAGTCATTTTATACAGAAACATTTTGGCCTTATACAGAACTAACCCCTTAGTTTTCAAAAAATGCATTTTAGCCCCTTTTTCAAATTCCTTTGTTCATATAAGTGTTTTAAACTTAACTTAATGTTGTAAACTTGCTCTAAACACATTATTAACTTAAAATACAGAAGTAAAACAGTAGGCTCTCGGCCTCAATGGTTACAACACCCAAACATCATTAAAATGACATAAAATCCTAACTTAAGGTGTTTACCTCCTAATGCCCAAAAGATGATTTTTCAAGGAGACTTGTAGCTTGGTTCCTTCCTTGTTATCAGTCCTATTATACAGAGGAGGGTTCATTAGAATCTTGTACAAGTTTAATGCTTAATGAAACCTTTAACCACCAAGGATTAGCTTAAAGGCTTTACCTTTCCAAAATATGACTGCTCACACTTGATATCTTTGGTTTCACTTCGGTTTTGAGGGTCTAGGGACTCCAAATTTTCGGACATGTTACAAGGAGGAAGAGAGTTCCAAGGTTAGGACTTTCTATGCTTCATAATCAAAGATAGAACCTTAAAGCATAAAAATGGGATTTTAGTGTAGTTCTCACCTTAAGGAGTCAAAATGGAGACTTGGCTGCTCCAAATTTTCGACCTTGCCCGGGGGGAACACTTAGAGGTGAGTTATTGGTAGATCCATAGAAGGAACATAGGTTAAACACCAAAAATTTAGTTTTGGAGAGATTTACCTTAGTAGAACCCTAGGGGATTTTGGCCCCTTCTTGAAGGTGGAAGAAGCTCTAAGTTTAAGCATGAAACAAGTGAGGAAAAATGAGTTAGAGAGGCTGGAACTTTCGGCCATATTGAAGGAGGAAGGGCAAATGGAGTTTTAGAGCACCTTTTTACCTTTTGAGATGAAGAGACTTAGTCTAGCCCCATGTCCATGTTAGTGCCGAGTTGATTTGCCTTGAGAAGCGCTGGAACTTTGTGATATTTGTTTGGAGTTTGTAGATCTATAATCTCCTTGAGTAGATGAAGAAAATGGAAGTTTTTGTGAGAAAAGGGCTTAGAACGCTAAACCACCATGGATGAGTTCTTGGAAGAGCTTGAGGTTGAAGATGGGAGAAGAGAGGGTGAGAGAACGGCATTCACATGGGAGAGAATCAGATTTTCTCTAATCTTTACCTAATGTGTTTCTTAAGTGAGGGAGGTGTCACAAGATTATGACAAGTCATCAATCCCTTACTAATTGCCTCTACTTTTAATCTAAGCCATTGGATGGCTCTCTTGCCACTTAAATTTCAGCCCCCATGTAGTATTAAGGGGTATTTTGTTTGTGTTTTCTAATGTTAAGGCTTATAAGTTGTACATTATGACTTGTTATATGTGTTAGATTGTAACATATGTTGCTACCTTGTATTAATGTGTGTTTATAGGTGATTATCCACCTTATAACTGTTGCTACAGTACAAATTATGTTATATAATCTTTTCTCATTATTTAGGTATTTAATTCTTTCCTTAATGTATTATATGTTACATTAATCTTAGGAGTATAATTTCTCCTTATAATTGTTCTCTTATTGAATCCATTATCTATGTATGGTTTTAAGCTTATTTGTACTATATATATTTATCCAAATATATATATTAAGAGGTTGTATATTTCCTTAATGGATTTAAGGTTTATTAGTCTTTATGATTTAATGACTAACCTTTGATTAAACCTCTCTATTAAATTAATCCCTTTTTAATTAATGTAATTTAGGTTTGGGGTATTTCATGCACTTTCACAAGTCATTATACCTTGTTTTCTTCCAAACTTTACACAAGTCTCTAAACTTCTCTTGTCATGATTTTGGTACTTTAAATTCACCAATGTAACCCCTAGTTCCTCCTAGACATCCCTAGGTCATCCTAATACTCAAGAACTCCTTAGTTTACTCACTTTCATCTAAACAACCCTTAATGTTCACTATGACTTCTTTAGACATAAAACCTTCTTTGAACACTTTAAACACCAAATTTTTTAATCAAATTATGACATAGCTTCTCTAGTATATTCCAACACCAAAACACTTAGGTTGTTCACCTTAAAGCACCCAAGAACACTCAAATCCTTAGTATACAATCTTAACACACAAATTTCACCCAAACTACACTACATCACAATATAGTGCATAAACTTAAATTGCTTGGCACTTAGGCCCTTAAATGACTTAAAGCTTAACAACTGAATTTCCACATATAATAGCCTTTGACCTGCAAATACACACAATAAGGCTCCCATTAAGAATATTGTTCTTGTAATTCACCTCGTGATTGTTTAACTATCTCATTTCCCATTTGCTCCTTAGTCACAAGTTCTCAAATATAACCATGTTCGTTCTCCTAGGTTTTATAATCCCCTTACTAATGTAAACTCTAAGCTACACATATCCTTTATCTAAGTCCCATTCCTTAAAACAATAAAACACCTTAAGGTAAGCAATTTACCTTGTTTTTCTCAAGTTTCTCTTAACTTCCTCCTTAGGTTTTCTTGAATGATTCTTGGCCACTAACTTAAATTCCCTTGGTAATATTCTAATACACATCAAAATAATCTAATGAGCATCAAGCAACATGCCTAAACTCATGGAAGCCAACCTTAGGTTAAAAAATGTGTTTTAAGGTATTTAAAATGAATGTTTACCTTTGAAGTCTTAAGGTAAGCTTGGATATGAATCGAGAAGGACCTACTCTAGTCCTTGGAGAATGGAAACAAGCTAGAACAAGGGATAAAACAAGTTCCCATGAGAAGATGATTTTCGGTCATGAATGAAAAATGAAGGAAAGATGATTTTTCTTCCATTTTCCTTACCTTAAGAGAATGGAGAAGCTAATGGACTCTTGAAGCTGATTTTTCCCCCTTCAATGCCGATTTTCCATGGCACCAAAATAGAGATTTTGGATATTTGGAAAGATAGAAAGCAAGAGCTTGATCTAACTAAGAGTAATATGTATTTAGTTTTGGATTTGGAGTTGAAATGAGCAAGTGGTGGGCAAGGCAAGATGGAGCAAGCATGGGAGATGTTCTTACGTGAATGAAGAAGAGAGGAAGAAGATGAAACCGGTGGAAAGAGAAGGAAATGAAGAAAGAAGAGGAGAGAGATGACTTATGTGAGATATTTTGCTTAAAAGGTAAATAGTACCTTAACTAGTTTCCCTCTTCTTTTCTTAATGTGATGGATCATGTGGTAAGTCACCACTTCAAAAACCGTCCCCCTATTGCTAATGAAGATATTTTTGGTCTTTTTTGACCAATTAATTAGACTAAGTTGACTTAAGCTTAATTTGGGCACTATTTGGTTACTATTCATAATTAGTGCACAAATTTGTGAAATTTTTAGTTTCCCATTGATTTAGGCTTCCTAATGTGATACTAAGTAGTTAAAAAGTTGATTAAGGTGTAATCATGAGCATTTAGCCACTCAAAACCTCCTTCCAAGACAATTTTTCAAAAATGTGCTTTAAGAGTCCTTAAAGCACAATTTTTGTTTTAAATTGTTTTTGTGCTTGGTTTTCTTCGGTAATTGGTTTAACATGTCCATTAGCATGTCAATAAGGTCTAAGAATGATATTTGGGTGTTACCCAACGTTACTCCAAGCTTAGAGCACATTTTTGCTTAAATTGCTCTTATGGTGTTTCCTTGTGTTTTCTTTGGTTTAAATTGTTTCTTAATGTTTCTAAGGCATACTTTAGCCTTCTTATATCTTATTTAAATATCTAAACACCATAGATAGGTTTGGGGTATTTCAATCTACCCCTCTTAAAAGAACTTTGTCCCCAAAGTTCATATACACACCTAATCATTCACATTACTCAAGATTCTTAATCTTAATACCATATCTTATATTCACATATCTCAAGACCCAATGGTCTACCACAAGTACCATACATAAGTACTATGCTTATATCATCTTAACACAAAGTGTAGTATTTTACACAAAGCCATATCTTACATTCACCAAAACAATGACAAACATGTTCGTTTACTAACTCAAAAGCGAGGAAGCTCTACCCCCCTTCAAAAGGGGTACGCCCCGTACCCTATACGGACGATCTAGTCGTTAAATAGAAAAGGATATTTCTATCTCATCTTATCCTATAATTCCCTCATGGCCTCTTCGACATCCTGGTTAGACCAGAGAACCTTCACCAGTCGCACTGACTTATAGCGAGTGTCCCTAGTCTTAGTATCCAAGATCCTCTGAGGAATCTCCACTGATCTCATGTTTGGCTCTAAAATCAGTCTCTCAGGTTCTAACACATGGAAGGGGTGGTGCATGTACTTCTTCAGCTGTGAAACATGAAAGACGTCATGCACTTTACCCAGCTCAGCAGGTAAGTTCAACCTGTAAGCAACCGGGCCCACCCGCTCCGTAATCTCATAAGGACCAACAAATTTCAGGCTAAGTTTGTCCTTCTGCCCAAATCTGAACACACCCTTCATCGTTGAGACTCGCAGAAATTCCCGGTCGCCCACTGCGAACTCCAGGTCTCGTCGTCGAACATCAGCGTACGACTTCTGCCTATCTTGAGCAGCTTTCATATTCTCAATGATTTGCTGAACTTCAGCCTGAACTTGCTCTAAGTACTCAGGTCCTATTATTACCGTCTCACTCGACTCATCCCAGCAGTGCGGTGTACGACATGGTCTACCATACAACGCTTGGAAAGGCGCCATCTTGATCGAAGAATGATAGCTATTGTTGTAAGAAAACTTGACCAAATGCAACTTATCAATCCAATTACCCTGAAAGTCTAAGGCATAAGCTCTCAGCATGTCCTCGAGTGTCTGAATTGTTCGCTCAGTCTGACCATCTGTGTGAGGATGGAATGTAGTACTCAACTTCAATTTTGTACCCAACGCTTTTCTCGTAGCTCTCCAATACCTCGAAAGGAATCTGGTATCTCTATCAGACACTATGGTCTTTGGTACCCCATGGTGTCTCATAATATCCTTATCAAACAACTCAACTAGCTTAGCTACCTTCCAAGTATCCTTCATCGGTATGAATCAGGCTACCTTGGTAAGGTGATCCACTACAACCCATATCATGTTCAGACCTCCCCTGGTAGGTGGGAGTCCGACCACGAAGTCCATGGAGATGTCATGAAACTTCCACTCCGGAACTGGCATCGACTTTACCATTCCGCCCGGTCATTGGTGCTTGAATTTTACCTTCTAGCATGTGAGACACCTCAAAAAAAACTCGGTAACATCTGCCTTCATCCCCGACCACCAGAAGTATGTCTTCATGTCTTTGTACATTTTAGAGGCTCCCGGATGGATGGAAACCGAAGAACAATGTGATTCTCTCAGTATGCGGTCTTTCAGATCTAAACTACTGCGCGGGATGCATAACCGGCCCTTAAGTCTGATCAGATCATCATCATGAAGTCTACAGTCGTATTTCTGACTCTCAAAGGTACCCTCAGTCAGCCTCTGTCTGACTTCCCTCATATACCCATCGGTCCTCTGAGCCTTTCGCACCTTATCAACCAAGCTCGAGGAAGCAAGTAGCGAATGGAGTGAGTGTGCTATATCTTCTAGCCATCTCCTCTGTCAAAGATTCAACTCCTTCTGAGTGAATATATATTTTAAACTCTTATGATCGGTGTAGATCGTCACACTAACCCCGTACAAGTAGTGGCGCCATATCTTCAAAGCGAAGACTACAGCTCCCAACTCCAAGTCATGAGTGAGGTAGTTCTCCTCATGTTTCTTCAGCTGGCGTGAGGCATATGCCCCCACCTTGCCATGCTGCATAAGCACGCAACCCAACCCTCTGCCGGATGCATCACAGTAAACCTCAAAGCCCTCTGTACCGTCTGGAATGGTCAGAACCGGTGTAGTGGTCAATGAGTCCTTCAAGCTCTGGAATGAACTCTCATAGTCATCCGTCCATACGAACGGTGCATCTTTCTTCATCAGACTGGTCACCGGCTTCGTGACCTTGCTGAAGTCCTTAACAAACCTCCAATAGTACCCTGCCAAACCGAGAAAGCTCTGAATGTCGGTAACTGTCTTCGGTCTTGGCCAGGTGTGTACGACATCTATCTTTGCTGGATCTACAGAGATCCCAGCATCTGAGATGACATGACCCAGGAAAGAGACCTGGTCAAGCCAAAACTCACATTTGGAGAACTTAGCATAAAGCTAGTTCTCCCTTAGTATCTCTAACACCCTCCTTAAACGTTCCTCATGCTCAGTTCTCGACTTTGAATATATCAGTATATCGTCGATGAACACCACAACCGACTTGTCCAACTGTTCCCTGAACAAGCGGCTCATCAGATCCATAAACTTTGTCGGTGTGTTTGAAAAACCGAACGGCATCACTGTAAATTCATAGTGGCCATATCATGTCCGGAATGCTGTCTTCTCAATATCTCCTTCCTTAATGGCTATCTGATGATACCCCGATCTGAGATCAATCTTGGAAAACACAGATGCCCCCTTCAACTGATCGAACAGATCATCAATGCGAGGTAGTGGATACTTATTCTTCATAGTCACTGCATTCAACTCTCTGTAGTCGATGCAGAGGTGAAGACTGCCGTCCTTCTTCTTCACGAAGAGAACTGGCGCTCCCCATGTTGAAACACTGGGTCGTATGAACCCTTTGTCTTACAAGTCTTTCAACTGTTCCTTCAACTCATTCATTTCTGCCGGAGCCATGCGGTACGGTGCCTGGTAGCAGCTCGATGGTGAACTATACCTCTCGAATGGGTGGCATGCCGGGCAGTTCCCGTGGAAAGAGATAGGGGAACTCCGACACTACCGGTAAGTCGGGGTCAAACTCGGGGTCCCTCTCTATGTCCTGGACATAGCAGAGATATACTTTTTCCTTCCTCCCCAACTCCTTATACATTGCCATGGTGGAGATGATCTTGGTCGAAGGCTCTCTGGGCCTCTGGCGGTATGATATTGTTACCCCAAACGGTCTCCTGAGTAGCAGTCGGTGCTCGGCGTAGAGGATACGACTCTTGTGCCACTCCAACCAGTTCATCCCGAAGATAGCATCAAATCCCAAATCCCTGAACTCAATAAACGTGACTAGAAAGTCCTCCCCCTTAATTCTAATGGTGGCTCCTCGGTAGTAACGAGTGCAACGAACCTTCTCCTTAGACGGGAGGGTAACCATAAAGTTGGGTAGCTCATCAGTGTCTAGCCCCAACCTTCTCACAAATGATGTCGAGACAAAGGTATGCGAGGCCCCTGAGTTGAAAAGAACTGATGCCTCAATGCCATTGATCGGAAAGGTGCCGGTGAGGATAGTGCGGCTTTCGCCGGCCTGTGCCTCTGTAAGGACGCTTAGCGCACCTTCCGTACCGAGTCCATAACCTAATTGTATTTCACAAGCTTTCATGAGTAATGATGGTATAACAAGAGTCGTAACAATTGATATGAACAACACTGTTATTTTATTGATAACCATCCTGTTTACCACGTGCTTCTTTCTTACACCTCCTTTCTTACATTATGCTTAAAACATTACATGGCTAATATAGTCTAAAGGTTAGGTTTAACCGTCCTGGTTTCATGTGCGTCGCATTGTTTACTGCTGACGGTGTTGTGTTCAGCTTAATTCTCTTAATCCCATGGGACAACATCCTTGACTCTCCACCCATAACTAATACATCTCCAGACTTAAGTAGTAGCTTCTTAGCACAGTCCACACGCTCCTGCTCGCCGTATAAAAATTCAGCGTCATCTCCAATGGACCAAGACACTACAGGTATCCCTCTTTCGAGAGACTCCGTTGTCTCGTCCTTATCCTGATGTAATCCGAGTCGCCCGTCCTTCTCATAGAAATTAACGATACATAGATCTGCTTGTATGTCGGGGATCAGGTCAGCCTCTAGTTGTTGTGTGATCTCCACGGCTTGTGTAATAACCGGATGGAACTCTTCGGGTATTCCCGGTGGTGAGACTCCATCTCGTACTCTCGTGGTTTGGTACGTCTTGGCATATGGATTCCAGTCCTTGCCTAAGCTCATCATCTTTAGTTTCATCCTTGATCCTCCTGGGCACTCCGGTGTATAGAAACCTCCCGGTCCCACTCCTAACTGACTGCATCTCCTGATGATGGCTATTTGTGCTTCAGGTGTCAGGTATCCCCTTAATAAAATCATACCTGGGCGGATAACCTGACCTTGCTCATTTGGAAAGTCTCGGGTTTCGATGTCGGCCTCTTCCAGGTTATATGTTGTAGGTATTGGATAGCAAATATTGAAGTTTCATAAGGTAATGGTAGGTTATATCTCACTTAAGTTCTAATCTTATCTTAATCTCATCTAACTTCATCATTCAGCAAAGCATGCATGAAATGCAGTAAGCAGGCAATTTTATTACTTAATGGCTTATAGCAGTACCTGGCCTTGATGAGGGTTCAGCCTCATCATCCCGGTCCACCATCTGAAGTGTGGGTCCCGACTTCTGGACTACCCATGGGTTCTTGTTTGCAGCCTGCTGAGTCGTCTTCTGACCGTCAGATCCAGCACCCTGATCGGTCTTGCCCTTGCCCTTCATCTCGGGCCTAAAGGCATTGCTCTCGGGGTTCCAAAAGCACTCATATGCCCGGTGTCCGTATACCCCGCAATAGTTGCACTCAACCTTATTACCCTTGCAGTCGAGCCCGGGGTGGTCCTTGTGACACCACTAACAGATGTAGCATCGTTGGTAGCCACCACCGGCTCCCTTCCTAGACTCAGAACCTGATTCTGCTCAATATAAGTACTTATGTCTCAAAGTTGCTAAATATTTCTTAATTCACTTAATGTTCATTTCCTTACCCCTTTGGCACCTTAGAGTGTAGGGGCTTTGCAGCAATAGCATATGTCAGCTTAAGTGGCTCTTCAGCAGCCTTCTCAGTCTCTGCTTTCCCTTTCTAACTCTTCTGGGCCTGAGGTTGGTACTTCTGTTTCTTGTACCCGCCTTGCCCTTGATTCTCCACACTCTTACCGGTCGTTTTCCTCTTAGCGGCATTATCTTCGTCCCTCAGCTTGACAGTTATCTCAACCTTAGCAGCGGCATGATAGCACTCCTGCTTCCAAAGTATTAGTTTTTCTCATTCTCATAGTCTAAATCTTATTCACTTAGTTGTATCTTAACCTTTCTCATTACCTGCAAGGTAGTGTAACTCGTCGGTCCCATGCCGTAGCGGAGTCTATGGCTCAGCCCGCCTTAGAAGCGGTCCACCAGATTCTGGTCCGAATACCCCAGACCCGACAGAAGACGAAGCAAGGAGGTGAACTCCGAGTAATACTCGTCCACCGTCATCTTGTCCGTCTGCTTAAGCGCATCCAACTGCAAGCGCTTCTTCGTCTGGACATGGGCGGGATAGTATTTGGCTCGTAGTAGAGTTGTATACTGTTCCCAGCCGAACTCTGGATTGGCCACTTGCTCGGCCCTCACCAGCTTCCACCAATCGCCTGCTGCTCCTTTCAGATAAAACGTAGCCAGACGCACCTTGATCCCAGCAGGGACATCAAGGGTCTCAAAGGCGGTCTCCAGCTCAGAGATGTACACCTTAAGCTTGGTAGGATCAATCTCCCCCTTAAACGATGCTGGTCGAAGGTCAACCATACTTTTCACCCAATTCGGTTCCCGGGGCTGTGGTGGTGGAGGTGGTGGTGCGCCAGGCTGGTAGCCCATGCGCCCAAGCGCGGCCTCGGCCTCCTCTCGGACGTCCTTCCATCTGAACAATTACAATGCGCATTAGGCTTGTACTCACAACGTTTTGTCTTCACGAATTTTTTTATAACGTCCGTAGACGGTAAAGACGATCCACACTTAATAGAGGTCATCTGACTCTACTCACTCTAACTTCTCACACCCTTAACCCATATCTTATACCTTAACTCATATCCTAACTCGGTGATTATCTGTGTCCGGTATTTCCTTAATCAGAGCGTAACTATGCTCTGATACCACTTTTTGTAACACACCGTCTTAAGCCAATCGTGGTTATTGCAAACTTAACATCACCAATATGACATCGTAGCGGAAACTAATATACGCCAGGACCTTACTACGGTCTGATTAACAGAAATAACTGAACCTTAATACTTACAACCGTATAACCAAAACATACACCAACCGAGTTTACAAGTATCTCAACAACCAACATAATTCTTCACAAGTTTAAATATTAACAGACAGGTGCACAAGCGTAACCCGTACTCCAAAATAAACCTGACCTAGGTCTAACCGCCCCTACTCTCAAGATGAGTCTTCATAGGACGCTTACCTACAAAATATAAACAATCACCCCCGAGGGGGTCAGCACCTTTACTAGTACGATTCTCTCATACCCTCCAAGCTAACGGGGCTACGACGACTAATTGTCAATAGCATGGAGTTGATTAGATACACAACAAAAATAAGAAGTGCAATAAACAACAATCCATAAATGAACAAGCATAGTTCACACACCTTGAATGACTTAAAGGTGTTCCCTTAGTAAGAGAGTTAATCATTTAACTCCTCAAGTTATAATTCCTCTTAAACTCAGTCCATTCTTATCTTACCTCAATCTTAATCCTTATCTCAATCTCAGTATACAAACCTTTCTTTAAATTGAAATGGTTGTATCTTATCTCATTGTTTATTTTTGTCGGGTCAAAAGCAACCCTAGCCAATGAGCTATTAACTCCATTGGTTGAATAAACAACTTTTCTTAATTTTAGGATATAGGTGATCCTACCGCACCATCTTAATCTGCCTCCCACCTTGAACTGTAGTCCAAGGTGGCTGAGTCGACATTCGACTCTAGGCAACAAGTTCGAAGATAAGTCCTCAAGCGGGAGTCGGATCTGATTCAGATACAGACCCCCTTTCCTTAACATGCATGACCGGAGTCAGTCCCGGATTCCTCACTCCCCTCAAGTTCCAGTTAGTAGAAAGTCTCAAAGACGAAGCGTTAGTTAAACCTTCTCGGGTATTAACCAACTAACAATTTGGGAGTGATTTCCTTATCTCAAACAATGTTACTAAGTATTGTTAGCAACTAACTTCAAGTCTAGTGTGTTAGTGTAAGGCAACACACAAGAAGATAATAGTTCGATTGCATGCTTTATCTTGTCTTAGTCATAGCAAGTAGTAGCACACAAGCCGAGGGACACCTCGTTAGCAAGCAGGTTACAAGAAAACCATACCGTTCACCGTTTACGGTTGTTGTCTAATCTCCTTCCAATTCCCAATTCTCAAGTCCTAAAACATTTATCCAATTTAGGTTATTATTTAACTTAACTCAACCCAACTTACTCAACTTACTTAGTCATTGGTGATCCTCACCTTATACCCACTAAGTTCTTATAAATTTAACCTTAAACACTTAAATCATTTTACTTAACTTAACTTTTTAGGTTCTTATATTCTTATGCTTCTAATCATCATTATCCCCCTTATGGTGGACTACTAATGCCACACTCTCATTTCTGTTTTTTTTAAATAAGGGCCGATCGACCCACCGACCGACCCTACACCCTGGGTCGGTCCATTCCAAAAACTTTCTGCTTCACTAAGTTCTCCCCGACCGACCCAAGCTTAACCCGACCGACCCAAGACCCCCTGGGTCGGTCCGTTCCAGAATAATTCTCGTCTCACATTCCACAGCCCAATCGACCCAGACAGGGTCGGTCCCCTGGGTCGGTCCACTACACAATTTTCTCCTTATGTGCTCAATCAATACCAAACTCTTCCACAAGTTCCCCAACATGTTCTAATACCATTTAGGCACTTAATACCCTCTTAATTCATCCATCAACTCACTTACAAACCCTCCATTTAATCCATTGACCATTTCCTCAAATTCTTACAAGAAATTCCTAACAATTAGCACTAAACCACTTACACTTCCAACATGCTAATTGTTTGCCTAAAACTTCAATTAACCAAATTGTTTTCTCCACATCAATGTAGCCACTCCTCAAGCATTATCACTCATCTTCTTTTACCCAAACTTCCTAAACATTCCCAAGGCTATTTACTCAATTTCAAACTTACACTTTCAGAAGTCATTATACCTTGTTTTCTTTCAAACTTTAAATTCACCAATGTAACCCCTAGTTCCTCCTAGACATCCCTAGGTCATCCTAATACTCAAGAACTCCTTAGTTTACTCACTTTCATCTAAACAACCCTTAATGTTCACTATGACCTCCTTAAACATAAAACCTCCTTAGAACACTTTAAACATCAAGTTTTTCAATCAAATTATGACATAGCTTCTCTAGTATATTCCTACGCCAAAACACTTAGGTTTTTCACCTTAAAGCACCCAAGAACACTCAAATCCTTAGTATACAATCTTAACACACAAATTTCACCTAAACTACACTACATCACAATGTAGTGCATAAACTTAAATTGCTTGGCACTTAGGCCCTTAAATGACTTAAAGCTTAACCACTGAATTTCCACATATAATAGCCTTTGACCTGCAAATACACACTACAAGGCTCCCATTGCAACAATAGTGTTCTTGTAATTCACCTCGTGATTGTTTAACAATCTCATTTCCCATTTGCTCCTTTGTCACAAGTTCTCAGATATAACCATGTTCTTTCTCCTAGGTTTTATAATCCCCTTCCTAATGTAAACTCTAAGCTACACATATCCTTGTAGGTGCATGGATATCTCTTCCTTGTGTGATGCGTTTTGGGGCTAGGAAACCCCAGGAACAAATCTGTGTGGCCTGTATGCCAAAGCGGACAATATCGCACATGTGGACTGATTAGGCTAGGCTGTCACACCCGTAATTAACCCCTTGACCGGTTATTCGTTTGACTCGGGTAACCATTAAATCTCGGGTTTGGGTTCTATTATCTCCATAGTTATAAGAGTATGGTATTTAGTGTCGTAATGATATTTATTACTTAGTAATTTAGATTTAGTTTACGCTGTAGTTTACGAGCACGTACTATACGATATCATAATAATATTTACTACACAGAAATTAGGTTCTTAATGACTCATGTTATTTATCGTGGTTATTTATCCTTTGCATGTTTAAGTACACACACACTACTTGCATGCATTAATATATATATATATATATATATATATATATATATATATATTATATATATATTATATATATATATACTTTTGTTATATGTTTGTTCTTACTTTTTTGACCAAGTTTTACTTCATCTTCTAATTACATAGTACTTGTATATTGGTCAACTCATCTACTTGGTCAATTTATGTTGGTTGGTTAACTTGGTTTGACTTGGATATATTCCAAGTCAATGTTTCATTATAGTCGATATTTATTTATCAACTCATGCTACATCATATTATAACACTTGTAATTATATTTCCAATCCATAGTTCTTTCCACATTATCCTTATATGATTAACTAATCATATTACATTTTTTACCTTATATTATAAATTCATATCATGTGAATTATAAAGTTTCCCCATAATGAATTAATTCATTATTCTAATTGAAGCACGCATTTAATTATTTTGTGTCGTTTATTCACAAATCTCTTGTTAAGAGTTCATCTTAATATCATACAAAGTATTTTATACACTATCATGTTCCTTGTATTATAAGGTTTCTAACCATGTATTATACTCCCCAAATTTCCAACTTAAACCCATTATTTTATGTGATTGTTTTTAAGGTATATTTATATCGCATTAACCCCTTTATATTATACTTTCTTACACTTTAATGTAATGTCACATTATATCAATTTAAACCTTATAATATATTAGCCATAGTTTCTGAAATTTAAAACCGACCTAGCCTTGATTCGGAAATTACAATCCACTCCCCACTCATGTTTTATTATTTACAAAATCAACCCAAACATCATCTTTGTTACATTTCTACCCTTATTTAATTTATAACCTAAGATTCCCATACATTATAATATATATATATATATGTGTGTGTGTGTAACCGAACGACACCCATTTCTTTCCAGATTTATCCTACTTGCCCCATAACTTTCTTATTATTACATATTGCCCCTCTTTATTTTATAAAATTACAATTTAACACTACAAATTTGTATTATACATGTTAATTATTTAAATCACAATCTCTACCCCATATTTTTTCCAAAATTCATACAGCCCTTTAATTTCATTTAATCTTGTTTTTTAACCCAAATTTTCAGTAATTACAACATAACCACATAAGCTTTATAAATGTTACATTTTAATATCTAAACCATATATTATAACCCTTAATTAATACTTCACCAAAACTAACCCAAAATACATTTAATATTCCGAACAAACCCCTAATGGTCAAATTAATTTCATTCCATCCCTTAATTTTCAGATATCACACAAACACCGTAAATAGTTTTAAACATTTCATTTTTAACTTAATACTTTATTAAATATTCAAATTAATTATTTCTATTATTTTAATCGGGTCAAACCTCACATGTGGTCAATGTTGACCCCCTAAAATACTGCTGTGACCCGTATTTACCAATATTTACGAAATGACCACACTTGTTTCTCTCGTTTTACATTTAAACA
Source organism: Limonium bicolor (assembly GCA_023374045.1). NCBI lineage: Eukaryota > Viridiplantae > Streptophyta > Magnoliopsida > Caryophyllales > Plumbaginaceae > Limonium > Limonium bicolor. Next base: position 352,382,052 of record CM041777.1, read on the forward strand.
CTTTAATTTTATAAAATTAATATCTTATGTTTTTATAATTCTAAATAGGACCATCAAGGTTTTATCTACTCTTTTGGCACTCTATATTTCACTTAATTACATTTTGACCCTATTAACAAGTCTTTTGTTCATTTAAATACCTATAAGGTTAATAATTCATTTAAATCATTCTATAACCTTATATTTAATTTATGTAACACCTAAATTCACCAATGTTCATCTAAAATGTTTCTAAGTGATTATGTTCACTAAAATCACAATTTTGCACCAGAAATTTATATAATTCATTTAATCACCCAAAACTTGATAATCAATATTTAAATCTTTAAACATCCATAATAACATGGCCTAAACACATGGCCTTAAACATAATATAATCTTAACCACAAAATGAAATTAAATGTCTTTATTACTTATAATACTCACGGCTTTTCTATAGATTTGTTTTTAACCTCTAAAAATCATTTTTCTTTCATTTTTAAAACAAGCTTAAAATAACTTTTTATAAAGTTTTGGGCTATATGTAATTTATAAAAGTTGATATGAAAGTTTGTAAATATTTAGTGGGCGGATGATAATTAAGAGAATCATTGAGTTCACTTTCGAAATTTGAAGAAATAAACATTTAGACTTTAGATTATAAATTATTAAGATACTAATATAAAGTTTTGGGATGAAATTGTAATTAAGGAAAAATAAATGACATAGCCGAATTACTTTGGGGTTAGTTTGGTAATTTAAGAATTTATATATATATATCGGCATTTATGGAGAAAAAAATTAAAACTATAGTTTATAAGACATTATGTAAAGATTATAAGATTTTGTGGCTAAATTGCAATTATAGAAAGTATATAAATATATGCCGATTTGAGGGGCTAAGATGTAATTCTTGAAAGTTATAATATTTAAAGTTATGTCCAAAAGATTAGTGGTAGTTTTGTAATTTAATTAGATGAGGAATTAAAATATGTTATATAAAGAGATTAGAATTAAGTGTAAAGTTATGAATTAATGTGGTTGTTTTGTAAATAACCGAAATACAAGTTTAAGAATTTAGATTGAATAAATATAGGTCCTATGGATATTTGGAGGATTTAGAAGAAAGAATTTTGATTAAAGGAATTATGGAATTTAAAACTATGGCTTACATGGTTATAAGGAATTAAAGAAACAATAAAATATTATTTATGGTTAAAAGGAGAATAATAAAACTATAAGAATTTTATGTCTATGTATGACATATAAATATAGTTAAGAAATTATAAGTTGTTATGTCACCTAGACAATAAAATAACAACAAATGCAATGAACACATATATGTGCATTAAAGGATGTATAAATAAATCAAAAGGAATAACAAATAAGTTATACATTAAATCATGAGGTAATTAAAGAAATAAACCTCACATGAAAGAACAAATACGAGATTTGTTAAATGTCCAATAGGATTATTATATAAGGGTAACATAAATTAAACCCTCTCAGTCAATCCTATTCTAGGACTCTGTTTGACAGACGTTGACCGGGAATAAACGAGTACAGTCTACGGTGAACGGTATGGGATTCTTGCAACCTGTTTTCTAACGGATTACACTGGCTTGTGTGCTATCTGTTGTTTGAAATAACGACCAAGATAATTAATGTAAAACTGTTGTTTACTCTTGCACATGTGGTATTATTTATGTGCGTGAATGTTGCGACTACATCGTGTATTCCCACGCATACAAACACTACTATACCAGTGGATTAAATACCTGCGTTTCAGTATACCGAGGACTTGTACTCAAGTCTCTCACTAACTTCAGTTTATAACAAAGTCATTACCTAAACGTGATAATTGACAATACACATTGTGTTCTTGTTTAAGTCTTTATATGACACTTAAAACTCTATACTACGAGAATGAGGAGAGCCCAGTTGGATCTGGCCATGCATGCTACAGGAGTTGTATGTCTCAGGTCGTCTCCTATCTACGTCGCGACGGAACATTCAGTTGGGAGGGAAGACTTTATTCCTTCCGGGATTCAAATGCCCTTCAGTTGAGGAAGAAGACTTATTCTCTAGTGGGTTCTTATTTCCCACGCCATTCAGTTCAGGGTTGACTACGTCATCTCCTGGGGTTTTTATACCCAACCTTTCTTTATAACGAGGTCACTATACCTCCACTATTTCAGATATTCAGTTATAACTGTCAGTCCCATTGTGTGGACCGACTATCAGTAAATAATTTCAGTTCACTAACCGACCTTCTGTGTCTTGTTCTATGTGACATTATTGTCCTTGTATGGATACTTGTTATTATCAGACTATGATTGTTTACAGCTTTATAAAAATGAAACTGCATGTATTCGACAAAGTAGTTGGTGTGGCCGGTAGACGATGGGCTGCACGTTTTCCATACCAGCATTGTTTGCTGAGCCCATTTGGGGGCACCCCATTTTTCAGGTACTGAAGATTGAGAAGTTCACTACACTGAGTGTAGGTGGGGTAGACCAAGCTTTGGGAGGAGTCTACTATTAGTTATTGTTTTATTTCAGTATTGTACTTTGAGTTTGATTCCTAGTATTCTCGGGTTGTATCTGTATTCCAAGACCGCGACATTTGAGGATGTATTTGGACTTAGCCTTGTTGGTCAAGGGTGGCCACGGCATTGTAATACCGCTGGTTGTGTTTATTTATTTCCGCTTGGTTTGAAGTTGTATTTATTAGGGAGTGATCGCTGTTCAGTTTATTGGATTTCGGGTTGGGGTATTACATGTCGACTTTAGGCGACGAGTCCGAAGACAAGTCATATTTGGAAGTCGGAACCTGATAAGGATACCAACCTCCTACTTAACACATGCATGACCGAACCATTCCGGATTCTCACTCCCCCAAGTTCTAGTATTAGAAGTTCAAAGTCAATGTTGTTAGTTAACCTCTTCGGTTACTAATAAACAATATTTGGGGGGGTTCCTTATTCTCACACAGTTCTTTACTAAACATTATTAGTAAGTTCTCAGGTAAGTTGTGTTAGTGCATCACAATCAAACAACAAACATAATATTCCGGTTGCATGCTTATTTGTTTAGTCGGCCACACATAAACAAATAGCGTACAAGCCGAGGGACACCTCGTTAGCAAGCAGCTACAAGAAAAACCATACTGTTCACCGTTGGTCGTTCAGTTGTCCTCCTCCGGGTTCCTCTACTCAAACCCTAAAACATCATCGAATCGGGTGGTTCATTCCTTGTAATAACCTAGCTTATTAATCACTAATGATTTCCAACTAAATACCACTAAGTCATTGTAGTTCAAACTTAACCCACTTAATTTGTTACTTTCATTATACCTCATACTGTTCACACTCCAATGGCCATAAAATTCCACCAAAACAACTCTAACAAACCATATAATAGCATACCCAACAAGCCCCCTTCATTTACCATCTAAAAAGCACACTTCCTTTGTGTAAAAGGCTGGTCCGGGACATGGTCCGGGTATGTAGTCTCGGACCAATTACTGGCCTTACTCTCGGGACTTATTGATGGGTGGTCCGGGACTTGGTACCCAACCTAGGTCGGGACCACTTCTAGAAGGTACTCTCGGTAGTTTTTTGTCCTTGGTCTGGGACTTATTACAAGACCTAGGTCCGGACCAATCTAAACTGGATTTTCAGCAGGTTTTAGAGCTGTCCTGGACTTTATCCAAGGACCATGTCCGGACATGCATTAAACTGTTAAATTTTACAGTTTTTGAAACCCATCCATTGTTTTTGCCCAATCCTTCTAATCTTCCACAAGATACACACAAGTTCTAACACCATTTTAACACCTTAAACCCTCTCTTCATTGCTGAACAACTCCATTACACATCCACCCAAAATATTGTATGGTTACACTTAAAACCTGGAACATTCTTGCATTTCCTCCTTATAAACTCATTTCTAACTTCATTCAAGTGGCACTATTGCAATTCTTTCCACAACTCTTCCTAGGTGTTAACCTCATCTCTTCATTCTAACTCCATATCTGATGGGTTACCAACTTAGTTATACTAAAACTTAACCCATTGCATCTCCTTGCACAATTCCCTCCATTACATTTTCTACTCATCTCGAGTTAAAGCTTTACACACTAGGCATTACTAGCCATTCCTCTAACATCGTACATCTACCCTAGCAACATTGACCATGCTAAATCTCTTAGAGATTTCCATCTCCTTTACTAAATTACAACCAGGATTATGATTAAACACTCTTATGCAGCCTAGTCATTCCCTGAAAATTTACAACATTCTCCTACAGTTTTCACCTCCTCACCAAGTCCACTCATACCAGCCAAACTATAACCTTATGATCAACTACAAGCATCTTCAACCACTTACAAACGCTAGTACCAAAATTCTCATTATATTTCTAGTTCATACCTAAATCATCTTAAAACATTATACACCATTTTCTCCAGATTTTTGCACAAGTTTAAAACATTCCTCATACCATGATTTTGGTGTGTTTAAACACCCACCTAACCTCTAATTCCTCCTAGACAACTATAGGTTTCTAATACCTCAAGAACACCTTTGTTAACTCATTTCCACTCAAATTCCTTTAATGAGTGATATGTAAACCCTTTGGTCACTTTAATTCACAACAACTACTTAAACATTTGTTTCTACTCAAATTTCGCCATAGCTCCTCTAGTATATTATCATGCCCAAATGCATAGTTTTTCCCCTCCAATCAACACACACATATTAAATCTTTTTCACATCATATTTCTCACCCAATTCCAACCATTCATAAAAAACTCAATATTGTGCAATAATCTTAAATTGCATAGCACTAAGGCTCTTAAATGACATGGCTCTTAGGCCCTTAAATGACTTAAACTTAAACAATGAATTTCCCACATATAAAAGCTTTCAACCTGCAAATACACACAACAATGCTCCCATAGCAATATAAGTGTTCTCATAATTCACCATATACTTATCTTACTAACTTATTCCCATTGGCTCCTTAGTCACAAGGTCACAAGCTTGTTCAAATCCTTTTTCCTAGGTTATATAACCCATTACTTAATGTAAGCTTTAAGCTACATATAGTATTTATCTAAACCTCATCCCTTAAAATCTTAAACCACCATTAGGTAAGCAATTTACCTTGTTCTTCTCAAGCTTCTCTCACTTTCCTCCTTTGGTTTTCATGACTGAATTTTGGCAAGGACCTTTAGTTCCCTTGCAAATCTTCTAATCAACATTCAAATAAGATAATGAGTGCTAAGGAATATACCTAGACACATGGAATTTACTCTTAGGTTAAAAAGAGTGCTTTAAGCCTTAAAAATGGATGATTACCTTTGGAATCTTCGAATGAGTTTGGTAAGGAATCAAAGCATGGCTTCAACTAAGCTCTTGAAGATTGAATCAAGGCTAATACAAGGAATAAAACAAGGTCCCATGAGAAGTCAATTTCGGACATAGTTAAAAATGGTGGAAAGTTGATTTTTCTTTCACTTTCCTTACCTTGAATGAATGAAGAAGCAAAGGAGCTCTTCAAACTTGATTTTCCCCCTTCAATGGAGTTTCTCCATGGCATCAAAACTTGAGCTTTGAAGGATTTGAGAAGATAGAAAGGAAGGTCTTGCTCCAACTAAGAATAATCTATGCTTACTTTTTGATTTGGAGCTAAAATGAGTATTTGGTGAGCAATTGAAGATGGAGGTGCCATGGCTGTAGCTTGGAACGGTTTTGGAGCATAGAGGGGAAGAAGAACACGGTGGGAAAGGTGGGAAATGAATAAGAGAGGAGAGAGAGAAGGCAAGGTAAGATATTTGCTTTTAAAAAGGTAAATAGTCCTTTTTCTCTTTTTCCTTCTTATTTTCTAAAATGGCTGGCATAAGGTGATGAATCACCCTCTCAAAACCATTCCCCCTTAATTGATAGGATGTTTATGGACTTAATTTGACCATTGACCAATTAAAGTTGACTTAAGGCTTATTTGGGTACTATTCATAATTAGTGCACAAATTTGTGAAAATTTTGGTTTCTCATTGATTTCGGCTTGCTAATGTGATACTAATTAGTACACATGTTGATTAAGGTGTAACCATGGGCATGTAGCCACTCAAAACCCATTTCTAAGACAATTTTTCAAAAATGTGCTTTAAGAGTCCTTAAAGCACAATTTGTGTTTAAGCTTGTTTTTTAGCTTAGTTTTCTTTGGTATTTGATTTAACATGTCCATTAGCATGTTAATAAGGTCTTAGAATGATATTTGGGTGCTAATCAAGGTTACTCCAATCTTAGAGCAAGTTTTTGCTTAAATTGCCCTTATGGCGTTTCCTTGTGTTTTCTTTGGTTTAGATTGTCTACCAATGTTTATAAGACATGTTTTAGCCTTATTACATCATAACTTGATGTTTACTTAACATACTTAGGTTTGGGGTATTTCAATCTACCCCCCTTAAATGAACTTTGTCCCCAAAGTTCTCATGCGTCTTATTTTATTAGATTACACGGTTTATCTCAATCCATAGATCATATAGATCATGCTTATATGTACTTAAACTTATTGACTCATTAGGTCTGTCATATAATTATACTCAAATATCACACAACATGTTTAAGCATGTATAGCACTTAAAATTCCCTTTGTTGCATCCTCCCCAAGTCACCGGTCAGAAGACGAAGGCTCACAGGTCCTCGGCTTCATGGGCAATTAATGCAAGATATCACCCGTAAGTACCGACTATTGGACCCTTACGCTCTCTGGTCCGCGGTCCTTTGGAAGATTAAAACAATCATATAACTTTTGTCGTACTCTCTCATGTCACCGGTCCGAAGACAAAGGCACATTTGTCCTCGACTTCATGAGCAAGAATACAAAACTACTCTGTTCTCCCCATGTCACTGGACGAAGACAAAGGCTCATGCGTCCTCAGCTTCAGGGCGAGACTTAGTAAAAAGGAAATCCTTTTTACGAGGTCAAGTGAGGAATAATTCCTCAAATTGAAAATACAATCAACTCCAATTCTGTTTTATCCTAATGCCTCTATCCTTAGCGTGATTTAATTGTGACCATTGGTATGGAGTTTTAGGAATCATCCAACCCTGATGTGATCAGCATCAGTGTTGAACTATCCTTCCACCCCAATTTGTGTTTGGTTTCCCTTGATCCCTAGAAAAACAAGTTTCACCTCCCATGTCATTTTCAAACATCAGATAATTCACTCATTTCCAATTTTCTATCTCTTTAGTCTTTCTAGTCGTAATCAATACATCTCCAAGGTGTGGACTCAGTCCATCAATCATTCCCAGTTTATCTCTTAGTAATTACCTCAGGACTCTCATTCCTAATAAGTTCTATATCAGTCTCATACCAAATCTCACCATCTTATACCTCATATACATATTGATTCTTATCTCATAACATTACCATTTCCTACCTCATACTCATATCGAACAATGTCTCATAGTGTTATCTTATTCTTATCTCACACATAATTTCATATCGGCTCATATCTCATATATTCCTTAAGTCTCTTTAATCCTCTTCGCTAATTCTCTTAACTTGTAGTGTAATACCCCAACCCGAAATCCAATAAACTGAACGGTGATCACTCCCAAGTAAAATACAACTGCAGCGGAAATAAATACAACAACCGGGCGGTATTACAATGCCGTTGGCCACCCTTGTGACCAACAAGGCTAAGTCCTAATACAATCCTCAAATGTCACGGTCTGGAATACAGATACAACCCGAGATACTAGGAATCAAACTCAAAGTAGAATACTGAAATAAAAAATTAACTAATAGTAGACTCCCAAAGCTTGGTCTACCCCACCTACACTCAGTGTGGTGATCTTCTTAAACTTCAGGTACCTGAAAATGGGGGTGCCCCCAAAGGGGCTCAGCAAACACGCTGGTATGGAAAACGTGCAGCCCATCGTCTACCGGGCCACACCAACTACTTTGTCGAACACATGCAGTTCATTTTTTATAAAGCTGTAAACAAGCATAATCTGATGATAACAAGTATCCACACAAGGACAATAATGTCACATAGACAAGACACAGAAGGTCGAGTTAGCTGAACTGAAATTCTTTACTGATAGTCGGTCCACACAATGGGACTGACGTTATAACTGAATATCTGAAATAGTGGAGGTATAGTGACCTCGTATAGAGAAGTTGGGTATAAAAACCCCAGGAGATACGTAGTAAACCCTGAACTGAATGGCGTGGGAAATAAGAACCCACTGAGGAATAAAGTCTTCCTCGAACTGAAGGGCACACGAAGTCCCGGGTGGAATAGAGTCTTCCTCCCAACTGAATTTTCCGTCGCGACGTAGTAGGAGACGACCTGTGACAGGTACAGCTCCTGTAGCATGCATGGCCAGATCCAACTGGGCTCCTCATTCTCGTAGTATAGAGTTGTTAGGTGTCATATAAAGATGTTGACAAGAACCCAATGTATAATGTCAATTATCACGTTTAGGATAATGACGTTTGTTATAAACTGAAGTTAGTGAGAGACTTGAGTACAAGTCCTCGGTATACTGAAACGCAGGTATTTAATCCACTGGTATAGTAGTGTTTGTATGCGTGGGACATACACGTTGTAGTCAGCAACAATCACGCACATAAAATAACACACAGTGTGCAAGAGTAAAACAACAGTTTACATTAATTATCTTGGTCGTTATTTCAAACAACAGATAGCACACAAGCCAATGTAATCCGTTAGAAAACAGGTTGCAAGAATCCCATACCGTTCACCGTAGACTGTACTGTTTAATTCCCGGTCAACGTCTGGTCAAACAAAGTCCTAGAACAGGATTAACTGAGAGGGTTAATTTATGTTACCCTTATATAATGATTCTATTAAATCTTTTAACAAATCTTGTATTTGTTATTCCATGTGAGGTTTATTCCTTTTAATTACCTCATGATTTATGTATAACTTATTTGTTATTCCTTTTGATTTATTTATAAATCCTTTAATGCACATAAATGTGTTTATTTATTCATGTACTTTATTTGTTGTTTTTTAATTGTCTAGTTGTCATAACAACTTATAATTTCTTAGCAATATTTAAATGTCTTATAATGACATAAAAATCTTATAGTTTTCATTATTCCTCCTTTAACCAAAGGTAATAATCATCGGTTATCTTTAAATTCTTTATAACTATATAAGTCATAGTTTAAACATCATAACTCCTTTAGTCAAAATTCTTTCTTTCTAATTCCTCCAAAAATCCATGTAGGACCTATATTTATTTAAATCTAAATTCTTAAACTTATATTTAGGTTATTTACAAAACAACCACATTAATTCATAAACTTTACATTTAAATTCTAATCTCTTTATATAACCTAATTTTAATTCCTTGTTCAATTAAATTACAAAACTACCACCAATAATTTTGGACATAACTTATAAATATAGTAACTTTCGGAAATTACATCCTAGCCCCTCAAAATTTCGGCATGTATATATATACTTCTTATATTTGCAATCTAACCACAAAATCTTATAATCTTTACATAAAGTCTTATAAACTATAGTTTTAATTTTAATTCTCCATAAATGCTGAATATAATTATATAAATTCTTAAATTACCAAACTAACCCAACTAAATCGGTTTTGGTCTAGAACTTTCCATTAATTACATTTTCACCCCAAAACTTATAATAGTCACTAAATAACTTATAAACTAAAGTTTAAATATTTAATTCTTCCAAATTTCGAAAGTAACCCCAATAATTCTCTTAATTATGAATTCGCCCATATTCAACTCCAAACTTTAATAACAACTTTCATAAATTACATAATAGCCCAAAACTTTATAAAAAGTTATTTTAGAGCTTGTTTAAATTATCTAGAATTCATAAACTTAATTCCTAACCTTATATTATTTTATATTTACACCAAACAGCCCTTTTGTTCTCGGCCTTCACAATATATACACTAAATTTTGTAGAAATTACATTTAAGCCTTATAACTAAATTAATTAGTCATTTAAACACTAATAGAATATTTTTATCTCACCAAACTTTATGATATAAATTTATATACCTAAGTAGCTCATTAAAATCCATTTAACACATAAAGCTTTCGGCCATAATTTAAATGAGACCATATGTTATATAAAAGTGGATTTATATGTCTAAGTAATTATAGATAAATTCATAGGAGTTATATAACTCATGTATAAATTATAATGTATATAAATTATATAAATTCTTAGCCCAAAATAGAGCATTTTTGCCCAAGACAACTCGGCCTAATTTAATTTGTAACATAGATAATTTTTGTGACACAAAAATGTGTCTTAAGGTAAATATTTTCTATATATGTTATAGTTTATATTTTTGGCATATAAAACCATATAGTTTCGGTATTAATATACCTAAGAGGTGTACATAATTTTTGTACAATTTTTAGAAGCTTAACAAAGCTTATAATATAAGGATTTACTTAGTGAACTTACTTCTTTAACAAAGGTGGTTAAGTGCTTGAACTTCTTCTTGAATCTCCAAGCTTTCTCCTAGGTAAACTTGATGTTCCTCTTCGGTTTTATGCAAGAGGTGAAGGTGTTTAGGAGTTAGATCTTGAATAAAGATCTTAAGTAGATTTGGAAGTAGTTTTATAAGACTTTACCTTAGACTTTGCTCCTTATAAATTCGCCACTCCTAAGGTAGATGAAGAACAAGTTTTCCTTCATCAAAATGAAGAAGAAAAAGACTTAGAAGAGGTAGAACTTGGTTACACACAAAAATGTGTTTAAGGATTTCCAAGCTTTAAAACCTACCTTGAGATGCTCCTTGGTTTAATGTTGGTTTGGACAATCTCCTTGGAGAACTAAGTGAAGCCGAACACACCTTGTTATGCTAGGAAGAGTTTTGCTTCAAGACTTGCCAAGAAATGCAAGGAATTACCTTAAAGATGAAGATAGAAGTTAAATCTCCATTAATGGACTTAAGAGCTTCAAAGGAAGAAGATGAAGCTAGAAGAGAGGGAAGGGAGCTTACCTAAACCGTGCAAGAAGAGGGCAAGGAAGAAAGTGAGAGCATGCTCACGTATAACATTGAAAATGCCCTTAGAATTTGATTTTCTTTTGTCAAATTTTTAATGTCATTTGACAATGCTTTTTCCTTAGTTTATTGCATGAGTTATTGGCTCAATAAATGCCTCCTTTCCAGCATTGAAATCGGCCATGATGAGGGACAAGGCAAGGTGGAGCAAAAATAATGCAAACTAGAAGACAAGGTGAGAAAAGGTAAGGTATCTTCTTTGATTTTTCTAAGTTAATGAATTGTCTTCTTCCTCATTGTCTTGCACGAATTGGAGGTCTGAATGGGGCTCAAAAACCGGCCAAGAAGAACCAAGGAAGAACATGGAAGATAGCTTAGTTTGTAAGAAAAGCAAAAAGAAGGAATCTTAGATCTACTTTTGCCTTTTTGCTTTTGTTTTCTTCCTAGCTCACATGTGCTTGCTCAATGACCTAATTTCGACAGCTCTCTGGTCAAATGAGACCTACATACTTAGACATTAAGTAATATAACACATGGGATGATGAGTCATCATATTCTAAGCCTTTTATAAATTTTTAAAGCAAATTTTATACTAGTTTTTGCCCTTAAAATCGGCCCCTATAGAGAGCCTTGTTGACTAGTCACACCAACTGATTTAGAAGGTCATTTTAACCCTTTTTAAGATTACCAATTCGTGGCATGTCAAAAACTACAAGGTAATTGCGTAAAACGCATTTTCGTGACACCCGAAGGTGTGTTTTTGTGTTCTAAGGAAATTTTGGGAAACCAATTGTTCTTATGAGTTCCAAGTGTTTGTAAACACTTATTATAGTAAATAAACATATACTAAGATGTTACATTGAGTTATATGGGGTTATATCAACCCGTGACATAAATTACGGGCCATCGGGACACTCCCGGGCCAAAAAGGAGCGCTAAGAAATCCTCCTTTGGTTTTTGCTGAATTTTGAGAAACCACTTCGTGGGTTCTCTTTAGAATGATAAATAATGATGTTAGGAACTCTAGGAATTAATTTTATAGGAGTTCGTGCCACCTCGGCACTCCTCCGGACTTTTCGTGCTTTAAGGAGCGGGTGTGAGCACTCCCGAGCGTTTTGCGTATTTGACTGAATATAGCTTAGGGAATATATTTGTATATTCATATAATAATTGTATGACCATTTAGTTTGAATATTAGAGGGTCATACAAGGTCATGTTTGACCATATGCTTCTAAGGCGTTTTAGCGTTTATGGTGAAACGACTGTTTTTACGTAACGTTTTCATGCATGGGTTTGCATGCGTACGTGAAATGATTTATATTTGGATTATATTCCAATAAATAATGATTAAATAATATTATTTAGATTTGGGGTATTTCATAAGCAAAATCAACAATGAATGAATACGAAACACATTAAACAAAATAAAACAAAACACAATCAAACTAACCAAAACAAAATAAAATAAAATAAAAATAGAATAAAGACTAAACTAAATAACCGTGCCTCCCCGGCAACGGCGCCAAAAACTTATAAGGGTAAAAATGTATTTGCAGCAAGTGTACTGGTCTGTCGTAGCAAGTTTTCCTAGGTAGTATTCTCTAGGTTATCGAACAGAAGGAGACTATGTCTAGTTTGAGTCTTTAATCTACTAACTAATAAACTATAAAAAATAACAATAATAAAATTGGGGGATTGAATGCAGAAATTAAATGAACAGAAAACGAATAAAAGTGTTTCTCTAATAAATCTAAAAGGCGAATCCTGGTTTACTACTTCTCCCTAGTTTATCAATTCCCTTCTTGAGTGTTTTCTAAATTCTAGATTGCAACCTCAGATCTAAATTAATCTAAAACCGGTCTCCCACAAGATAGATCCTTACTAGCAATTCCCAAATCCTAACTCTCGTTATAAATTTACAAATTAACTAGTAGCGTTGTGATTCATCTGGTTTCTAGTCAGCTAATCCCCAAGAATTGTCATCTGTAGTTTTACTGGTAATATTCATAAGGTCTAATGAACACCGCAGTTCTCACTTATAAGTAATTCATACCAAATAAACTCAAGCAATAATGAATCACAAGAAAATTCAATAATAAACTAGGAATAAAACTACAATCGGTATAGAATTTATATTTAACAATTCAGGAAGCAAATTAATAAACTAGTTGAAATAGCAAACCAGAATTCTAACAACTACTCAGACATCAGAGACAAAGAAATAATAACAATGTTAAAGAGATTAGAAAACGTCATCTAATTAAAGAACGATGACGAATCCGGTCTCTGCCTTCTCCTCCGATCTATCAAAACAGACTGTTTCTCCCTCCCTGTCTGTCTCGAACTCTGCTTGCGGATAGGGTTTGTTCAGTCGTATCTCCCTCAAGATCTGTCATGGCTAGGTTTGACCACTTGTTCTGTTCGTAACGTAATCGGTTATATATATCCGAATGATATATGTTGCTCCTTGTTTTTTATCTTCTCGGTCAAGAACGACCCTCTTGATTTGGAATGTACACTGGCTTTAATCAACAGCCCATGATGAATGTCTACCGAGCATATATGTAAATTTCCAAGACAGAGTCCACGTGCATGGGCTATCTTCTCTGCTCCAGAAATCAACGAGCCCAACTTCAGGTGCGTGTCAGTTTGGCCCAAATAATAGATCGAAACCAGTAATTCCATCAATACACTAATGTACTCTTGTTTGAATGCAAGGGCCGCATGAGTGCATGGGATTCTCCACGTGCATTTTCCATTGCTGCTGCCTCCATATAGAAAAAGAAATCATATGTCAATGATTCATGTCAGACATGAGTGTGCAGAGATGTCCAGCCACAATCAAAGATTGCGGCTCAATAAATGCAGCCCGTGTGTGTACGAGTCTTCAAGTGTTTCTGATTCCATTTGGTCCCAGTTTGCCGTTAAGTTCTTGATATATGTTTCTAAACTTTTTTTTAGTGTTTTTGAGGGAAGTTCTTTGTATATAATATAAAATAACATATAAGTAAAGAATTTATCATATAAACCAATAAATTATTAATCACATGAAGCATAGAAATCTAGATAAATTCCACACTAATCAGGCACAATCTGTTTGTGTTTGAATTTGAAATTTTGGAGGCAATGGAAGCGATAAAGATAAGGGGCCCTTGGATCATCAACAACAATCTCTTCGCGGTCCGGGCATTAGATCCGATAAAACCCTTACTGCAGCAGGAATTCACTTGGATCCTGTTTTGGTCTGAGTTTATGAAGTTATGGGACATCATCATACTGAATGAAACGCCCGAAAGATAGCTCAGTAATAAGGCTAAAATATGAAGTAATCTCTTTGTCCTTGTATAGTTGGATTGTTAATTAACTTATGCATAAATATTTCAAATGTTATCTGACTATGTTTGCCCATTTGGTTCACTCCCCTGTTTTGTTGAATGGCAAAGGGGGGAAAAGAAGAATTCTTAGTTAATTCTTGAAACACTTGCTTATGAATTACTTATCTTTATTAAAATGCTAAGTGTTCAGTAATCTGCAGGCACTACTCGTCTAACTAAGAGGGAATCTCTTTTTCTAAAGTTAGAATGTCGGATTAAGCTAGAATATTTTAACACTTAGTAGATTGTGTTTTGTGTTTTAGATTGGTTGCCATCATAAAAAAGGAGGAAATTGTTAGATCAAGTTCTTTAAGGTTTTGATGATATCAAACCTTCCTTGTGGGTTAAATATATTGATCAAGTGTTTCAGAAAGCAAGATTATCATAATCGCTTGGCATGTAAGGTTGCAAGTGGGTTCTTTTTGTTTAATCGGTGCTCAGCATGTCGGGCACATGTTCCAAAATGCTCAGAGATGAACCTCCATGAAAACTCAACCTCAACCGACGAAACAAATGACCTGGATAATGAGGTGGACCACTTGGAAGATGTAATCATCACTTGGAAACTTCCCAGAAAGTGACATGAAGACTTAGCATCTACAAGGACAAGGGGCGGAAGCAAATTGGTACTACTTGTGCCAAGCATGTATTCCGGTAACCATTAGGACACATCCATGTGTATTGCCTACAAGTCTACATCATCAGGTCATCACTGATAAAAGAATTGGCTGAGGCCGGCCTAGAGAAGTTACTTGAGTTTGCCAACTTACGAAAGCTGCTTGAGCAACAACTTGCAACCGACAGCAAATGAGAAGCCTCCATGTGTTGGTCTATCTTCAGGTCATCGTTGTTGGAAGACATCAGCTGAAGCCAGAAGAAGAAAACAAGTTGATCTACCCACTTACAAATATCAGCTACTAGCCACTTGTAGTCAGCGCCCACAATCACCACCCTCATAGACCAATGGCTATCTTCCACGTGTCACCCAAGTGAACAAGTGAGCAACAACTCAACCAATGACGTACAAGGAGCTCCAAGTGGTTGATGAAGCTAGTAGAGGTCTACTAACCCTTAGGTGAAGTGTGATATCTGTAAATACAAATTAGAGCTCATTTTGTAAGGTGTGCTTCAAGAAACACCACATTTAGTGATATAGAGCTTAAAGAGCATATACATTGTACGAGCTTAAGTGCAAGTTTCAGTCTATTGAGTGAGTGGGTAGTAGTGAGCAGTAGTATGGAGTTTTGGGAGTATTAACTCAAAGGGTTGAGTACACGTGCAACGAGTAGGCTCTGGGAGCAGTCGATGGACTAACTGGGAGATCAACTAGGATAGTCTAGACTACTGACTGTAGGTCGGTCAGAGGGTATGAGCGCTTCGGTTGTAAGTCCTAAATTGTCTCGGAGTCCAAGGGTTGGACGACTGGGATTGAGTAAATTACTAGTGTGTTAATTCTCAGTCTGAATTAAGATTCGTGCTTAAATATCTACACTCTTCTACCATCCATTCGCTACATCGTGATAAATACTCACAGACAGCCAAAATACACGTTTGGTACACATCAAGGGCGTGTCTAAGAGGGTTAGCAAGTTACAGTGATTTTTTGGGTCAGTTGTTGCACTGGGATGGTGGGTGTGGATGTGTTTCAAAAATGATCATGCATAGGCTTGATCTTGGTGTTTGTCTTCTGGAATCACAGACTCTTCAAAGAGCTTCTCTACGTATGGAGGATGTGGCTACTCTTTTGGGATGGGTTATTTCTGGCAATGGCGGGTGGTTTTGGGGGGTAGATTGGGCGGCGGTTGGTCGGTGGTGGTTGAAGGTTTCTTTAGACTTTTGTGATCTTTGCTCCTATAATATTAGTGTTAATCATGGTAGTTGGATTTTAAATTTGTACTTATCTACTTAATCAAATATTTCTAATTTTACGGGAAAAAACATAAAATCAAGAATTTGAAAATTTTAAGATTATTTTTTCTTAGGGACAATAGTGTTATTATTCTTTATTTTCTCTCCTCCTTATTTCCATAAAAATTTCTCATGGATATTTGTATTTATATTTTTTATAATTGTTTTTGATAAACAAGGTTCATTGAGTTGAATTGTTTAACTAATTGTATTTAAGAACACAAAAATAGGGAATTGAATGAGGTTAACAATTTCACATTTCAAGTACATTCACTATTGTTTACTCAGTTTTTAATAACAACAGGTCTTGGCTACACCTACATGTAGCCAAAGATACCTATATTATCTATATATATAATAGAAGAAAACTGTACATTACACATAAAAACTATACATTACTTATATAACAAATATTGTACATAAAAATAGTACTTTTAGTAGAATTGTTTATTGTACAGTTTTTCCTTATTCACTGTACATTAATTATATAACAATTATTGTACATAAAAATAGTACTTTCAGTAGAATTATTTATTGTACAGTTTTCGCTTATTCATTGTACATATTTTCATTGTTGGTCGTACAGTAAATGTAGTAATCACATATGCATGTAACCAAGAATTTGGTTTTTAATAATTCGATTTGTGGATATAGGGGGCCAATATCATCTTCAATAGTAAGATTTAAAACATTTTTTTACCTTAGTTCACTCCGTTTAACCTAGTAAACCAATCAAGCATAATATTAAATTGTTATCTTAGTTAACATCACCCTTAACTCACCCTAATTAACCTTGTTTAACAATACACTATTTAACTGCATTCTAAACTAAAGGTGTATGGCCAACATGACCGAAAAAAACCAGAATCGGTGGGACCGAACCGGAACTTGGTTGGACCCAAAACCGGTTAGACCTGGAACCGGCCAGAACTGGTCCGGAACCAGTTCAGAACCGGAACTGTATGCAAGCGAAGCGAATTCGAATACACCTTTGGAGATTCGGGACCAAACCAGACCCAAAACCATATCCGCCTTGGAACTGGTTGGAATCGGTTGGAAGCGGAACCAGTACCGGAACCGGTTAAGTTGGTGTAAGGATAAATATGAAGAACTGGAACCAGAATCGGAACCGGTGGAACCGCCTTGGAATCTGTCAAAACAACCATTAATTCCCGCCTCCCCTTTTGAATTTTTTTAAAAAATCGAAACGTTTTGAAGAAGTTCAAAATTTTTGAAAAAATTACAAATTTGGAACCAAATCTGGAACCGAACTGGAACTAGAATTGGAACCGGCCGAAACCGATTTGTTGAGCGAATCTGAAACAAATACAACCTTCAGAACCAGAACCGCCCCGGAACCGCCACTGACCGAATCCGAATACACATGTTCCAGAACCGGAAACGGTCGAAACCGAAACCGTGGCCAACAAACACATCATAAAAGAATCAATAAGAATTGGCGTCATGGAGGCCAATAGATTTTCCTAACGATAACGCACTAACATATACTACCTAAGAATATATTAGTAATTTTGTTAAGAATGTATATTATTAGTTTAGAAGTCCATATATTTTAAAAATAAAGTACTCTATAATTAAAAACAAGTGCAAGTTTACTAACTTTTATAATTATCCATTTATCATCATTACAATTAAACGATAGTATTTTCATAATATTTTTTGAAAAAGATTAAGGAGTAACTTGACCTAATATTAATTTACAAAATATATAATGAAAAAGCTCAAATAAATTGCAGTCACATGTACATGAGCTATTTAAGTTAAATCTGGAGCAAATCAATGCGGGATGTTTTATAATTCAATTCTTAATTTATTATGGGTTTTCTAACATATAGACCCCATTCGTTTGTCTATCTTTCAGCTGGTTTATGCACTATCAGTTGGGCTAACAATCTCAGCCCATTCTTTTAAAACCAGTCATCAGTCAATATCAACTAATATCAGCTATAAGCTAGTAGCTACTTAAACTCAAGTTGTCTCTCGTTTTTAGCTGGTTTAGCCTGTTTGAATGGGTTGACCAACTCAGCTCATTCTTTTAAAATAAGTCGTCAATCAATATCAACTAGTATCAGCTATCAGCTAGTAGCTCATACTATGCAAAAGAATGGGGCCATAAACACATCTAGAGAAATATTATTGCATAAGAGTATCAAGGTATCAACCTTAGGAGCTAGACTACATTTCATGTTTTTATCAGTCAATTTTTTATTTTTCACTTAGTTTGCATTTATAGTGTCTAATTTGACTAAATTAACTGAAAATAAAATAACCAATGAAAGTAATTAATAAAAAGTAGGGGATGAAATTTGTTAATTCTTGTGTATATATATATATATTTGGGGTCCATGCTAACATCGGTGCAGTTTTTTTTTGCATGTACTATCAATTTCAGGATATGGGGTGTTTTCCATTCTCGGTGCAGTTTTTGGTTGGCTTCTATAGTTCTATCATCTAATTTCCACGAGTAAGTTTGTGATAATAATCTATACCATAAACCAAAATACTTGCACCCTTCATGCAACACCTTAAGTTTGGTGGGATTTTCACATGCATAGGCGAACATGAAACCAACAAAGTTTTTGATTATTTCCTTTTATTTTTGTTTTCCATTTTTCTATACAAAGAATTAAAATTTGCATTTCTTTCTATAAGTTTGGGAGAAGCATTAAACCCCTCATTGAACTATCCTCACTTGACTCTGGTTTGATTTCAAAATCCTGAGTGTAGGAAGACTTTTGTGTTTTACACTTTCACATCAAACACATATAAATGGCCATATGACGGCAGGGATGAATGGGTGGGAGAAATGCCCCTGAAATCAAACTTCTCTCGCCTTTACCTTATCTCTGAGCAAAAAACACTCGTTGCAGACAGGAAAATGAGAGAGGTTGGAACTGATGTATTTTAAACAATTGAGAAAGAAATTAATAACTCAAATATCCTTCGGGCTGCAAACAAAACCCGGTCGCAGTAGTATAGAATAGAAGCGGCCGGGGTCAAACCGTGGGACTTATAGCGAAATAATATAGTACCTAAGCTTGTCACAAAAGGGGAGATAATTGACTTGTTTTTGTAAAGTAAAACAACAGATAAAATTAACTGAGTGGAAGATAAGTTAAACGGGACTCCGGGTTCAGGTTTATATAACTGATTAATTATGCTATCTCTACCGGTTAATTATAATAGTTTGGCAAAAATTCCTGTTATTATCTTAAAGACTAAATCCTAGACTTGAAAGACTCGTTTACCAGAAAATGCTCGATCTAATCTAGATTTGAGCAAAACACATGTAAACAGATTAAGTGCGAGGAATTATATTTGCATCTGAAATTACTAACTTATTTTATCAAAATAAGTTTTCCACAATTTATCGATTAATTAACCTGTCTATTTATCACTGCTCTGATCAAAATAGACTTTGTAAAGCATTTTAATAAATTCATGAAATTTATTAAAAAGGCGAGAGATAAGCTTTAATCGTAACAAACTGTATTTAATTAAACCGGTAAAAATATAGATTACATAATTAACAAACTATAATACAAACTACACCTTCACCCGGAGTAAATCCTCTTAGCCCAACATAATTAAAAAGACAGAATAAGAAGTAAAAGAAATCATCTGGGAAAGATAATTAATTCAGCTCCTTTATGACTGCTAATATTTGGACAGAGGTTGGACAGAACAACGGTATGGAAATGGAATGTTTTTATGGGATGAGGTGATGTGAGGATTTATGTGGATTTATGGAGTGAGATGTATGATTTTTGGGAGAGAAAATGGTGATTTTGTGGAGGAAAATGGCATTAGTTTGGGGGTGGAATGAGATATGGATTAATGGAGGGTTATAGGTTTATTTATAGTGAAAATGGGGTAAAAGAGAGGGGGTGTCGGTGTGAATTGGTAAATATATTTTACCAATTCACACTAGTCGACATGCCCTGTGTACCTGGCCATTTACGCATCCGGACCACTGTCCGGACCAGACTGGTCGGACATGTCGATTTTTGTACGGGCGCGCTCCGCATTATGCGTCCGGACCAGCTCATCCGGACACTGGTCCGGACCAAAATTCAATTGCCTCTAAAATATTCGTTTTAGCTCCGATTTGATCCCCGTTTGTTGCGTTGGAATCCTCATGAGTAAATCTACTTAATTACATGGATTTTTCCTACATTGAACATATAAAATGCATTAGTTCATATCAAAACATAAATCTTAGGAAAAAACGCATAATAAGTGGGAAACATGTGCTTCAGATATTGCAATTCATAAGGTATTTAAACCCTAAAAGTCTATATGTTTTGCACTTATCAAACTTCCTCACACTTAGCTTTTGCTTGTCCTCAAGCAAAATACAGAATTAAGCTCCTGAGGAATTCCATAGAATTAAATCTTTGGGTAAAAACAAACGTAGAAGGGAATTAAACATAATAACAATCCTAAGATTAACCTTTGCTCATAACTG
>CM041777.1:352403351-352563827 GCA_023374045.1 Limonium bicolor
CTTGTTGGTCCTAAGGTAAGAAAATCATCAAAGGCACCTCTTTTTCCCTTGTTTTCTCCTTTTTCTTTTATTTTTCTCAGTTTTGAACTCCACGTTTCATCCTTGTAGCAGCCGTGTGAAATTTCAAAGTGTTGGAAGTTGCTATTTTTAACTGCCAAGTTACTCCATTGGAGTAAAGAAGGTAACCCCCCTTCATTTCTATACCTAGACGTTGCTTGATTCTAGGGTTAGTTAAGAGTTTGTTCAACCTCTTAATATTCATTTCTATCCCATTGGGTTTGGTCACTAGATTAGCATTTAAACCCACTGTAACCGGTTGTGAAACAAGAGAGGAGGAGGGAAGTCTCGCAAGAAAACTCAAGGTAAACAACTTACCTTAAAACCAACGTGTGTTTTATGAATGTATTTGTGTTTGAGCAATAAATGTGATAAATGTTGAGTGTAGTGCAGGTGTTGCTAATAATATGAGGAAATTCAGTGTTTAATTTAGTGTTGTTTAAGGGCCTAAGCCAAGCTTTTAAGGTTTATGAATATTGAGGGCTATTGTGGTTTGAATGATGAATTTTAAGTGTGTTCGATGCCTTGGATGAATTGACAGTTGGAGTATTCTAGTGGGTTAAAAGATGTGTGGGAATATGTTAAATTATGGGGGAGACCATGTCAAAATTTGTGTAGAAACAAATAGTTAAGTACATCTCTAGATGGGAACAAACTAGATAACTATAAGGTGCTGTGAGAGGGAATTGTGGTATAAAAATCAAGAATTGGGTAACAAGTTTAGAAGACGATTTAGGCAAGTTAAAGATGTTGTATTAGTGTTAAAATATATCTAATTACATGTAGGAACCTTGGGGCAACAATGGGTGAAGTTTACAAGTGAAACTGGAATCGAAATTGTCATTTTTGAAGATCTGTAGCAGTGGTCCGGGACTTAGGTTCCATGTCAAGTCCCGGACCATAGGGTAAAAACTGGTCGAGACTTTCCTAGCATCTTGGTCCGGGACCTAGGGTGAGTATGAACTCCCGGACCACCCATGTAAAAATGCCCAGAGTTTGCCCAGTGTTTGGTCCGGGACCTAGGGTCAGCATGAAGTCCCGGACCACCCCCATTTAAATAGCCGAGAGTTTCAACATAGATAGGTCCGGGACCTTAGGAAGGGACCAAGTCCCGGACCACCCTAAAAACCTTGTTTTATGTTGTTAAATGGTGTCTAATGGTGGGGATGAGTAGGTGTTAATGTTATATGATTAATTAGGACATGTTTGGTGACTTATAACGACTATTAGGAGGGTGAACAAGTATGAGTTTAAGTGTGCAAGTGTACAACATAAATATGTAGTAGTTAACTAAACAGAAGACCAATGAGTTAATTAACCGACGTTATCAATCATGTCTAGGAACAACGTACGGTGGAACTCTAGAGCGGCAAGGACCAAGGTATGGTTTTCTTGCAGTCTGTTGCCTACCGGTTTACACCGGCTTGCGTGCTGTTTGTTTTTCTGTGTGTTTACAACCTTGTAAGATTAATTCATGAAACGAGTTTACAGTTCTTATTATTATTGTGACGTGTGTGTACCGATACCGGTAACCTCGAATGCGTGCTAACTGTTAATTAACCAAAGCTAGGAAACGTACGAGAACGGTATCCGGTAATAACGTCCCTCAACCTAAGGAACGTTCTAACCCGGCTATGTGTGTATGGTTGTGATGTGTGTTGCCGATTTATGCCTTATCTCCCTTGTATGTCTAACTGGACTTAAACACTTAATTGTGTGAGATGATGTTAAGCTCCCATTGTGGGACTTCTAACGAGTGCTAACCGGGGAGTGAGGAATCCGGTCGTTCCGGTCACGCGTGTATGTATGGGTGTCGACATCTGAATCAGATTCGACTCTCTCCTTATGTTAGGGTAGTCTTCCTTTTATGGGGAATTCGACCTCCCATAGCTTAGCCAAAGCTACCTACCTGACTTCCACTCGGGCTAGGGGGAAATTATGTGTTGATGTGTTCGGGTCACTACGCTCGTCTCATCTTTTAAGTTAAAGTTACTCATCCGACTAACTAAACAGTAATGTGATATGTGTTAAGCTTAACATGAGGATGAAGACATCCTCTAGGCTTTCAAGTTGACTAACCATGTTGGTTGTTACTTAAAGTGAATTGTTTCCACTATGTATGTGTTGTTATTGTTCTACAATAATTCTTGTTAAGTGTATGTATGTTGTATGATAAAATCAACGCCATGTTATCATGACAAATAGTTGCGTGTATCCCGGTAGTCAGCGGGCTGCACGTTAACCATGCCAGCAAAAGGTTGCTGACCCCCTTTGGGGGCTATGTTTATTTGCAGGATGAGGATCGAGGAAGTAGAATGGCTTTAGGTCCTAGGTTGTTGATATTTTGTTATTTTTGGGATGTTGAACCCGGGTAGTGCTTGTACACTCGAGGTCATTTACCTTTGGTGGATGTAAAGCTAGTTAGTGATTTTTGAACAGTTACACTCGGTATATTGTCATTCTTTTTGGATAGGTGATTCTGGTAAGGTTGTAATTATGCTCGGCATTCGTATGATCAGACCGATACATTTTATGTAACAGCCTTGTTAGCCACGTGGGTGGCTAACAGCGTGTAACACCGCCCTTTTTGGTATATGTTTAAGTAATGATTTCCGCTGCGATTGTTGATTAAGTGTTAAGATTATGGGTGGGGTGTTACAAACACCAACGAGTTAAGTAATGTGATGAAGTCTGTTTTTCCGCTGCAGTTTATTGTAAGTGTGTTAATGTTGGATGGGGTGTTACAGTATAAACAGGTGAGATGATGTTAATGTGTGAGGAAATAATGTGGTGAGAGTGTAAAAATATAGGGGAGGTTATGGCAAAATTTGCCTAGGATTAGAATACTTAATGAACTAGAAGCTAGGTGAAAATATAGGGTTGTAACAGATGGTTAGAGGGTAAGTTGGGAGAGATAGTTAATGTATTGTAATACATTAGAAACTCTAGAAATGACATTAGAAGAGGGAGCTATAGATGGGGAGAGTTAGAACTAAAATCTGTAGCAAACACAACTAGGAAGAACTAGTGTAAGTGTTGAAATGAAACTTGGAAAATTATGTGTGTGAATTAGTATAAAGATGTGTAAAGAGTTAATGAATGAACTAAGGTGTATTAGGAGGTTTGTTTAGTGGTAAAACATGTGGACTAAGTGTAGGAACAATGGGGAAGTAACAGGTAAAAGATAGAACTGAAAACAGAAGTAAAAATGCAAATACTGGGCCGGACCGACCTTGGGACCGGACTTGCAAGGTCAGTCAAGCCCAGAATCACAAAGACGGGAGTCTTCTGGAATGGACCGGATTTGCGACCGGATTTGCAAGTTCGGTCGGACCAGAAAATTCTCCCGTCTGAAACCTTCTGGAATGGACCAAACTTGCGACTGGACTTGCAAGTTCGGTCGAGCCCAGAATCACAAAGACGGGAGTCTTCTGGAATGGACCGGACTTGCGACCGGATTTGCAAGTTCGGTCGGACCAGGAAATTCTTCCGTCTGCAACCTTCTGGAATGGACCGAACTTGCGACCGGACTTGCAAGTTCGGTCGGGCCAGAAAAATTCCCGTAATGAAAGCTACTGGAATGGACCGGACTTGCGTCCGGACTTGCAAGTCCGGTCTTGTCAAAAAAAATTTAAATTAAATAATAATAACATACATATATATATATGTATACCCACATATATAAGTGTACATATATCAATGTACCAATGTTAAGGAAATAAACTTAAAGTAAAGAAGAGTAAGTAAGTAATGTGTAAGTGTAAGAATGGAAAGGACTTAGTAAGTATGACTTAGGAAACGTAAGAGTAATCGAATTAAGTTAATGATAGTTAAATTAATCACCCAAACATATGTATGTTATAGGACTTGATTTGTGAGCACCGAAGGAACGTTGGGATACAAGTACAATGGTGAACGGTATGAATTCCTCATGCCCCATATGCTATCTTGGTTACTCTGATTTGTGTGTTGTGTGCTAATTGATCACCAAATAAGATAAATGCACGAATCGGAGTTACTATGCATACTTGTGATTATGTAGTGTTGTATGTTGTGAATATTTTTCTTAAATCTTAGTTTGTATAATTCATGAAATGTATGGATGAATATGAATGCGTGTATGTATGTTGTATTGTACTGTGACCGATTGTGATTGTGCTTGGACTTCTAACTTATTCCTAGCAAGCTAACCAATCTAACTTAAATTGGTAATTAAATTGGAATGAGTAGAAGTCCGATATAGTTTCGGCCACGCGTGAGGATGCGGAGTCACGAGAGGTTGGCTCCAATTCCTGACTCTTAAACTAGTCCGCGGCCCAAATCCCTTAAGTGGGTAGCATCCCGGATTGGTGAGTCAAGTAAATCCCGATGGTGGGACGGTGTAGTCCCCGGGCCGGAGGTCATACCGACTTAACTTGAGTATGAGTAAGTAAATAAGAATGAGTAAGTAAGTAAATGGAGTAAATGGAAGTAAGTAAGTAAAGTAAGAGTAAGAATGTGTAATGAGTAAAGAGTAAATAGCATTCCGATTAACCCGGATGCGTAACTTGGCTAACACTGCGAAGGTAAGCATTGTGTGCACTATTTGTATGGTTGCCTTGAATTGTATAATGTATTGTATATGCATGTATGTTGTATGTAAAGCATGTATGTATGAAATTAATGAACCGCATGTTTAGTGGACGTCAAATAGTCGGCGTGCCCTAGCTAGCACACGGTATATGCGGAGTTCATGCGCAGCTTTTGCTGAGCCCCTTGGGGCAATGTTTTTACTACACGCAGGTACAAGAGAAGGATGAAGACGGTGAAGAGACGTAGTTTAATTTCTTTGTCTTCTTTTTGTCTGTAATTAATGAATTATGAACGGTGTACTGAGTAGTACATGGCTGTAGCTTTTTGATAGCCGGTGTACCATGGGGTACACCTTTTTGGGATAGTGAAAGCATTGGAGGTTGGGTATAGATGAGTAGTTGGTAGAAAATCATTCTTTTGAAAGGGTTGGTAAAGGGATGTAATTTAAATACTTTAAATACTCGGTGATCCGGTAATGTAAGAAGGTTATCTTTTGTATTTAGTAAGAAAAGTTTTAGTAGCTCGGTATACTTCGATCATCAGACCGTTACTGTAAGTACGGTAAGCCTAGCTAGCTGTATGGGCGGTTAGCGGCGTTGTACCACCCGCCGTAGTAAGTAGTAGTATTCTGCTGCGAACTGATAGAATTAAGGGATGATTGGACGGTAAGCACAGGATTAGCGGTAGGGGTGTTACAATTATTCTGTGTTTTATATTAACTTAATACATTGTTAACCTATACGTATTAATCTCGACCGTTTATTCCCCTTAACTACGATCGGACGGCCCAATTTCACCAAGTTCATCCAGAAATCCCCAAATGAATACAAATGGGAATTGTTCAATTTCTCTCAATCTATAGAACAAAATTCGGTGATTCTTGTTTCTTTGGATTCGAAATTTAATTGCGGTTACAATGGTACCAATTTCGTAACCGATAATTTAAATCTCAGTAAAAACGGTTCTGGGTTTCAAATAACGTTAGGGTTTACGGTTTGATTCGAAATTCACCAAATTATCTCAACACGGTGCGTTATAGGTCCACTTAATAGATGGGTATGAACGGGAATGCAAAACGAATGTCATAATTGGTGGAATTTGAACGGAAACATACTGGAAATGCGCTGGTAAGGAAAATCGAATTCAATTTTCTGGAAAGTTGGTATTTTATGTGTTGTTCAGGTAGGCAACTTCACGGATAAACTCATGCCAACTGAGAGGGACTTGATCCATGAAACCTATCACAATCCAAACTAGACATGTAACTCTAAAAACGAGTGGAAGAATCATTGAATTTGATGAACTAGGGAGAAAGTTACAGATCTCACAAGATCTGGGCAAGAACACTGCCGTGATCGAGGCGGGGACTTTAGACGCTTTAATCTTTCAAACGATTGAGAACTAGCTTGGGGTTCCTTCATAAGAGTTGTGGAGCAGTTAAAGCTCTTGAAAACAAGCTATAGAACCTGAATTTTCATTCACAAACGAAGGAGATACGATTGAGCAAAGTTTACCTCATCAACTGGAATTTCCGGATTTCTGGGTTGAAGATTCTCGGGGAGGCAACTTGAGATTGATTTTGTGATGAATGTGTGAAGAGTTAGGTCAAGTGGGAGTAGTAGTGAGAAAGTAAAGTTGTAGGAGATTAAAATGAAAAAGACGGCATCCAAAAAGGTGGAGTAATGGCTGAGATATAGGTGTCTAAAGATTGACCCATGACATGCCAAAACTGACGAAAACTTAATTGATTCAGTAGAATTTGGTGCTGACTGGGCGCGGCACATGTCCCGAGGAGCGCGGCTGAGTCAGCCAGCCCTGGACACGTCAGCAACCTCCTAAATTTTGGCTCAAAACTTCAATTTATTATAACTTTTGAAATACCCCGAACTTAATTAGGGTGATTAAATTACTTTAATACGATATTGAGGGCCTATTAGTGCCTAATGAATTTTGATAAAGAGAATAAATCCAAAAGAAACAAGAAAAACGCTTAAAAAGCAAAAAACACTAAATTGAGCGTTAAGTGGCCCTAAGAGGAATACGACCTCGACAAGGGTATTAAATGGATTTTAAAGGCTTAATAAGGCCTAAATAATATATGGGAACAATTCCCGAAGAAAACGGATCCAAATAATGTATTAAAACGCTAATAAAGCTTTAGCGCACATTTTTCGAGAAAACCCGAAAATGTGACTTTAAGTGGTCAAATGAACCCGTAAAAATTATAGTTCATCAAATAACTATAAATGAACATTAATGGAAGCTCAATAGCCATTAAAATTTAAGAAACGAGAAAATTCCGGAAAACGGGCCCGGTTAGTGAATAGTGCCAAAACCGGGTAAATAAACCAGCGTTTCTGTAGAAGACGAAAAATGCTCCAGCTGGTACATACATAGTGGGCCGGTGTTAATATATTAATCAGCCCTCTCACAACACTAGCAAGCTAACTAAATAAAGAGGAGGGAAAAACCAAAAAGAGAAAAGTTACAAAAGTAACTTTTCTTCTCTCTCCTCCCTAATTTCTCTCTTTCCTCCCTTTCTTCATTTTCTCCTTCCTCCAGCTGGCTCCCCCATCCCTCTCTACTGGTTTTCACGGTTTTGAAAACCTCCATGGCCACTCCATCTTCTCCTTCATGCTCTAGCCACATACAAGCTCCAAATGTAAAATAAAATACATATTCCTCTTCTTCTCCTCAAGCTCTACACTTCTTTCTTTTTAAAATTCCAAAAGGATGAAGTTGACCTCCATGGGTTTTCCCCATTTGAAGAGAAAAGGGCATCAATGTGTAGCTTGGAGTCTTCTCTCTCTCTCCTAAGGTAAAAATATTCAAGAAAAACTCATTTTTCTTCACCCTCCTTTCTTGACCGATTTTGCCCCTCTTTGATACCTCATTTTCTTCTTGTTTTTGAGCTTCATTCCAAACCTCCAATGGTGGTGGAACCATCTTCTTGATTCAAGGGTGAAAACCCCTCCTAAAACTCCAAAGGTAAACCCTAGAATTTTGTGCTTCAAGCTCCTTCATTGGATTAGAGTATTTCGAAAGGGTTAGGATTTTAATTGTGTAAATTTTTGTGTTTCTTGGGTGTTGGGATGGAGTTTGGAAACTCCATTCCCGCTTGGCCAATTTTGCTCAAGAAAGAGAGAAGAGGAGAATGGAAAAGGAACTTGGAAGATTAAGGTAAAAATCTACCTTAAACCTTGCTTTAATTACTTTAGGATTTGGGATGTGTTAAATTAAATAATGAACCCAAATTAGGTGAAATAAAGTAATTGGTTGAAGTTGAGGGAATTTGTGGATTGTTATTTGAATTGAGGGCTATGAAGCCAAGTGAATTGAGTTTGTGCTTATATTGTGGTTTATTGAGATTTTGGAGCTATATTGTCGATGTGATGAATTTGGTAGAGCTTATGTGCTGGTAGGACCCTTGTAAGGGTGTGGCTAGATTAGGAATGAAAAGGATGAGAATTGGTGAAAATGGATGTGTTAGGTTTATGGGGAGGTTATGGTGAAATTTTGGTAGAAAATGAGTGTTTTGATGATGACTTAGTGAATTGGAGAACCTAAGTGTTTGTAGTGTTGAGTAGAATGTAGTGGTAGCCTTGAATTGGTATTTGGGGAACTAGAAAGAGAAGGATAAAAATCTGTAGCAAATTGCATAGGAGGAACTTAGAAATACTAGAAAAGAGTTAATGCTTATAGCCATGGGAATGGAGGATGAACTTTGGTTTTAGAAGTGCAATTGTCTAGGAACGATTTGGAATGGTCAAAATGAGAGGGACCAAAGTGTAAGGTACCAAGAGATGGTTTAGAAATTCACAAGTGTGCAAGATGCCAAAATGGGAATGAAATTTTATTGAATTTGAGCAAGAAGTTGAGTGTGGATTTAACCAAGGATTTGAAGTGGTTTAGAGCATGTTTTGAGGTGTTTAATTATGTAGGAAACTTATGGAAAGTTTATGGAATGATTAGGGGTGGATTAAGGGTTGATTTGGGGTTGAAAAATAACCTTAATAGAGGTTTTTAGCAGGGTCCGGGACTTAGGATAGGAACCAAATCCCGGACCGCACCAAAATAAGCCCCGAGAGTACATAACCAGACCTGGTCCGGGACTTAAGATGGGGACAAGGTCCCGGACCACAGTGAAATTCATGCCGAGAGTACAAGTTCTGGTTTGGTCCAGGACTTAAGAGATGTATAAGGTCCCAGACCACTTCATAAATATGGCCGTGAGTTTGATCTTGTATTGGTCCGGGACTTAGGGTAAGGATCAAGTCCAGGACCACCCCCAGAATTCACCCGTGAGTGTTTTTAAGGGTTTAAAAGATGGGGGTTTGAATAGTATTGGTTTTAGATGATGTTTAGGAGTTGTTTGATGACTTGTAAAGGTCCTAAGATGTGTGAAAAAGTGTTGGAAGTGAGTGAGTAAGTTGAGAAACTAAGTACAGTAAGTTAAACCGAAATAACGGGATAACGGGGTAAGTACGGGAGTAGCACTTATGTACCTACCGTAATGTTTTAATATTAATAGAACCATTTGGCATGTAGTCAGTGGTTTGAGAGTAAGACTCGAGGAACAAGGGTGAACCGAGGAACGTGAGAACGCCCGGTAAAGTTAACCCGGGTGAAAGGTATGATTTTCTCATGCTCTGTATCCTAATTTGGTTACCTGATTTGTGTGCTTGTTTGATTGTGTGATCACCTAACAAGATAAATGCACTAATTGGATTGTTCGCACTTATTAGTACTTGTATTGTATTGTTGTTGGTTGGATTGTATTTTGAACTAAAGTTTGTATAATTCATGAAATGGGTGAATTGTGAAAGAGTTGCTTGCATGTGATTGTGTATTGTAGTGTGACTCATAGTTGAGTCTTGTTTGGTTAGAGACTCGTAGAAGGAGTCAAGTTGCGAACTAATGAAAACGTGGTAACACACTAAACTATCGAACCAAGAAACGATAACACAAACTACGAACTCACTAGAACGTGAGAGAATTGTATGGGAGAAGTAAACTCCCGATAACGGTTAGAGAACCGAATTGATTTAATCCACACAATAATAGTAGTGGAAGTATATGAGTAACCTCTATCTAGAGGATTGATAATTGTTCAAAATATGAACCTTGAGTAAAGTAAAGCATGGTAAGGGATCACCAAACCCCTTAGAGATATAGTCGAACCCCAATGAGGGGAACCGACTAAAACGAACGATGTCACGAACATCAGAGTATTCGATAAGTTGGGTAAACCTTAAATCTTAGAATACTAGACATTGAGGAATTCCCTAAGCCAATAGATGTTATCGAGAGAGATACCTCTAGGCTAATCCATGAGATTGTGAAATGACTCCGAGAGAGGAGTTTTGGGAATTTGAGTAGTCCAGTAGAGAACTAGACATTTGTGAACTTGAGGAGCTAAATGCAGAGCCCCTTTTGTATTTGTAAGCCCGGTGGTGGGTCTTGTGTATGACCCTGCCCGGAGGTCGTGGCTAAGACTTAAAAGATGCCTTTGAGTATGAGTATTGTTTTGAGAACTTGAGTATTGAGTATTGAGAATTGAACAAGTGAGTATTGAGTTGAGACTCGAGAGAGTTGAGTTGTAATTTGAGTATTGAGTTTGAGATTGAGAGTAAGAGAATTTGAGTAAGTGTAAACCAAGTGAGTGGGTGACAATGTAGAATGAATTGAGGCATAGTGAGGTATAACCCTCAAGCCTAAGTATACAACGAATTAACTAGCCCCCTTGATGTGTGTGTTAGTGTTTGTGTTCAAAGCTGAACTTGACTGTGTCAATATACATATGCAATGTATCGTTGCCTTGCATGCTGTTTGAATTAAAATGAACCGCATGCTCTCGACCAAATAGTCGGCGTACCCTCGCTAGTACGCGGAGTATGCGAATTTCATATGCAACAATTTTGCTGAGCCCCTAGGGGCATCATTTTTATTTTACAGGAACATTGAAGCTGATAACCGTTCGAGAGTAGGACGGGGTTGTGATTAAGCATGGGTAGTGGTTTAATATTGTATTTGTTTGTATTATGGGATTGTAAGACCGAGAGGTCATCAATAGACTTGGGAATCATAGATAGTCGGTATAGAACTGTATGGAGATTGTATTTGTATATTATAGGATTGAAGGTTGTATTTTGGTTTGAGAATTGATAAGGAAATGGAATGTATCGTTTTGTATAGTGTACTCGGTAAAGACCCATCAGACCGATATTGTAATTGTTGTTGTATTTGAGTTTGGATTGGCCTTGTTAGTCACGTGGGTGACTAACGGTATTGTTTTACCCCCGGTTGAATTGGAATTTCCGCTGCTTGTGTATTGGTAATGGAGACGGGTTAGGAGTTAATTGCGTGATTACCGATAGGGGTGTTCCAACATTGGCTAGGATGATCCGTTTTTAACGTTCTTTTTATCAATCTTCTTGGTTTTCCATAGCATTTTTATTAATATAGGTTTCATGGGCTGGTTTGACCATTCTCAAAAAGTCAACCCTAGCAAGGCTTAAGGAGCTTTGAGGTTACTATGATTTTATATTGACTTTTATGATCCAAATCAATGTTTCAAATGTTTTAAAATCTTTATAATATAATTGGAGTGTCTTGAAATTTTTCCAAGATTTAATGACTTATAAATCTTACTATTGAATTCATAATACCATATAATAATTTAATATTAATAGTATTATTTAGGGTTCAATAAAGGAAATCCTCTAAATTAATTTAGATTAATTTATGGGGTATTTCAGTCTGCCCCCTTTAAAAGAAACTTCTTCTCGAAGTTTAAAACCAACTAATAGCTACTCACACCGCTTCGGGTGTGCTGGCAAGAATTCCAGGATGTTCATCCAATAATAATTCCAAATATAATTCCATACCAAATGTAATTTCTCACACAATGTATTTCCATCCATTTCCATTTCCAAATTCCACTCAAGATTACTCAAAATCAGACCAAACCAAGATATTGCATAGATAGAAATCAAGAAGCACACAATGTATAAACCAAGTACATACACACACCTCTACATCACCCTGCTAATAAACAAACAAGGCATAATATGGATGTGACGAAGGAAGAGTATGCACTATCCCCCTTAAAAGAGCTAAGGTACACCCTCGTACCGCTACTAACAAAACCCATCAAAGGAAAGAATATGAGGAAATATCATGTGAATAGGTGTGGGTACTTCACTCTCATAGAGTCCTCAGTTTCCCAAGTAGTGTCCTCAACCCCATGATGCTCCCAAAGAACTTTCACCAGCTTGACTGATCTGCCTCTCGTTTCTCGGACCCTCGTGTCCAAGATCTGAATAGGAGTCTCCTCATACCTCAGTGTAGGCTCAATCTCCATTCTCTCTGGCTGCAGCATGTGAGAAGGGTCAAGTACATACTTCTTCAGCTGAGATACATGAAAGACGTCATGTACCTTCCCTAACTCTGCTGGAAGATCTAATTTGTAGCTGTTGGGCCCACTCGCTCCGTAATTCTGTACGGACCGACATACTTAGGGCTTAGCTTCCCTTTCATCCCAAATCTAAAGATGCCTCTCATCAAAGACACTCGTAGGAAGACCATATCACTGATCTGAAATTCGAGCTCTCTGGTACACTGATCCCCGTAAGATTTATGCCTTGACAGCGCTGCCCTCATGTGCTGCTGAATAACTCTGACGTCATCTTGTAGTCTCTGAATGTACTCTGAACCAATCAAAACTGCCTCAGCAGGGTCACTCCATGATAAAGGAGTCCGGCACGGTCTACCATACAGAGCCTAAAATGGTGCCATGCCGATAGACGAGTGATAGGAGTTGTTGTAGGAGAACTCTACTAGGTGTAGACGCTCTACCCAACTGCCCTGATAGTCTAAGGCAACCACTCTCAACATATCTTCCAGCGTCTGAATCGTCCTCTCGATCTGCCCATCTATTTTAGGGTGGAAGGCTGTGCTAAGGCGTAGATGAGTACCAAACGCTTCCTGCACTTGGCGCCAAAACCTACTAAGGAAACATGCGTCACGATCGGAGACCATCGTCTTCGGTACCCCATGGTACCGGTGCACTGTGGTGAACACCTCAGCTAATTTGGACACCTTCCATGTGTCCTTGATAGGTATGAACCTGGCTGTCTTGGTTAACCTATCAACTATCACCCATATTGTGTTCAGTCCACCTCTATCCGGAAGGAGACCGACCACAAAAACCATACTGATATCATCAAACTTCCAGCACGGTACCGGTAATGACTGAATCTGGCCTCCTGGTTGATGATGCTTGAACTTCGCCTTCTAACAGGTGAGACATCGGGAGACGAAGTTTGCTACATCCATCTTCATCATGCTCCACCAGAATAACTTCTTCAAATCCTTGTACATCTTGGTGGCTCCAAGATGTACTGACAAAGTAGAGGAATGAGCTTCAGAGAGGATTCTGGTATAAAGTTATGTCACTTCTGAGGAACCCAGAGCCTGCTCTGACTCGAAGATGTCCCTCACTATCTAGCTCGTAGTCATACTTTAGACTATCAGTCAAACCATCTGCTAACTTCTACCTGACGCCCTGTAGGTATACATCACTGGCCTGGGCTGCATATACCTCCTCAGCTATCGTGGTCATCTCTATCAGAGCAAGGAGTGAATATGTCCTTCTACTTAGAGCGTCTGTCACAACATTCCCTTTACCTTTAGTGTACTGGAGGTTGATATCATAATCAGCTAGTAGCTCGACCCATCGTCGCTTCTCAAGTTTAGCTCCTTCTAGGTCCAGATGTATTTCGGACTCTTGTGGTCTGTCATAATCTGGACTGTGGCTCCATACAGGTAGTGTCGCCAGATCTTCAAAGCGAAGACTATGGCGATGAGCTCAAGGTTGTGTGGGGATAATTTTCTTCGTGCTTCTTCAGCTGTCGAGAAGCGTAAGCTACAACTCTTCCATTCTGCATCAATACTCCACTGATCCATCTGCCTGAAGCATCGCAGCAAACCTTGAATCCTTCATTCCCCTCAGGGATTACTAATACTGGAGTTGTGGTCAAAGCATCCTTCAGCACCAGAAAGGAGACCACACATGCCTCTGTCCATACAAACAGACTATCCTTCTTCATCAAAGAGGTTAAGGGCTTGACTAGCCTAGAGAAATCCTTCACAAAGCGTCTATAATAGCCAGTTAACCTAAGGAAGCTCCGAACCTAGCTCAGTCACTGTGCGGGGTCTATGCCAGCTCTTCACCGCCTCAATCTTAGCTGGGTCTACTGAAACTCCCTCAGCTGAGATCACATGACCAAGAAATGCCACCTTGTCCAGCCAAAATTCACACTTGCTGAACTTGGCATAAAGTTGCTTCTCTCTCAGAGTCTTCAAGACTGTCCTCAAATGCTACTCATGTTCCTCTCTACTCCTGGAGAAGATCAAAATTTCGTCTATGAATACGACCACTGACTTGTCTAGCTGGGCTTGGAAGACTCTCTCGCATCAAGTCCATGAATCTTGTTGGTCCATTAGTCAGTCCAAACAGCATCACTGTGAACTCGTAGTGGCCGTATCTGGTCTGGAATGATGTTTTCTCTATATCTGATTCAGCTACAACTATCTGATGATATCCTGAACACAGATCTATCTTGGAGAACACCTTTGCTCCCTTCAGCTGGTCAAATAGGTCACCGATCCTGGGCAGTGGGTACTTGTTCTTGATCGTGACGTTGTTCAGCTCCCTGAAGTCGATACAGAGTCTCATGCTTCCGTCCTTCTTCTTGATGAACAACATTGGAGCGCCCCAAGGTGAGACACTGGGCCTGATGAAACCCTTGTCTAATAGCTCCTGTAGTTATTTCTTCAATTCAACCATCTCCGCAGGGCCAATCTGGTAGGGAGCCTTGACTATCGGTCCCGTACCAGGTATGAGGTCGATGTTGAACTCAACCTCTCTTAACGGTGGCAGTCCAGGTAACTCCTCTGGAAAAATGTCAGGGTACTGTGACACAATGGGAACATCACTCCTGAACCTTGGATCCGTCCTCAGATCCTTATACACTTCCTTCATCAATGAGAGCGCCAATACAACCTTCACGGTTGGCTGCTTGGGCTGCATTCGGTATGATATTGTGATTCCTGTAGCGGACTTCAAGAGGAGGTGATGCTCTGTGCAATGTAGTCTACCTCTATACCGCTATAGCGTGTCCATGCCCACAATTATGTCGAATCCCATGTCAGGGAAGACAATGACATCAAGAAGGATGTCTTCTCCCTTGATGTGTATGTTTAGATCCTTGCATTGCTTACTGCACTTGATCAACTCCCTGGATGGCAATAGGACTGAGCAGTCATGAATATCCTCTGTAGGGGCATCTATCTTAGCATGGAATGCCTAGGATATAAATGAATTGGAGGCTCCAAAATCAAATAGAACGCTGGCCTCCACCCCATTAATTAAGAACATGCCTGAAATCATAGAGTAGATTCTAAGATTTCTAGGCAACTTTTCCAAGGTAACAAATCAGGGCTAATTGTTATACCTGTGATGACCATCCCATTGCGCTTTGCTTGAGCCTGGTTCAACACATTCAACCTGATCCCTGAGTTTCCAACCCCTACAGCGAAGCAATAAATTCATAAGATTTCCACTCTTATTGAAAGCTTCAAGAGCATCTTTCAGACTACAATGCTGAAGTTACATAATACATGGCTAGATTTGTCTAAAGGTTAGGTTTAAACGGCCAGATTTCATGTGGGTCTGGTTAATGATGGGTGTGGGGGCTGTGTTGGGCTTGATCCTCTTCACCCCATGGTAGATGAGTCTAGCTGCTCCTCCAAATATCAGCACATCACCCAACTTCAGGAGGATTTTGGTAGCAAGGTCCATCCTCTTCTGGTCACCAAATAAGAACTCCGCGTCGTCTCCAAGTGATATGGACACCACTGGAACTCCTCTGGTGATGGACTCCAGAGATTTATCCTTGCCTTGATGCATCCCTAGCTTACCTTCTTTTCCATAGAAGTTGATGATGCACACGTCTAAGGTTAGGTCTGGGACGGGCTCATCCCCCAATTCTTGTGCTGCCTTAACTGCAACTTCAATGATGGTCTGCAACTCTTCCGAATTGGTGGTACCAACCTCTTTCCACCTCTTCATACTCTTGGTGGTGTGGTTCCACTTCTTACCTAGACACATGACCTTAACCTTCATGGTAGAACCGTTCTTGAAGGTAGGGGTGTAAGAGTTTCCTCCTTTTATACCTAATTCTCTGATCTTGAGGATCAATGCATACTGGACTGCAGGGGTCAAAAACTCTCGTAATAAGATCATCCCAGGTCTCAATATCTCACACTTCTCTGGTGGGTGTGGTTTGGCTTCGAAGGAAATGGTGGGTGCGGAAAATGGCAATATAGGAAAGCAAATATCAAAAGCTGAGTGAAAAACAACAATTGCCATTAAATAAGTAAGTCAAGGTTTACAACTGAGTTTAGAACGAAATATGTAAAAGAAAAGAGGGATTTATAGTTCACCCCTTTACAATACGGAGAAAAATCAGCCAATGAAATGGAAAGAAAGTGAGAGTTCTAAGCTCCTTCGATAGGAAGGTAGTCCTCACCAGATGAACTCGGGTCTTGACTTGCTGCTTCGACACGATCCACCTGGTTG
Organism: Limonium bicolor; assembly: GCA_023374045.1. Classification (NCBI taxonomy): domain Eukaryota; kingdom Viridiplantae; phylum Streptophyta; class Magnoliopsida; order Caryophyllales; family Plumbaginaceae; genus Limonium; species Limonium bicolor. The sequence goes on from CM041777.1 coordinate 352,419,625, forward strand.
AGAGTCGGTGCCTTGCCTGGCCACCTAAGGGTAGTTCTGGACTGGGCGGTTGGTAGATGGTCCAGCACCTCTTGTGCCACCTCTACTTCCTCTTCTAGTAGCATTGGTAGCTGGGGCTCTAGTCACCGACCCGGTGTGTGGCTTGTAACTCTTGAAGTCCGGGTTCGAGAAGCATTCGAATGATTTATGGCCTTTCTTGCCGTAGTAGTTGCAATCCACTAGGTTTCCTTCACAATCATTGCCCGGGTGGTCCTTCTTGCACCACTTGCAGAAGTACCTTCTTGCACCACTTGCAGAAGTACCTTCTTACAGGTTATTTATTTCCTGTTTTAGTTCAAGATTAGTAACGTGATAGCAAAATTGTAACCTCACATAGATTCTAACTTATCTCACCCCTAGGTGGCTGGGAGCGGATTGGCTCAGCATCGGTATGTGAGGGGACTATGGCATTTTCATTCTCCCCCTTGAAGAACTTACCCTTCCTCTCATAGTTTTGGAAGAGTTTCCTCCACTACCTCATTCTCCTTCCTCTTGCCTAGCACAGAATCCTGATAGGCAATGGTGGTTTTGAAGTCATTTGCATCATCAGCTAGTTCATGTCATTACAATATGTGTTAGTGGGGAAATCTTATCGTACCAGAAATTCCAAAGTCATATTCCATACCTGTAAAGTCTTTCCTCTGGTGGAACCGATCATGGTCATGGTCTTGAAGTTCAAGCCGGTATGAAATTTGTCCACCAAGTACCTCGGAGCGTAAGCTCCCTCTCCAATGACAGCAAGCAACTCCACAAACTTGTCATAGTACTCAGCAACAGAGGAAGTCCCTTCCTCCAGCTGCTCAAATTCACTTCTCATCTTTTTCCGTAGATAGGATGGATAGAACTTAGCTCTCAGGCCACCAGAAATGCCTGGAAGTCAAAGTTTGCCTGGGCGGTCAGTTCGGCTCTAGCGGTCTTCCACCATCGATGAGAGGCGGTTGGAGAAAGTAGGCCGCTATGTCCACTTGGCGATCTGCGGGGACATGTAGAGAGGTGAAAGATTTTTGAATCTCGACGATGTATTTTTGCAAAGCCTTCGGTACAGGTTGGCCTTCGTAGACTGGGGGACGAAGATCGATGACCGCTTTCAGCCAGTTGAACTCCGGTGAAATACCCCTAAGGTTCATAAACCAAATTAAAAGATAATTAATGAGTTAAGAAGGCTAATAAGCCTTGATGAACCATAAATCATGAAAACTCCTAAGCACACTTATATAAATAAATATATACTCCATGAAGGTTACTAAACCTTATATAAACGCATGGACATAAGTGAAGCTTAGTAAAGGAGGAAAATCACCTACAATTGACTTATCATGATATACACATCTTCATGAACAAAGAACACAAACACTTAAGGAAAATGTACCTTAAGAAGTCAAAATGACTTGTGAGTAAAATATCACTTGGAACACAAGTGTATACACCTTTGGACACTAAATAACACATGTTACACATGTTAACACATTAAACAAGTCCAAGATACACCTGATGTGCAAAAAGAACATCAATATCAAAGGGAATCAAATATACATTTTTACTAGTTTAATGAATAGTAAAGTATACCAATTTCTCAAGAATACATATTTACACACTTTAGGACAAGGAAATCATGTTGGTAACAAACTAACACATGATATAAGTCCAAATGTACACTTTATAAGTCATACACATTAAAAAGGAAGCAAAAGACCATTTTACCCTTGGAGTAAAATCTGGCCGGCAAACACCTCTTCCATGGCTTCCACCTTGCTAAATTTGAATCAAAATATCTTCTTAAATAAGTGCTTAGTCACCAAGTACTATGCTAGACCCATGCTTTACCATAATGCCATAAAAGTCATCTTTCTTCTCTTTACTCCTCACTTCCCCTTGGCTGCCGAATTCACTCTTCCAAAAGCTCCCTTATTCTGCTACTATACAGCAAAGAGCAAGCTTGGAAAGAAATTAATTCCTAAGGCATAAGGTAAGCTCTTGATTCATATGATAGTTCATTATATTCCCCTTTCACTAGCTATCCATTGATCTAAGATTCAGCTTCTTTCCCCCATTAATCTAGGCTGAATCCAAGTTGCAAGATGGGGTGATTCTTGGCTGAAACCAAGCTTGGGGAAGGAAGTAAAGTAAAGTCATTCCTTAAGGTAAAAATGTGCTCTAAGCACCTACCTTTCTTTTTATTGTTGTTCTAGCTGATCCTATGAACTAAAACTTTTATAATCTTCATATTTACATGCTAGAACAAGTGGTGAACCTTCATTCCCTTGGAGTTGGCAAAACCTTTCCAAAAACACCAAAAAAAAGGGGTTTAAAGAGTAAGTCTTCTAGCTTCTGTATGGGTGAGCTAATCCGCCACTTTGGCGTGATTTTATTAAAGTATTAACACCCTTAATTCCTCTGAAAATAGGGCAGTGGAACACTTGGAAACGCTTCAAATTTTAAGGTAAAAAAAATCCATGTTTTAAGAACTTTAATGACTCATATGGTTAGTTTTTGTTTTAAGCTGAACCATAACATTTCTTCTTTGTTTAATGCATTTCAAGATGTGTATAAACACACGTCCAAACTTCCGTGACAGTCCATGGAGTGAAAGGTAGATTAAAGTCATTTTTAAGGTGAAAATCTAGGTTTTTCATGGCTTAAAATTACTCTTATAGTCGATTCAGTTTTTAGAACCTAACTATATCTTATTATTGCTGTTAGAACTTATTAGAAGCTGTCCAAACAATCCCCCAAGCTTCCATGGCCAAACAAGCCTTAAGAAGCTTATAAATCAAGGTATAACATTCTTAACCATATATTATATGCTTTAAATCTTATATATATATATGCTGAGAGTGGACTGTTAGAATGTTTAATTTAAAACCTAAGTGTGACCAGAAATGACTTAGTTAACATAAGCTAGTCATTTAAATGATTTAATTATCATAATGGTCAAATTAAGACATTATGTGGAAAATTGGTAAATATGGAGAATTTGGTGGTAAGGCCGAGAGTTTAAAGTATTTTGAGACATTTAAAGTGTAATTTATTTTACAAGTTCAAGGTTGAAATAAGGCCATGTAATTAGGCCGTTTTAATTAAGTTTAAAAGCTTATTTAATTTAATTTATGCCTTTAGCATAAAGTTTGGGGTCAAACAAGTAATTACAAAAAATATAAAGCCGTGTGGCTGTATTAGAATGAAATTTGTAGTTTAAAATTGTAACACCCCAACTCATAAAGCCATACTTATCTCATAAACCTCCAATCACTTATATTAACTTGCAGCGGATTTCTTACAATATTTGGTGTTACCGCCGTTAGCCACCCACGTGACCAACTTGGCATACTAAAATCTCCAAGATCTAGCTACGGTCAGATGGACCCGAATATACCGAACATTAGTACTTACAAGCCTTAATCCTTTACATACAATCTTACAATCTCCTTACATCCTATACTACTTTACTAACTCAAAATACCATATGAGAGTACATGCACAACTCGAGGTCACACTTAAACCCGTAATACATCTACCCCATCTTACTCTTAGGACGGTCGCCTTCTGACATTCACCTGTAAAATATAAACAGTAGCCCCCGAGGGGGTCAGCCCTTTGCTGGTACGATCCTCTCATGGCCCCCAAGCTAACGTGGCTACGACGACTAATTGTCGATAGCATGGAGGTTGATTAGGTGCACAACATAATAGAAAGTGCAATAAACAACAAGCCACATATGAACAATCAAAGTTCAAACACAATGAACGACTTAAAACGTTCCCTTAATTAGTGAGTTAATCATTTAACTCCTTAAGTTATGTTTCCTATTAATCTCAGTCCAAACTTATCTTACCTTAATCTTAATCCTTATCTCAGTCTTAGAATACAAACCATTCTTTAAGCATAAATGGTTGTGTCTTATCTCAAACCTTATCTCAATCTTATCTCAGTTCTTATCTCAATTAGGTCAACTGTTCTTTAATTAGAATGGTTGTTCCTTAATTCATTGTTTATCTGTCGGGTCACATAACCCTAACCAATGAGTTATCAGCTCCATTGGTTTGCATAAACAATATTTGTTAGAATTAATTGGGATTTAGGTAGATCCCACCACACCTCCTCAGTAGTGCCTCCCACCTTGAACAGAAATCAAGGTGACCGAGTCTTTGTGTCGACTCTAGGCGACGAGTCCGAAGACAAGTCATATTTGAAGTCGGTACAGATAAGGATACCAACCTCCCCTAATACACATGTACCGGAACGATTCCGGGTTCCTCACCCCCCCAAGTTCCAGTTAGTGGAAGCCTTAAAGTCAATGTTTGTTAGTTAGCCTCTTTCGGTTACTAATAAAACAGTGCTAGGGAGTGTTCCTTAATCTCACACCATTGTTTACTAAACATTAGTTAGTAAGGTCTCAAGGTAAGTTGTGTCAGTGCATCACGATCACACAACAAACATAATATTCCGGTTGCATGATTTATCTTGTTTAGTCGGCACACATAAACAAAGAGCACACAAGCCGAGGGACACCTCGTTAGCAAGCAGGTCACAAGAACACCATACCGTACACCGTCGGCTGTTCGGTTGCTTACTCTCCTCCGGAGTCCAATTCTAAGCCTAAAACATTCATCCAATTTAGGTCATTAATTACTTCCATGTTACTTAACATACTTAACCATTAATGTCCCCCATCTAATATCACTTAAGCTCTTATAATCTTTACCCTAAACACTTAAATACTTTACTAACTTAATCCCTTAAGTCCTTATATCCTTGTCTTTCTAATCATTGTTACCCTCTTAATGGAATACCCCTAATACCACTTAACATCCTTAAAATTAATATTTTTAATTAATTTTTTTTAATAAGTATGGGCCGACCGACCCAACCCCCTGGGTCGGTCCATTCCAGAAACTTTTGGTCTCTCAATTTTCCCAGACCGACCCAATCTCAACCCGACCGACCCAAGACCCTCTGGGTCGATCGATTCCAGAAACATTCCGGCTGGTTTATCACAGTCCGACCGACCCAGACAGGGTCGGTCCCCTGGGTCGGTCCACTGCAGATTCTTCCCAAAATTATCTAACTTACTCCAAACTTCTCCCTAAGCTTCCTAATAGGTTCTAACCTCATTAGGCACTATAGTTCCCACCTTAAAAACATCCACCAAACCTTAATTCACTCACCAACCAAACTCCTTAACCATTTGCTCAAAACCTTACAAAATCCTTAACACTTAGCACTAAACCACTTAAACTTCCAACATGTGAATTGTTTGCCCAAAACTTCGACTAACCATAATGTCTCCTTTCAACCAACATAACTACTCCTCAAACTTCATTATCCATCCATCTTTCTTTTGCTAAACTTTCCAAAGTTATCTTGCATCTCCATGCACAAATCTTCTCCTTTCCATTTGTTACTCATCACTCCTAAACTCTTGAACATACATATACATTTCTTTCCATCCTCTTAGCACCTAACATTGTTCATCATATACCTTGACCATGCTACACCCTCCTTAAGCATTTCCACCTCTTTTACTCAATTTACTCACCATTCTCATGATCATGCCCTCTTATACATTCCTAGTCATTTCCTTGACAATTTACAACATGTCTCTTACAATTTTCTCTTCCATCACCCAAGTCCACTCATTACTATCCAACTACAACCTTATTAATCCACCACTAGCATCTTCACCACTTACACAAGCTACCCAAAATTCTCGTTGTTATATTCTCTAGTTCATAACTAAATCATCTCAAAACATTATACACCATTTCCTCCAGATTTTTGCACAAGTCTTAACACTCCTCATACCATGAATTTGGTGTGTTTAATACACCCACCTAACCTCTCCAATTCCTCCTAGACAACTCTAGGTCATTCTAATCAAGAAGAACTCTTTAGATTCTATATTTAACTCATTTCCACTCAAATTCCTTTTAATGTCTCATAGTAAACCCTAGGTCATATCAATTCACAACCACCACTTAAACACTTTGTTTTCGTACTTTCTACTCAAATTTCGCCATAGCTCCTCTAGTATATTATCATGCCCAAATGCATTGTTTTTCTCATTCAATCATCTCACACACATTATATCCTTTCTCATCATATGTTCTCACCCAAATCTACTCATTCACAACAAACTCAATATAGTGCAATAATCTTAAATTGCATAGCACTAAGGCTCTTAAATGACATGGCTCTTAGGCCCTTAAATGACTTAACTTAACACTGAATTTCCCACATATAAAGCTTTCAACCTGCAAATACACACTACAATGCTCCCATAGCAATATAAGTGTTCTCATAATTCACCTTATACTTATCTTACTAACTCATTCCCATTGGCTCCTTAGTCTCAAGTTCACAAGCTTGTTTAAATTCTTTTTCCTAGGTTATATAACCCATTACATAATGTAAGCTTTAAGCTACATTAGTACTTATCTAAATCTCATCCCTTAAAACCTAAACCACCATTAGGTAAGCAATTTACCTTATTCTCAAGCTTATCTTAACTTCCTCCTTAGGGCTTTTCTTGAATGAATCTTGGCCACCAACTTAATTTCCTTTGCCAATGTTCTAATCAATATACAATGACTCTCATGAGTGCTAAATAATACTCTAATCTTAAGGATCATTCCTAGGTTAAAAATGTGTTTTAAGACATAAAAGTGGATGATACCTTTGAAGTCTCAAAGTAGACTTGGGCAATGAATGAAAGAGGACCTCCACTAGTCCTTGGTGATTAAAACAAGCTAGAACAAGGCATAAAAACAAGGCTCCATGAGAGGTAATTTTTGGCCATAATGAAAAGTGGTGGAAAGTTGATTTTTCTTTCACTTTCATTACTTGGATGAATGGAGAACCAAAATAGCTCTTTAAACTTGATTTTCCTCCATCAATGGAGTTTTCTCATGGCACCAAACTTGAGCTTTAAAGGATTTGAAAAGATAGAAATGAAGGCCTTGATCTAACTAAGAGAAATCTATGCTTACTTTTTTATTTGGAGCAATATTGTGTATTTGGTGGACAATTGAAGATGGAGGCACCATGGATGGGGCTCTCAACGGTTTTGGAGCAGGGAAGGGGTAGGAAAACCTATGGAGGAAGAAGAAATGAAGAGAGAGAAGAAAAAGGTAGCTTAAGAGAAGATATTTATGTTATAAAAGGTAAATAGTCTTTTTCTTTACTCCTTCTTCTTTTACTTTAATTGGCTGGCATGGTGATGACTCACCACCACTAAAACCGTCCCCCTTCCATAATTAACATACATAAGGCCTTGTTTGGCCATTTAACTAATTAAAGTTGACTTAAGTCAAAACTAGCACTATTTGAGCACTATTCACTAGTTAGTGCACATATTTGTGACATTTTTGGTTCTCCCGTTGATTTAGGCTTCCTAATGTGATAATAATAGTACCATGTTGATTAAGGTGTAATAATGGGCATTTAGCCTCTCAAACTCATTTCTAAGACAATTTCTCAAAAAGGTGCTTTAAGGAGTCCTAAAGCACATTTTGTGTTTAAGCTTGTTTTTGAGCTTAGTTGAAATACCCCAAACCTAAGTATGCTAAGTAAACATCAAATTATGATGTATTAACGCTAGAATATGCCTTAGAAAGATTGGTAGACAATTTAAACCCAAGGAAAACACAAGAAAATGCCTTAAGGGCATTAGGGCAAAAATGTGCTCTAAGCTTGGAGAGACTTGGGTGAGTACCCAAATACATGATAAGACCTTAGTAATATTCTAATGGTCATTTTAAACCAATTACCATAGAAAACCAAGCTTGAAAACAGTTAAAAAAAACAATATGTGCTTTAAGAGTCTTTAAGCACATTTTTGAGAAATTGTCTTAGAATTGAGTTTTGAGTGGCTAAATGCCCATAATTACTCTTTAATCAACATGTGTACTAATTAGTATCACATTAGAAAGCCTAAATCAATGGGAAATCAAAATTTCAGAAATATGTGCACTAATTTGTGAATAGTGCCAAATAGTGACTAGTTTAGTCTTTAATCAACTTAGTTTAGTTAATTGGTCAATAAAGGCCAACATGCCCTTATTTAACAAGGGGGCCGATTTTGAGAGTGGTGAGTCACCACATGAGTCATTCAATTAAAGAAAGAAGAGGGAAATAAGTAAAGTTACTATTTATTTATAAAAGCAAAATATCTCTAATAAGCTACCTTCTTCTTCTATCTCTTCATTTCTCTTCTTCCCACGGTTTCTTCTTCTCTTCTCTTGCTCCAAAACCGAGAGAGCTCCATCCATGGGTGCTTCACCTTCAATTGCCTCACCAAGTGTTCATCTTTGCTCCAAATCAAAAACTAAGTATAGATTTTCTCTGTTAGGCCAAGACCTATCTTTCTATCTTTTCAAATCTTTCAAAGCTCAAGTTTGGTGCCATGAGAAAACTCCATTGAAGGAGGAAAATCAAGTTTGAAGAGCTCATTAGCTTCTCCATTCTCTTAAGGTAAAGAAAATGTAAGAAAAACCATGTTTCCATCATTCCTCCACATGCCGAAAATTACTACTTATGGGGCCTTGTTTTATGCCTTGTTCTAGCTTGATTTATTCACCAAGGACTAGTGGAGGTCCTATTTCATTCAATGCCCAAGCCTACTTTGAGACTTCAAAGGTATCAACCACTTTTATGCCTTAGACACATTCTAACCTAGGTTTTCATTCCTTGAGGTTAGTGTATTGTTTAGTACTCATGTGAGTCATTGAATATTGGTTAGAACATTGGCAAGGAAGTTTAAGTGGTGGCCGATATTCATTCAAGAAGAGGTCTAAGGAGGAAGATAAGATAAGCTTGAGAAAACAAGGTAAATTACTTACCTAATGGTGGTTTAAGTGGTTTAAGGAATGAGTTTAGATGAGTACCAATGTAGCCTAGAGCTTACATTGTGTATTAGGTTATATAACCTAAGAAAAAGAACTTAAACAAGCTTATGAACTTGTGACTAAGGAGCCAATGAGAATGAGTTAGTAACATAAGTTAAGGTGGATTTTAAGAGCATAAAACTACTATGAGATTGATGGGTGTGTATTTGCAGGTTGAAAGCTTATATATGTGGGAAATTCAGTGTTTAAGTTTAAGTCATTTAAGGGCCTAAGAGCCATATCATTTAAGAGCCTTAGTGCTATGCAATTTAAGATTATTGCACTATATTGAGTTTGTTGTGAATGAGTTGATTTGGGTGAGAAAATAAGATGAGAAGGACTTGGTGTGTGTGAGATTATTGTGTGAGAAAAACAATGCATTTGGGCATGAGAATATACTAGAGGAGCTATGGCAAAATTTGAGTAGAAAACTAAGTGTTTAGGTGGTGGTGGTGACTTGATGTGACCTAGGATTCACTAGGAGTCATTAGAAGGAACTAGAGTGAAATGAGTTAATTAAGGAGTTCTTGAGGCTTAGAATGGCCTAGAGCGTCTAGGAGGAATTAGAGGCTAGGTGGGTGTATTAAACACACCGAAATCATGTGATGAGGAATGCTAAGACTTGAACAAAGATTTGGATGGAAAGGTGTATAATGCTTTAAGGTGATTTAGGTATGAACTAGAGAATAAAACATGAGGAGTTTGGATAGCTTGTGTAAGTGTGATGATGCTAGTAGTGGACTATGAGGTTTAGTTTAGATGTTAATGAGTGGACTTAGGTGATGGAAGAGAAAGGTGTGGGAGAATGTTGTCAATGTCAAGGAAAATAACTAGGAATGTAAAAGAGCGTATGATCATAGGGTGGTGAATAAGATGCAAAAAGAGGTGGAAATGTCTAAGGAGGGTGTTACATGTCAGGGTAAATGAAGAACCATGTCAAGGTGTTAAGGTAATGGAAAGCAATGTATAAGTAAGCTCAAGAGTTTAGGAGTGATGAGTAACAAATGAAAGAGAGAAATTGTGCATGGACATGCAAGATGACCTTGGAAGGTTTAACAAAGCAAAGATGGAATGTAATGATGTTAAGGAGGAGTTATATTGATTGGGAAGGAAACACTTTGGATAGTTAGAGTTTAGACAAAATTACATGTTGGAAAAATAAGGAAATAAGTAACAAGTGTTAGAAATTCTTGTAAGGATTGAGAAAATGGTTAAAGGTGTTTTAAAGGATGTTCTAAGGTGAGTTTAAGTGCCTATATGGTATTAAGACATAATGGACACTTGTGGAAGAGATGGGCATTTTTGCAAGAAAGGAGATAAGTGTTTAAGGGTGTAGAAGATGAATATTCTGGCCTGTCCGAACTTCCGTCCGAATTTGGAAGCTCGGACATGCCTGTTGCGATTAGAATTTGAGTCTCGACTAGAGTCCGAACTACCGTCGGACTTAGATGTTCGGACACTTGAAAATTTTCCTTTGTTTTTCCTCGACCCATGTCCGAACTTAGGGAAGTTCGGACACATGTTTGGACACACGTCTGGTTGCACCCTTTTGAGTCTCGACTTGCGTCCGAACTTGGTAAGCTCGGACACAAGTTCGGACGCGGTGCTGTTTTGACCAAAAACTTTGTTAAGATTAGGAAATGATATCCAATGGTGGGGATTGATATGTAATGATGATATAAGGTTGTTTAAGACATGTTTGGTGGGTAACAATGATAATTAAGTGGGTGAAAGTATAAGTTATGAGGAGAAGTGATTCACTTAAGATTAAGTTTATAAGAACTTAAGTGGTGTTAGATGGGGATCATTAGTGACTAAGTGAGTAGTTTTATTGGAAAAGTAATTAACAACCTAAAATTGAATGAATGTTTTAGGGTTTGAGAATTTGGACTCCAAAGAGAAGAGTAAGACCAGACCGAACGCACGGTGAACGATTCAGTCTTTTTGTGACCTGCTTGCTAACGAGGTGTCCCTCGGCTTGTGTGCTATTTGTTTTTGTGTGCTATTTGTTTTTGTGTGCTCACTAAACAAGATAAAGCATGCTACCGGAATATTATGTTTATTGTATTGTTGTGTGATGTTTGAAAACTAACACAACGTACCGTGAGGACTTACTAACCAACGTTTAGTAAGGAAATGAGTGAGACTAAGGAACGCTCCCTAATATGGGTTGATATAAACTGAAAGAGGTTAACCAACAAACATGGTCTTGAGACTACTACTAACTGGAACTTGAGTGAGGAAACCCGGGACTGACTCCGGTCATGCATGCTAAGGAAAGCGGGTCGGTATCTATAGCAGATCCGACTTCCGCTTAAGGACTAGTCCTCGGACTAGTAGCCTAGGGCGGTTGCCGGCTCAGCTACGCTGGACTCCCGTCAGGGTAGTGGCATTAAGATGGTGCAGTGGGATCACCTAAATCCCAGGTTCGAATTAAGCTACAACCATTCCCCTCCAGGAACGGTTTGTATACTGAGAATAAGTAAAGTTAAGATTATGGTAAGGTTAAGATAAGTTGCAACCATTCCTCTCTAAAGGATGGTTTGTATTATTAAGACTAAGATAAGCTACATCCACTCCTTTTTAAGGTTGGTTGTTTATAAGATTAAGATAAGACTAAGATTGAGGTGAGATAAGGATGGTCTAAGATTAAGAGGAAATATAACTTAAGGAGTTAAATAATTAACTCTCTAATTAAGGGAATGCATTTAAGTCGTTCATTGTGTGTGAACTTGATTGTTCAATTTGGTTTGTTGTTTACTGCACTTACTATTATGTATGCATCTAATCTACCTCCATGCTATCGACAATTAGTCGTCGTAGCCACGTTAGCTTGGGGGCCACGAGAGGATCGTACAGCATTCGTGCTGACCCCCTTTGGGGCTGTATTTACACACAGGTGAAAACATCAGGAGGCGTCGGCCGTCGTGAGAGTAAGAAGGGGTACAAGTGTTGCAGGTTAAGTGTGGCCTACGAGTTGTGCATGTACACTCGTGTGGCAATTGAGTTAGTAAGATGTATAGGATGTGAGGGGATTGTAAGAAGGATATGTATTTGGTTAAGGTTGTTATGTAATAATGTTCGGTATATTATGTAGTCAGACCGTGGCAAGGTCCTGGAGTGTAAAGAATTCCGCTGTGACATGTATATATATATGCTGTTAAGTTGCGAGACCACATTTGGACTGAGTTGGGGTGTTACATTAGTTTTCTTTGGTAATTGATTTAACATGTACATTAGCATGTTAATAAGGTCTTATAATGATATTTGGGTGCTAATCAAAGTCACTCTAAGCTTAGAGCACATTTTGCTTAATTGCCCTTATGACGTTTTCTTGTGTTTTCCTTGGTTTAAATTGTCTACCAATCTTTATAAGGCATGTTTTAGCCTTATTACATCATAACTTGATGTTTAATTAGCATACTTAGGTTTGGGGTATTTCAATCTACCCCCCTTAAAAGAACTTTGTCCCCAAAGTTCCCATGCATCTTATTTTATTAGAATACATGGCTTACCTCATTCCATAGATCATATAGATCATGCTTATATGTACTTAAACTTATTGAATCATTAGGTCTGTCATATACTTATACTCAAATATCACACAACATGCTTAAGCATGTATAGCACTCAAAATTCCCTTTGTTCCTTTTGATGATTAAAACAATCACATAATTTTCATCTTATTCTCCCATGTCAACGGTCCATAGACAAAGGGAAATTCGTCCTTGCCTTCATGGGCTAGAATACAAAACAACTCTGTTCTCCCCATGTCACCGGTCCGAAGACAAAGGCTCATGCGTCCTCGACTTCATGGGCGAGACTCAGTAAAAGGAAATCCTTTTTACGAGGTCATGTGAGGAATAATTCCTCTACTAGAAAATAAAATCAACTCCATTTCATTTTTATCCTAAAGCCTTTATCCTTAGCATGATTTAATTGTGACCACTGGTAGGGAGTTTCAGGGATCATCCAACCCTGATGTGATCAGCATCAGTGTTGAACTATCCTTCCACCCCAATTTGTGTTCGGTTTCCCTTAATCCTTAGAAAATCAAGTTCCACCTCCCACGTCATTTTCAAACATCAAATAATTCACTCATTTCTAATTTCTATCTTTTTAGTGATTCTAGTTGTAATCAATACATCTCCAAGGTGTGGACTCAGTCCATCAATTATTCCCAATTCATCTCTTAGTAATTACCTCAGGACTCTCATTCCTACTAAGTTTTATATCTGTCTCACACCAATTCTCACCATCTTATACCTCATAGCATTACTATTTCCTACCTCATACTCATATCGAATACTGTCTCATAGTGTTATCTAATTCTATCTCCCATATACTTTCATATCGACTCATATCTCATATTCCTTAAGTCTCCTTAATCCTCTTCACTAATTCTCTTAACTTGTACTCACACCGGAGTTAACAAGATAGGTACTTAATATGTATGGTATTCGCATCTTCTGTACGCAATAACCATGTTTAATCTCAAAATGTTTATGTAAAACAAATTCTCAAGTTCATTTGTGCTATGCACACCGTAGTTTACATACTTAGTACATAAACATACGCTAAGTGGTTTTTCGCTCTACCCCCCTTAAAATGGATTACGCCCACGTAATCAACATTATATCATCCTTGAACATAGGTTCAAGATGTCTAATTCTCACCAAGCATTCTAGCTTCCATGTCATCTATCTCACTTGTAATTCGATCAGAGGGTCATAACTATGTTAATGGCTTAGTCTCTGTATCGAGGATTCTTAACGGTACTTATACCATTTTCTTAACTTAGTTTGGTCTAATCTCAAAGGTACTGATCTGCTAGCTTCCGCTGCGCGACTCTGATAATCTTAGGCCTAACTGCCTTTCTTATCCTTCATAGTATTGTATATCCTTGTGCCTTCTTACGGTTTAGAAATATTGGTCTCTCAATGGACGCGTGTTGCCTTTAATTATACACGGCCTTAATGAGTTGTAACTCGTTTATCCATTCTCCCTAAAGATCTAATGTTCATACTCTTAGTGTTTTCTCAAGTGTCTAAATCGTTCTTTCCAGTTGACCTTGGTCTGAGGATGATTCTTAATCCGAAACTACTGTTTAGTGCTTATTGCACTTTACAAATTATCCTTAACTTCTTAAGACATGTCCTATGTCTACACTTAACAATCCGTGCTCTTCGCACTTCATAGTCCTTATTATTTGTTCTCTGATTCCTTTATGTTGTTGGTTCAACTGAATTCCTCCTCTTCGACTGTTGTGGTAGTAGCTGCTCTTGTCTGATCTTGCGTCGTTGACCGTGGTACGGAGTTGACTACTTTCCATGTTCCTTACACCACTCTTCTACATGCATGTGGTACCTTACTGGTACATTACTACTTACCCGACTAAATCATAAATGAGTCTGTCAAGCCGGCAAGCCCCTGTGGGGTGCAGTCGTCCCACGACTTGTTTTAGTAAACTCGTAGTATCTGTCACACGTTAGCTATTGCTAATTATGAAGTATTCTGGTGTCGATCTCCTCTTTCATCGTTCCATAATAACACTTATTGTTCTTCCTGAAATTAATCAAGGGAAATTCATTTACTATGTTCTTGGGTATGGTATGCTCTAGCTCCTTTCTGTATTCCGTACTGACTCGGTCTCTTAGTAACTGAGGTCTCTTTCCATAGAGCCTCTTATCTTGTCTCTTATATTTGTTCTATGCTTCCTATGTTATTCTTCCTATGAAATTTTACCTCACGCGGTCTAGACTACTGGCGTCAATGCACAGTTCGTCTACCATCTTATTCCCTTACTTATATCGGTCCCAACTCATAGATATAATTGCCTCAGTGTCAACATTTGACGGCTTATACATAATGGTCGCTTTACTGCGCACCATGACTTAATCCCCTTATATAGGTATTATCCTCACGACCTCTGCTACCGTGGTAGTTTGCCTTATTCTACTACCCATTGATGGTGCAATTACTCAATCGTTTATTCTAATGTTTTATCTTATACTCAATCCCTTCTTGGTGTATACACACTGGGAGTTCTCTAATTTCGGTGTATGGCGGTTGCCGTACCGTGTTGTAAAATTTTTATCTCTTAATATGAAGGTGTTCAGTTTCAATCTCGGTTCGTATGTAGGGTCACTCTCTCCCACCCACGTTTTCCATCCCTTATGATGTTATTTACCATGTAACTTAACCGGTTACTGAAGAAGTCATCCGTTGAATCACAAGCTCTTCTGAGCGTTGGTCACTTGACGTGTCATACAGTGCACTCACAATGTTTATCTCTGACGATTACTGATTCTTAAATCCTGGATGTTGGATATGAGGTCTGTCTCTGCAGCCTTCCTTATTACTCAAGTGTATCTGGTACGTTCTAAGGTAATCTCAAGGTTTACAGTTTCCATTCTCTAACAAAAGCGTATATATCTCTACTATAAGTGAAAGCCCTTTTTGAGGGGTTTATTCCCACTCATGGCCTCAAACAAGGAGAGGTATCCCCACCCTAAAAGGAATGGTTCGTTCTCTGCTCTGACAATCAGTACTATCTCATTATTCTCATTGGTGCCCTTTCCTGGCAATAGTTTCCATAATCTAAGTTATAGGTTTGGTAACCGTTCATATCTACGAATTGTAGTTCCTTCTTGCTTAAATAAGCTCTCTTACAACTTACTGCGCCTCGGCTCTGATGTGGTTAACATCCTTGGCTCGTAGGCTCTTAGTGCCTAATGTCTCAGTTCATTACTTATACTCTTACTCATCTATAGGTTATCCTCATAAGTTTCTGGTTCCTAGACACTATCACCATTAGGTTACATATTAAATGTAGTACCGGGTCTCATGGTAAGTTGCTGCATCCTGCTTTACAGTGTCTAAGTTGGACATTATCCTGTCATCTTATGCTTCCATCTCAACGCTTCGTTCAACATTTGTTGACTACGTCACCCGTCAATGATTAGTCATACTAGGGTGTTAATGAGGTAGGCAAACAATACTAACTGTCGTTCATCAGTTTGTTCCGCTCGACTATGCCCGCTCTGTGGGCGTAGTCCTCTAAGCTTTCCTCTTTTGGGGTTGTATGTCTTTAATCCTTGATAGATTACTGCCTAAGTTTATTTCCTCTGTCCCTGTATCCGGGGTTTACTAACATCTTCAATGAAGAATGTTTATTGCTGGTATTCTTAATGGTCATTTTGGGAGTTCTATCTCGTTCCTGCTGGAAGTCGTTCTGTCGACTGCCTTCATTATATCTCTTAATACACTCCTTGTATGTTGTTGCTGTAGTATGTTGTACTGTTGCTAAAATTTATACCATTTAGTATTCTGTCCAAGTTCAGCTCCCTGTTGCCTGGTGTGTCGACTCATCTTATCATGGTCAGGCCGTCAGGCCTTCCCAAGGTCTTATCCTCTGGTTCTTAATGATTTACAATCCGGTATTAGTGTGTATTACGACTTTAGCATTCTGCTATCTCGCCATGATGGCTTTCCGTATAACTTAACCGTGGTAGCACTTGCTACGGCAAGTGCGCCATGCAAGATGGGCTACCGGTATTGTGCATGTCGGTAGTGGTACTTCCACCTAATTTCTGTGTATGTGGTAGTCCTTGGGACTCCTTCGATGTTCTCTTATTTGGATATCTAGCCATCCGGCAGTTCCCTAGCAGGTTTGACAGTACTGTCATTTGTCAGGGTGTTCCTCTTCCTAAGGGAACCCTTCCTTACTTATTTATGTCTTAATCCTCGCTCCCGTTTCCACACTTTTTGTCTTGGTTACTAAGTAATGATTCTCCTCCAGGCACTACGTCGTAGTCCTATTCTGGTATACATTTGTACGCGTCTTTATTGTCATCTGTGCTATGTCGGCCAGGTTTGTAACTTTTCTCATTGTATGGGGTTGGAGTTCCCGTTTCTAACTGGACTTTCCCGTAATCTTAACTCTCATGCTTTGTATTATCCCACTACAATACTCATTCGGACCACTGTCTGGTACTCATGTCGCTTCTCTTTTCCTATCCATTGCACTCGTAGTGTTTTTCTTATCATTGGTATAGTGGGTTATTTGGACTGCGTAGCATGTCGACCCATGTTGCCAGTAATTTCCGTTCTCTTACTGATAGAATTCCATTGGTAGCGCCTGTTTCACTGTTGGGCTCCATTAAAAACCTCCAAGTTTTTGTAAACTGTTGTACAACAAGATGTTTCTCGTATTGCTTACTGTTAACCAACTGCCAGATCGGGTTTTTCCCGAGTAAGAGAAGGCTTTCTTCTCTCTCGCGTTTGTTCCACGTATTCAAAGTTAGGGATGTGGAGGGCGGGTCTAAGTACTATGGATATCCGGTAAACACCGGGAAGTCCAAACTAACGCACCTCTCGCTTTATCACTTAACCCTTAACCCATAACTCAAACTCAACCTCAGTATTCTCCTAACTTCGGTAATTCCCGTCATCAGAGCGTGACTACGCTCTGATACCACTTTTTGTAACACCCCAACTCATAAAGCCATACTTATCTCATAAACCTCCAATCACTTATATTAACTTACAGCGGATTTCTTACAATATTTAGGTGTTACCGCCGTTAGCCACCCACGTGACCAACTAGGCATACTAAAATCTCCAAGATCTAGCTACGGTCTGATGGACCCGAATATACCGAACATTAGTACTTACAAGCCTTAATCCTTTACATACAATCTTACAATCTCCTTACATCCTATACAACTTACTAACTCAAAATACCATACGAGAGTACATGCATAACTCGTAGGTCACACTTAAACCCGTAATACATCTACCCCATCTTACTCTCAGGACGGTCGCCTTCTGACATTCACCTGCAAAATATAAACAGTAGCCCCCGAGGGGGTCAGCACCTTTGCTGGTACGATCCTCTCATGGCCCCCAAGCTAACGTGGCTACGACGACTAATTGTCGATAGCATGGAGGTTGATTAGATGCAAAACATAATAGAAAGTGCAATAAACAACAAGCCACATATGAACAATCAAAGTTCAAACACAATCAATGACTTAAAAGTGTTCCCTTAATTAGTGAATAAATCATTTAACTCCTTGAGTTATGTTTCCTATTAATCTCAGTCCAAACTTATCTTACCTCAATCTTAATCCTTATCTCAGTCTTAGAATACAAGCCATTCTTTAAATAGAAATTGTTGTGTCTTATCTCAAACCTTATCTCAATCTTATCTCAGTTCTTATCTCAATTAGGTCAACCGTTCTTTAATTAGAATGGTTGTTCCTTAATTCATTGTTTATCTGTCGGGTCACGTAACCCTAACCAATGAGTTATCAGCTCTATTGGTTTACATAAACATATACTTAGAATTAGTTGGGATTTAGGTAGATCCCACCACACCTCCTCAGTATTGCCTCCGACCTTGAACATAAATCAAGGTGACCGAGTTTTTATGTCGACTCTAGGCGACGAGTCCGAAGACAAGTCATATTGGAAGTCGGTACCTGATAAGGATACCAACCTCCCCTAATACACATGTGCCGGAACGATTCCGGGTTCCTCACCCCCCAAGTTCTAGTTAGTGGAAGCCTTAAAGTCAATGTTTGTTAGTTAGCCTCTTTCGGTTACTAATAAACAATGATAGGGAGTGTTCCTTAATCTCACACCATTGTTTACTAAACATTAGTTAGTAAGTTCTCAAGGTAAGTTGTGTCAGTGCATCACGATCACACAACAAACATAATATTCCGGTTGCATGCTTTATCTTGTTTAGTCGGCACACATAAACAAAGAGCACACAAGCTGAGGGACACCTCGTTAGCAAGCAAGTCACAAGAAAACCATACCGTACACTGTCGGCTGTTTGGTTGCTTACTCTCCTCCGGAGTCCAATTCTCAAGCCCTAAAACATTCATCCAATTTAGGTCGTTAATTACTTCCATGTTACTTAACATACTTAACCATTAATGTCCCCCATCTAATATCACTTAAGCTCTTATAATCTTAACCCTAAACACTTAAATACTTTACTTAACTTAATCCCTTAAGTCCTTATATCCTTGTCTTTCTAATCATTGTTACCCTCTTAATGGCATACCCCTAATACCACTTAACATCCTTAAAATTTAATTTTTTAATTAAATTTTTTTAATAAGTATGGGCCGACCGACCCAACCCCCTGGGTCGGTCCATTCCAGAAACTTTCGGTCTCTCTAATTTTTCCCAGACCGACCAAATCTCAACCCGACCGACCCAAGACCCTCTGGGTCGGTCGATTCCAGAAACATTCCAGCTGGTTTATCACAGTCCGACCGACCCAGACAGGGTCGGTCCCCTGGGTCGGTCCACTGTAGATTCTTCCCAAAATTATCTAACTTACTCCAAACTTCTCCCCAAGCTTCCTAATAGGTTCTAACCTCATTAGGCACTATACTCCCACCTTAAAAACATCCACCAAACCCTTAATTCACTCACCAACCAAACTCCTTAACCATTTGCTCAAAACCTTACAAAATCCTTAACACTTAGCACTAAACCACTTAAACTTCCAACATGTGAATTGTTTGCCCAAAATTTTGACTAACCATAATGTCTCCTTTCAACCAACATAACTACTCCTCAAACTTCATTATCCATCCATCTTTCTTTTGCGAAACTTTCCAAAGTTATCTTGCATCTCCATGCACAAATCTCTCTCCTTTCCATTTGTTACTCATCACTCCTAAACTCTTGAACATACCTATACATTTCTTTCCATCCTCTTAGCACGTTAACATTGTTCATCATATACCTTGACATTGCTACACCCTCCTTACACATTTCCACCTCTTTACTCAATTTACTCACCATTCTCATGATCATGCCCTCTTATACATTCCTAGTCATTTCCTTGACAATTTACAACATTTCTCTTACAATTTTCTCTACCATCACCCAAGTCCACTCATTACTATCCAACTACAACCTTATTAATCCACCACTAGCATCTTCACCACTTACACAAGCTACCCAAAATTCTCATTGTTAGATTCTCTAGTTCATAACTAAATCATCTCAAACATTATACATCATTTCCTCCAGATTTTTGCACAAGTCTTAAACACTCCTCATACCATGACTGGTGTGTTTAATACACCCACCTAACCTCTAATTCCTCCTAGACAACTCTAGGTCATTCTAATCCTCAAGAACTCCTTAGTTAACTCATTTCCACTCAAATTCTTTTAATGTCTCCTAGTAAACCCTAGGTCATATCAATTCACAACCACCACTTAAACACTTCGTTTTCTACTCAAATTCGCCATAGCTCCTCTAGTATATTTATCATGCCCAAATGCATTGTTTTTCTCATTCAATCATCTCACACACATTATATCCTTTCTCATCATATGTTCTCACCCAAATCTACTCATTCACAACAAACTCAATATAGTGCAATAATCTTAAATTGCATAGCACTAAGGCTCTTAAATGACATGGCTCTTAGGCCCTTAAATGACTTAAACTTAAACACTGAATTTCCCACATATAAAATCTTTCAACCTGCAAATACACACAACAATGCTCCCATAGCAATATAAGTGTTCTCATAATTCACCTTATACTTATCTTACTAACTCATTCCCATTGGCTCCTTAGTCCCAAGTTCACAAGCTTGTTTAAATTCTTTTTCCTAGGTTATATAACCCATTACATAATGTAAGCTTTAAGCTACATTAGTACTTATCTAAATCTCATCCCTTAAAACCTTAAACCACCATTAGGTAAGCAATTTACCTTATTTTTCTCAAGCTTATCTTAACTTCCTCCTTAGGGCTTTTCTTGAATGAATTTCGGCCACCAACTTAATTTCCTTTGCCAATGTTCTAATCAATATACAGTGACTCTCATGAGTGCTAAATAGTACTCTAATCTTAAGGAATCGTTCCTAGGTTAAAAATATGTTTTAAGACATAAAAGTGGATGATTACCTTTGAAGTATCAAAGTAGACTTGGGCCATGAATGAAAGAGGACATCCACTAGTCCTTGGTGATTAAAACAAGCTAGAACAAGGCATAAAAAACAAGGCTCCATGAGAGGTAATTTTCGGCCATAATGAAAAGTGGTGGAAAGTTGATTTTTCTTTCACTTTCATTACCTTGGATGAATGGAGAACCAAAAGAGCTCTTCAAACTTGATTTTCCTCCAACAATGGAGTTTTCTCATGGAACCAAACATGAGCTTTTAAGGATTTGAAAAGATAGAAATGAAGGCCTTGATCTAACTAAGAGAAATCTATGCTTACTTTTTTATTTGGAGCAATATTGTGTATTTGGTGGACAATTGAAGGTGGAGGCACCATGGATGGGGTTCTCACAGTTTTGGAGCAGGGGAGGGGTAGGAAAACCGATGGAGGAAGAAGAAATGAAGAGAAAGAAGAAAAAGGTAACTTAAGAGAAGATATTTATGTTATAAAAGGTAAATAGTCTTTTTCTTTACTCCTTCCTCTTTTACTTTAATTGGCTGGCATGGTGATGACTCACCACCACTAAACCGTCCCCCCTTCCATAATTAACATACATAAGGCCTTGTTTGGGCCATTTAACTAATTAAAGTTAAGTCAAAACTAGCATTATTTGAGCACTATTCACTAGTTAGTTCACATATTTGTGAAATTTTTGGCTTCCCATTGATTTAGGCTTCCTAATGTGATACTAATTAGTACAAATGTTGATTAAGGTGTAATCATGGGCATTTAGCCACTCAAAACTCATTTCTAAGACAATTTCTCAAAAAGGTGCTTTAAGGAGTCTTAAAGCACATTTTGTGTTAAGCTTGTTTTTGAGCTTAGTTTTCTTTGGTAATTGATTTAACATGTCCATTAGCATGTTAATAAGGTCTTATAATGATATTTGTGTGCTAATCAAAGTCACTCCAAGCTTAGAGCATATTTTTGCTTAAATTGCCCTTATGGCGTTTTCTTGTGTTTTCCTTGGTTTAATTGTCTACCAATCTTTATAAGGCATGTTTATCCTTATTACATCATAACATCATAACTTGATGTTTACTTAGCATACTTAGGTTTGAGGTATTTCAAAAATGAATTTAAATAAAAATTATAACATTTACAATGTTTTATGCCACAATTGTAAATATAGGAAAGTTTGGAGGTAACCATGTAATTACCGTGAGTTTGGGCTCAAATTGGAATTTAGAAGTCAAGGTTGACTATATAGGAGACTTTGACCAAGTTTGGGAATTTATAGAATTAAATACTAACTTATAATAAGTTAAGTATGAAATTGTAAAAGATTTATAAAGATTGGGGTGGATTGGTGATTTCCGAAAGTTCTGGGTAGCTGGTTAGACAGACCTTGGTGGAATAGGAATTAGAACAGTTGAATATAAATTTATTTGGTAAAATTTGGAGTTAGAATGGACTATATAAGTACAATATATAGTATTTATGAAAATGGTACATTTTTGGCAACAAATGGGGTTAGAATGTAAAAAAACGAGAGTATAAGGGTTAGAAATGATATTATAAATCTTTTGTATAGTTTGGTAATTTTTGGAATAATATAAGAGATTTTAATACGATATGTGTATAATATATAGCTTTAATGACATTAGAAACTATATGCTATAAAATAGGGGCATATGGTCAATATAGAAAGTTAAGAGGTGGAAATTAATTTAGAACAGAGCATAGGATCTGTTCGGCTATTTTAAGAAGTTATAACCATAGGGTATAATAATATTAAGGTTTAAAGGTTATAATATAAAGTATATGTTATAAGTGTAACAAAGAAATAATATTTGGGGTGATTATAATTTCTGAAACTTTGGTGGAATTAAATAAAAACCAACAGTTATAGGCCTGTTTGGTATTTATAACATTTTATAACTATAGTTTATAAATGATTTAATGATATAAATGTCATAATATATGTTATATAACTATAATGTAACATTATATAAATAATGTGGTGGATTTTGTAAAAATAGAGAAATAAGTGTTGTTCGGTAATCATGAGTATTTTGGAATGAGAATTTATAATATGGTTTATAATTTTATAAGGGTTGTAACATTTATAATATAAGAAATATTCATTAAAGAAGAATGAATATATATAAGGAATTACCATATAATAAATGGTCCATAGTACATATATATAAATAAAAATATGTTATGGAGTGAGAAATATAATATGGTTCAATAACCATATAATATCATAATTAAAATGATATAAGATAAGAAGAAAGAATTATAAACATTAGTTAAGGAAATCTAATGTTATGATGTACATGACATAATAAGGAGATATATAATTCAAAGTATTTTAAATATGGATTATACAACATTACACTGGAAAAAAAACTAACTTAGGAAAATAAATACTAAGTTGCGATGTAAAATATATGATCAAGATTATACATGCAATATAGTGACGAACTATATAATATACAAATGTATATTAAACTACATGCGATAATGAACATTTAAATAAAGTATATTAATATACTACGACGTAGCCATGCATGTAACATAGCGTTTACGAAATAAAATAATCCCGAGTTAAAAAAACCCGACAAACGTTGCTAGTAAATAACGGGGAATGAACTTGTTACGCGACGGTAACGGGGACCGTAGAGTAATGTCGTTATACAGGATGCGTAATCTATAGTATACTATGTATGATTAGATGTTATATGTCCGAATAAATCCCTGGTCATAATACGGTCCCTTATATCATAGTAGCTAGCTTTTCTATACTTCTTCACGAGATATGTCCTAGGTCCAGATACTTATGGGTTGACGCATTCACAAGAGCTTGTTCTACTACGTTAAAATCAGGTGAACGGTAGTTGTTACGGTCTGTTGTCTCTTAGGGCTTCCTCAGTCAGACTTGTGTGATTTTGTGATAAGATTGAATGCTCTAAATGTGTGAATAAATATGCATGAACTGTATAGTTAAGCTGTTATTATTTACTATTTTGCGATAACAGTATCGGTTCGTATATATGAACCTATATATAGAAGAACTAGCGGCTATGATGCTTATCTTATATGTGTAATATCAAGGATCTTAAAAAAAAGTTGTAGCATTAGGATAATAAGATGTATATATATATATATATTATATATATATATTTATATATATTTTATCCGAGACTTAAATACGAAGCATGGCCTTTTCTAATGCCGCTCTCGTATCTAACACTGGATCCGAGTTTACATACTTCAGATTGGACTAACGACCTTAGTCTGCTTGTTAGAAATTGGTAATGCGATGCGATGGTATAGATGAAACAAAACCAGGAGGATGTGGCTCTTGGTGCGCGTTGTGATCACAAAAACGATGCTAGGATGTCCGACGCACAGGTCCGTAAGTATCAAAGAAATTTCCTGTGAACTAGAACGGTTCGTTGGTCGGAGACTCTACCGCTGGAGTGGCCTACTGCCGTGGGTGACCCACCATAAGATATGGGTAATTTAGAGACACGTCGTTTTAACGAGACGTTGTCACTAGTATAAACTGATCAATACGAATAACTTGTTAGCTCGTACATTTGGCGAACAGTATTAGGCTTGTATGCCAAAGACGGAATTTATACTCGTTTATAATTCTTGTTGTTCCGCCTTGTTGTTCATTAGTTATGCTTTGTGGTTTTATGTTGTGTGAAATGCATGATAATGGTTGTTTTTATTGTATGGTTATTATTGGTAATTTGTTTTACAGTTAAATTTAAAACGGTATTGCATGTAAATGAATCTCATGCGCTCTACCAATAATTGAGGGGTTGAGGAGGCATGATGGGGCATGTGATAACATTCTCAGCAGGGGCTGATTCCATACCACAACCATGTTTACTTTCAGGAGACTAGCTGTTTGTCGACGCGGGGCGCGACACTTTTGGTATAGACTTGGTACGAACTGATACGGTTATTATTTTGGACTTGGGTTGGTGAACCAAGGTGTACATTCGTTTAGATGCTCACGTGTACGTACTTATGTATGAGACGGTATTAGTTGTATTTATTTTGGTTATATCACACTGTTATCTATCTCTTGTGGTCACTGTGGGAATACGTTTCGTATGTTGATTATCATGTAACGCGTTATCACACGTATAGGCGAGTGGTGATGGTAACACCGTTAGTACGACAGTGTTGTTATTACCGTTGTGATTAAGTATTAAGTACGACGATTATACGACCAATTAGGAGCCGTGATAGTAGGGGTGTTACAAAAGTGGTATTAGAGCGTACGATCGGCTCTATTACATAAAATAGTAGTTTAAGTACCGTGAGCTAGGATATTTTGATTACGAGAAAACCGTTAAGAAAGTGGAGATCAAGAAAGATCATGAGATTGGAGAGCAAGTTGTTTTAACACCTTTTATGGCCATGTGAACTTATAAATAGTGGAAGTACGATATTTTTACCGAGTGTTGACTTAATTATGAATATTTCAGATGTCTAGTCGAGGTCGCCCATCCGGCAGAGGCAGAGGTAGAGGCGGTGGGCCTGGAGGACCCATTCCTGACACCCAGACCGCGGGGTTGCAGAGACTGTAGCGGCCGTCTTTGCACAGCTGGCCCAGATGGGAGGTATCCAGCTTGGAGCGCCACCACCTCCTATAGTCCCACCCATACCTGCACCGAGAGAGCCAAACTGGCTGAAGAGTGTTGCTGATACGCGAGTGCCGACATATGACAGAGTGGCTGACCCTACTGTCCTGGAGAGATATATTATTAAGCACGAGAAGGCTTTCGACGCCATTCATGTGTCTACTGAGCACCAGGTCAGGATAGCGGCTTTCACCTGAGGGACGCCGCCAGTACTTGGTGGAGATCCGTGAAGGCTCACTACATTGCTATCGAGGGTTTCGGTTGGACGGGCTATGTGGAGTTGCTGAGGGAGAAGTATTATCCTGTTCACTTGAAGTAGAGGAAGAGGGAGGAGTTCGAGGCACTGAGGCAGGGTAGTCTGACAGTGGATCAATACTACTCCTCATTCATCGGTTGTAAGACTTCTTCCAAGTGTTGTGTATTCTGACATAGTGAAGGTGGAGAAGTTTAGAAGTGGTCTGCGCTATGCGATCTAGGCAGCCATGGGGCTGCTATATACCTATGGTTTAGGTAAATTAATTAATAGTTTGTGCATTGTAACTCAGTATGATTTAATTCAAGTGTCGGGACACTCATTAATGCATTATAGGAGTGCTATGATGCTGCTTCTCGGACTGAGCTGTTGGTGAACAGCCGGGATGATTCCCAGGAGCAGAAGCGTAAGGCCCCCAAGAAGGAGGCTGAAGTGGTGACTGGGAGCAGTGGTGGCAAGGGCGGGAAGTAAGAACCGCTTTTAAGTTATTAAATTACTTTACTTGCTTGCCTGCTATTATATCTACAAATCCTAATTCTTTGACGATAACAGGAAGAAGAAGTTCTCCTAGAAGGAGAAGAAGAAGGAGCAGGCCAGTTAGAAGGGCAAGGAGAAGGTTCCGCAGTTGACCGGACCTACCTACGATGTCCAGCCACTGAGATCTGCACCCCCCTTCAAGGGTAAGCGATCTAACCTCATGAGTGAGTTATGAATTAGACTGTCTAGTACCTTTCTATTATTAATCCAAGTGTTGTATGATAATAGGTTTGCACCCCATCGCCACTTCCATTGCAAGAGTTATGGTAAAGACCACCCGGGTGTTGACTGCGCCGGGCAAGCGGTGGACTGCCACCACTGTGGGAGGAAGGGCCATCGGTCGTTCGAGTGCTTCACGAATCCGGAGAGCTGATTGTACCGCCCAGCTAAGGGGACTCAGAGCACAGCAGCTGGAGGAGCTGGAGCTTGAGGTAATCAGAAAGGGCAAGTGCCCACAGCCCAGAAGGGGCAGCAACAGACCCAGAAGACGACCCTGCAGGGCAACCGTACGCTGAACAGAGGGAGCTTCGGGCGCTGGTACAAGTACACAGCGGGGGAAGGTTAGCTTTGAAACCTTAAACCATTGTGTGAGAGCATGACTAAGTGTTAAACGCTTACCTTAGCAAGCATGCATGTTTTAATTACCGCTTAGATAAACGACTTACTTAGGGAACCTTACCTCTTAGGAGACTTTGATATCTGCTATCCCACACTCACAAGACGAGATCATCTAGACCCAGGGAAGAAAGCGGGGAGTACCCTGGTGAGTTGTGTCATGTAGGTAGACCGGGCATGATACTCTCTGAGAGTTCCTAACCTTAGATGAACAAACCGCCATAGTAGAGGAGTGTAGAACCTGGGTAAGGTTTGGGAGGATTTTATACCCCTGTGTTTAGTAGTGGTTCTAAGATGAAGCTGCACATGATGTGCTTAGGGAAGGATTAGGATCTGCAAGCTAGGGTTTACAAAGAGGTGAGGATGGTAGATGGTGTATCTATACCTAGGATACCTGAGAGTTTCCAAACCTTGGTGAGGAAAGCTATGGATATTGCTCAAGACTGTGAGACTTACCCTTTACCCGACTTGACACCCGATGTTGCATCATCAACTACTATGAGAATGGAGGAAGGCTTGGGATGCACCAAGACCGTGATGAGACGACCGAGTCCATCACTAGAGGAATACCGGTTATGTCGTTCTCCATTGGCGATGATGCTGAGTTCATCTATGGAGACCAAAAGAGGATGGATTCTAGCGAGCAAGATCATCCTCAAATCTGGGGATGTGTTGGTGTTTGGTGGAGAATCAAGGCTAGTATACCATGGAATCAAGAGCATTAAGCTCAATACCGCACCACCAGCTCTAGTGAATGACACCCACATCCGACCTGGCTGTTTAAATTTAACTTTTAGACAGTACTGATGTATTTTGATAGCTAAGTGTGTAACCATGTTGTAATACCAATTGGATAAATGAAATAAGAGTTTATGTGCCTTCAAGCATATGTTTCCATCTGTTAATGCCATAACTTATAACTCCAAGCCAAGAAAATGAAAAGGAGGGTACCTTAAGCATCTAGATATGACGCAAGCCAAGGAGTCTGGTAATGTCATCACAGGTATGACAATTAACAACCAACAATAAATAAGTGATTTAAACCGACTCGATGTTAATACGAGAGATAATCTCAAGTACCTTTCCTGTCGATGGTGTTAGTGCTTCCATATTGTTTGACTCCGGCGCTTCGTATTCGTTTATCTCCTCTACATTCGCGAAGAAGCTGAGGGCAGCCCCGAACAACTCTCTGACTTTTCTGTCACTCTTCCTTCTAAGGAGAGAGTTGGATGCACTAGATAGTACACGGGACTAGAGATCAGGATCATGACTGAGACCTTTCCATCGACTTAATCGAGTTCAGAGAATTGGGCTTCGATATTATTGTGGGTATGGACTGGCTGTAGAAGTTCAAGGGCCGCCTACACTGTGCAAAGCATCGACTACTGCTGAGGGGGCCGAGCGGCAAGATAGTGTCATACCGTAGTGTGAGGAAAGAGCCAAATGTCAAGATTGTGTTAGCGCTATCCCTTATGAAGGATGTGAGGAAGGGCAGACAGGCCTTCCTCTGTTATGTTCAAGACACGAGACAGAGCGATGAGATGGACTCAGACATTCCAGTTGTGGTAGACTTCCCCAACTTGTTTCTGATGAGCTGCTAGGCATGCCGCCTGCGCGAGGTTGAGTTCACCGTCGACTTGTTGCAGGGTATGGGCCCTATTGCTAAGGTGCCCTACCGTATGGCGCCGGCTGAGATGAGGAAGCTGAAGGTACAGCTGGAGGACCTCCTCGACAAGGGATTCATACGACCTAGTGTTTCTCCTTGAGGTGCTCCAGTGCTGTTTGTCAAAAAAGAAGGATGGCAGTATGCAACTCTACATCGACTACCGTGAGCTGAATGCGGTCACGGTCAGAGACAAGTACCCGTTGCCACGGATCGTCGACTTGTTTGACCAGCTGAGAGGATCCAGTGTGTTCTCGAAGATAGATCTCAGATCTGGCTACCATCAGATCAGGATTGCAGAGGGTGATGTGGAGAAGACAGCTTTCAGAACTCGGTATGGCATTACGAGTTCACTGTTATGCCATTCGGGTTGTCGAATGCGCCAGCGATCTTCATGGACTTGATGAACCGTCTTTTCAGAGAGCAGCATGACAGTTTAGTTGTGGTCATCATCGACGATATTCTAGTCTATTCTAAGACTCGGGAGGAGCATGAGTTACATCTGAGGCAGGTTTTGAGTATCCTGAGAGAGAACCAGCTGTACGCCAAACTCTCAAAGTGTGAGTTTTGGTTAGACAACGTGTCATTCCTTGGACACATTATATCAGCGAGTGGGATATCTGTAGACCCTGCCAAGATTGAGGCAGTGAAGAGTTGGCCGAGGCAAAGACGGTAACAGACATCCGCAGCTTCCTGGGTTTGGCCGGTTACTACTGACGGTTCGTGAAGGACTTTCCAAGGGGCCAAACCGATGACTAGCTTTATGAAGAAGGAGTCCCAGTTCTTATGGTCTGCCGAGTGTGAGCAGTCCTTTCAGACACTGAAGGATCTCCTGACTTGGTGCCCGTTCTTACTGTCCTTGAGGGCACGATGGCTTCGAGGTATATTGTGATGCCTCTAGAACCGGTCTAGGCTATGTGCTTATGCAGCACGGGAAGGTTGTTGCCTACGCATCCCGACAGCTGAAGAAGCACGAGGTGAACTGCCCCACACACAACCTTGAGTTAGGCGCAGTAGTCTTCACTTTGAAGATCTAGCGCCACTATCTTTATGGTGTGACAGTCACCGTCTACTCTGATCACAAGAGTTTGCAGCATCTCTTCACCGAAGGAGCTGAAACTGCGACAGAGAAGATGGGTCGAGTTCTTGAAGGACTATGACATAGACCTGAGATACAAGGAGGAAAGGCAAACATTGTAGCCGACGCCCTGAGCCGCCGAGCACACTCATGTTTACTCTATTGGCGGGCAGCAGCCTGGTTGATGAGATACGAGCTGCACAGGAGAGCGATCAGTATAGCAGAGTATCAGGAAGAAAATGGCAGAGGGTTGTTTTGAGAGTTAGAAGTACGACTTCGAACAGAGCAACGATGGCATGATTCGATTGAAGGACAGTTATGTATTCTAGAGTCTTCCCCTTATCTAAAGGAGAAGATACTCCAGGAGGCTCATTGCTCGTCCTTATCCATCCACCCATGTTCTTCGAAGATGTACAAGGACTTGAAGGTCCATTTCTGGTGGAGCGGGATGAAGAAGGACGTAGCCGACTACGTGACTAGATACTGACCTGTTAGAAGGTTACATTTGAGCACAGGAGACCGGCGGATTAGTGCAGTCCATGCCTATTCCTTACTGGAAGTTCAAGGACATCTCGATGGATTTCGTTGTCGGTCTCCCACCGACTAAGGGAGGACTGAACACGATTTGGGTCATTGTAGATCATCTTACGAAGGTGGCAAAGTTTATGGCGATGAAGGATACCTGGAAGGTCCCGAAGTTGGCGGACCTATTCCAGAAGGAGGTGATCCGACACCATGGTGTGCCGAAGACCATTGTGTCTGACAGAGATCCTCGTTTTCTATCTAGATTCTGGGGTCAGATTCAGGAAGCCTTGGGTACGAAGCTGAAGGTGAGTATGGCATTCCATCCTCAGACCGACGGTCAGAGTGAGAGGGACCATCCTACACTGGAGGACATGCTGAGAGCATGTGCCTTAGATTTTCAGGGGAGCTGGTTAGAGCGTCTACATCTGATAGAGTTCGCCTACAATAACAGCTATCACTCCTCTATTCAGATGCCACCGTTCCAAACACTATACGGTAGACGTGTAGGACTCCTTTATGCTGGGATGAGGCCAGCGAGACTACGCTTCTAGGACCTGAGTACCTAGAGCAGATCAAAAGAGGATGTCCTACAGATTCGTAGGAACATGAAGACAGTCCAGGATCAGCAGAAATCATATGCCGACACCAGGAGGAGAGACATTGAGTTTACTACCGACGACATGGTATTCCTCAGAGTGTAACCCATGAAGGGGATCTTCCGGTTTGGGCAGAAGGGTAAGCTGAGCCCGAAGTACGTTGGGTCGTATGCGATTAGGGAGCGAGTGGGCCCGTAAGCCTACCGACTGGATTTTCACAGTTGAAGAGGTATGTACCCCATCCATCGCATTAGAGGCAGAGACTTTAGAGTTGGACCCCGCTCTTCGATATGAGGAAGTACCACTCCGCATCCTCAATACGAAGACGAGAGGACTAGGAACAATACCGTTAGCATGGTCAAGGTTCTCTGGTAGAACCATGAGGTGGAGGAGGCTACATGGGAGTTAGAAGACTCCAGGAGAGCGAAGTATCCAGAACTTTTTTCGTAGTGAGTAGTGGGCGTGTGATGATACTTGTACGGGTTCGTGGTCAAACCCTTTTTATGGGGGGGTAGAAGCCACTTGGCTTGCGCATATGTTTATGCATTAGGTCTTGGTTTATGGTGGTTTTGTGGAGTGTATGCTGTGTCATACATGTTTTATGATGATTGGGTGTATGTAGCGCCTCAATGAAACATGGGTTTGGTTATATATATAGTACTTTGAGTACTCCGGATTGGTTTCGCACCTTGTTTAGTGATGTGTATGAATGAATTGTGCCATGATTTTGACTATGCGGAATGGCATTAGTGTTGTATCAATTGTGATATATATACACTAGGTTTGAACCTAGTGGGACGTACTCCCTAGCGATGGTTTGTTTGTGGTCACCTAGTGGAATAGATTCCTTAGGAGAACTGAATTTGAATAAGGACTTCGGGATGAAGCCTTTTTAAGGGGGGTAGATTGAAATACCCCTAAGGTTCATAAACCAAATTAAAAGACAATTAATGAGTAAGAAGGCCTAATAAGCCTCGATGAACCACCAGAAATCATGAAAAACTCCTAAGCACACTTATATAAAGAAAATATATACTCCATGAAGGTTACTAAACCTTATAAAAACGCATGGACATAAGTGAAGCTTAGTAAAGGAGGAAAATCAACCTATAATTGATTTATCATGATATACACATCCTCTTGAACAAAGAACGCAAACACTTAAGGAAAAATGTACCTTAAGAAGTCAAAATGGACTTATGAGTAAAATATCACTTGGAACACAAGTGTATACACCTTTGGACACTAAATAACACATGTTACACATGTTAACACATTAAACAAGTCCAAGATACAATGATGGCAAAAAGAAATCAATATCAAAGGGTGAATCAAAGTATACATTTTTTACTAGTTTTAATGAATAGTAAAGTATACCAATTTCTCAAGAATACATATTTACACACTTTAGGACAAGGAAATCATGTTGGTAACAAACTAAAAACATGATATAAGTCCAAATGTACAGTTTATAACTCATAACATTAAAAAGGAAGCAAAAGAGAAATTTTACCCGGGAGTCAAATCTGGCCGGCAAACACCTCTTCATGGCTGCCACCTTGCTAATTTGAATCAAAATATCTTCTTAAAGAAGGTGCTAGTCACCAAGTACTATGCTACACCCATGTTTTATCATAATGCTATAAAAGTCATCTTTCTTTCTTTCCTCCTCACTTCCCCTTGGCTGTTGTGAATTCACCCATCCAAAAGCTCCCTTATTCTGCTACTAGATATCAAAGAGCAACCTTGGAAAGAAATTAATTCCTAAGGCATAAGGTAAGCTCTTAATTCATATGATAGTTCATTCTCTCCCCCTTTCACTAGCTATCCATTGATCTAAGATTCAGCTTCTTTCCCCCATTAGTCTAGGATGAATCCAAGTTGCAAGAGGGGGGGTGATTCTTGGCTGAAACCAAGCTTGGGGAAGGAAGTAAAGTAAAGTCCTTCCTTAAGGTAAAAATGTGCTCTAAGCACCTACCTTTCTTTCTTTTGTTGTTATAGATGATTCCTATGAACAAACCTTTATAATATTCATATTTACATGCTAGAACAAGTGGTGAACCTTCATTCCCTGGAGTTGGCAAAACCGCCCCAAAGCGCCAAAAAAGTGGGGTTTTAAGAGTAAGTCTTCTAGCTTCTGTTGGGTGAGATAATCTGCCACTTTGGCATATTTTATTAAGGTATTAACACCCTTCATTCCTATGAAAAATAGGGTTGTGGAACACTTGGCAAAAAGCTTCAAATGTTAAGGTAAAAAATCCATGTTTTAAGACTTTAATGACTCATATGGTAGTTTCTGTTTTAAGCTGAGCCATACATTTCCTCTCTGTTTATGCATGTCATGATGGTGTATAAACACACCTCCGTACTGTCGTGACATTCCATGGTGTGAAAGTAGATTTAAAGTCATTTTTAAGGTGTGGAAAATCTAGGTTTTTTATGGCTTAAAATTACTCTTATAGTTGGTTCAATTTTTAGAACCTAACTAATCTATTATTGCTGTTATAAACTTAATTAGAAGCTGTCCAAACAAATACCCTAAGCTTTTATGGCCAAACAAGCCTTAAGAAGCGTATAAAATCAAGGTATATGTTATACACCCCATCCAACAACAAACACATAAACAATCTGCAGCAACAGGGGAAAATATACTTCATCACATTACTAACTCGTGGTGTTACACGCCGTTAACCACCCACGTGGCTAACAAGGCTATTACTATACATTGTACCGGTCTGATGGACTAGATTCCCGAGCGACTACACATTGCTGACCCTTCCATTAACATTAGAAACAACATACACCTTCCAACTGTACGAGAGTATCACAAACTAATGCCGATAACAATTTCGGTCTTACTAAACCTACTGTATATATACAACTTAAATGATTACCCATGTACAACGACTACCCGTCCTACTCTCGAACGGCTTCCAGCCCCTTGTACCTGAAATAGGAAAATAAGAGAAAGGGTGGCCCCCAAGGGGCTCAGCACTTTGCTGGTATGGTAATCCCGCAGCCCACATGCTACGGGCCACACACAACTAATTGTCGTCTTAGCATGCGGTGATTATGTTTAAATCATGCATGTAACTAAAAAACACACAACACGAATCATTCCGCCTCAATGGGCTCAACAAACAGATAACATATCCATACTTGATAGGTCACTCATGGTATTCATTACCCCTAGAGTGTTTCTCCTCTAATGGAGCTACTTCCTTATTAGACGACACTTCCCATTAATCGGGATATCCTTAAACGCCTCTTATTACAAACTGGGATTCATATCCATGATCCACATACTCCACATTTCAAACATATAACATACATCACATAACAACACATAACAACACTTTTCACATTTCAATGTGCACATAATAACATCGCAATAGAAATTGCACTACATCAACAACACATAACATAACGGGAGCGGTTCTCTAGGAACCAACCCAAATATTGTTAATTCACTGGTGAGCCTAGAGAATGATGTCACCCTCATGATAAACTCATTGTACAACACTCATTACCGTCCTAATAGTCGGGCGAGTAATTAGTTAAAGATGGTTCGGTTTAGTGACCCGAACACCCACACAAACACATGTTCCCCCTAAACCGATCATAAGGCAGAATAGTAAGCTTTGGAGTAAGCTAAGTAAAGCTAATGGGAGATCATAACCCGTGAGGGAAACAACCATAACAGAGAGGAGGGTAAGGCTAAAAAAGGATACCCACTCCCAAACCAAAGCGCGCGACCGGATTAACCGGATTCCTCACCACTGTTAGTACATACTTACTTTTAATATTAGTTAGAACCTCACTATGGAGTCTATCACATCTACACACCATACGTATTACAACTGGGTTAAACATACAAGGGAGGTCCCTACATTCACACACACATATCACACAATTAACACACGCATAGCCGTGGTTAGAACGTCCCATGGTTCGGGTCGTTTAATCCGAATACCGAACTCTCATGTGCTCCTAGACTCAGTTAACTAAGGTTTAACACTTCCGAGGTTAAATGGTATCGGAGTTGAACACGCCACATAAATGAATTACTGTAAACTCATTACATGTTTTATCTTACAACGTGGAAAACATTACAGCAAAAACACATTGGCATACAAGCCGGTGTAATCCGGTAGGACACAGGTTGCAAGAAAACCATACCTGTCACCGGAGTCCACTTTATCATGTCCACTTATGTTCCTCGAGCAATTCTAACAACTGATAACACTACATGTACTTTTATTAACATCGGGTAACATGAGGGGTTAAAGGCTAATGCTTATAACTTAGGTAAATAACTTCACATTTTAACTTATTTACCTTTAATTTTAATACAACTTTTCCCCCACCAAATTGTATTATTATAAATAACTTAACTATCTTAACAATCGTATAACATCATTACTTAATAATCCCATCATCCTATAACCTTAAACAATGTTTTGTTTTTTTTTTTTACATTTTTTGGGCCGTTCCGACCCACCGTCCGACCCATAACTGGGTCGAACCGTTCCAGAAACTTTTCCCGTCTTTTAAATACACCTGTCCGACCATGTCCGACCCAAGACCTCTGGGTCGGACCATTCCAGAAACTCCAACGGTTGAATTAACTGGGGCTGTCCGACCCACCCGGGTCGGACCACTAGGTCGGAAAACATCAAAAATTGTCCAAAACTTGTCAAACTTTCTCCAAACTTTTCCTCAAGCCTCCTAATGTGTTCTAACATCATTTGGCACATTTAACCCTTCACATAACATCATAAAAACTCATTTATAAACTCTTTAAACACTTACTCATTTCATGCCAAAATTCCTAACACTTATGATATTTTCTCCTTGGTTTTCTAGGTGGTGTTTCATACCTATGATAACCACCATGCCAATAATGTTCCCTCACCACTTACAACATCATCTCTCAAACTTCTTTCTTACTAACTAAATCTCTTTTCCACATCTTACCTAAACATCATTTATTCCTTGAATATCAACATTACCTAAACCTTAAACAAACTTCTCCAAGACTTTTATACATTCCTCAAAAAACACTCATTGAATTCCTTGAAACTTCCAAGATAATACCTAAATCCTTGTATCACTCTAAATCACCTTAATACATGCTTTCTTCCTAGTAAAACACTTGTTCATTTTTAACACTTCCTAGTTCACCAAAACTCATTTAAAACACTTGAGAACTTCTTATACATTTTCCAAAATTTTTCCATAGCTTCTCTTGTATATCCTCACACCCAACACTTAGGTTTTTACCTTATTTCATTCAAGAACACCTAAAATCCATCAAGAGTATTCTCACACACGACATACACCATTTTTACACTACATCACATATAGTGCATAAACTTAAATTGCTGGCACTTAGGCCCTTAAATAACATGGCTCTTAGGCCCTTAAATTGCATAAACCATAAACACTGATTTCCACATATATATGCCTTTGACCTGCAAATACACCCAAGAATACATATGCCCTCTTATAAACTCCTTGAGAGCATTTTACTAGCTCATTTGCCATTGGCTCCTTAGGTATTTTATTAAGCAAATCAAGCTCATTTTCCTAAGGCATTTAAACTACATTGAGATAGTTTGTTTACCTCTTTTCATCTCAAAACTTCTTTCTTGTTTCCTTGTACCGAAAATCAGCAAGGAGTTTGATCACTTGTCAACTTTCTATTCAATATACATATAAGGGTAATGAGCTTAAGAATTAAGAATTCACACTTAAACTCATATACTAACCCTAGTTAACATAAGTGTTTAATACACTAAAATGATGTTTACCTTTGAATTTGAAAGAGAACTGAATATGTAACAAGAGAGGACTCCTCCTTGTCCCTTGAGATTTAAATGAAGCTAGAGAACAAGGCAAGATGAAGGCACCATAAGTGGTGTGTGATTTTCGGTTACACATAAAAAACAAGAGGAATGTGTTTTTCTTTGATTTTCCTTACCTTGAAGCAAAGGAGAATGTCAAGGCATGAAAAGGTAAGCTCAAGCTCCTTCAATGGAGAATCTTCATGGCACCAAAATGGAGTTCTGAAGATTTGAAAAGAGAGAAGTGTAGAGCTTGACCTAACTAAGACAAATCTGGTCTTGGATTTGATGTGGTATATGGAGCTAGAAGATATAAGAGATTCAAGGCTTGAAGATGGTGTTTGTGCTGTAGCATCACCGAAGAAGAAGGGATGAGAAGATTGAAGACCGTTGTGTGAAATGAGAAGGAAGGAAGGAAAGGATGAGAGGAAGCTTACTTTTGGAGATATTTATACTGAAAGTAAATAGTAACCTTGCTTTAGTACTTTTCTTGTTTATTTGATTGGGCAAGTGTGGGTGAGTCACACATGAAAAAACCGGCCCCTTAATGTTTTAGGCCAAGTCATGGTATTGTTGACCAATTAACTTACTTATATTGACTTATGTCATAAACTAGCATTTTTTGGTTACTATTCACAAAACAAGGCACATAGATGTGAAATTTTTGATTTCTCATTGATCTAGACTTCCAAATGTGATACTAAGTAGTACACATATTAATTAAAGAGTAATGATGGACATTTAGCCATTCAAAACTCATTTACAAGACAATTTTTCAAAAATGTGCTTTAAGACTCATTAAAGCACATTTTGTGTTTTAACTTGTTTCAAGCTTGGTTTTCTTTGGTAATTGATTTAATATGTTCATTAACATATTTATAAGGTATAGGTTATGACCTTTAGGTCTATACAAATTTATCCCAAGCTTAGAGCACATTTTTGCCCATATTGACTTTAAGGCATTTATTGTGTTTTGTTTGGTTTAATTGTCTACCAAGATTTCCTAAGGACTTAATTAGCTTATTAAATCATGATTGAATATTATTAAGCCTTTGGTAGGCTCTTTGCGGTCCTAACCAAGTTCACTCTAAGCTAGAGCATTGTTTTTGCTCAAACTGTGTCTTAGTGCTTTATTGCATTTCACTATGGTTTAAATTGTCACTGATATTTCTAAGGCACTTTTTAGCCTTCACATACATAGTTTAAATGTTTAACAACATATCAAGTTTGGGGTATTTCAGTTATAACATCCTAACCATATATTATATGCTTTAAAGCTTATATTATGTACGTGCCAAGAGTGAACTGGTTATAATGTTTAATTCAAACCTAAGTGTGACCGAAAGAATAAATAGTTAACATAAGCTAGTCATTTAAAGATTTAATTAACATAATGGTCAAATTAAGACATTATGTGGGAAAATTGGTAATATAGAGAATTTGGTGGTAAGGCTGAGAGTTTAAGGTATTTTTGAGACATTTAAAGTGTTATTTTACAAGTTCAAGGTTGTAATAAGGCCATTTCATTAGGCCATTTTAATTAAGCTTAAAAGCTTATTTAATTTAATTTATGCCTTTAGCATATCGTTTGGGGTCCAAACAAGTCAT
The DNA here is from genome assembly GCA_023374045.1 of Limonium bicolor. NCBI lineage: Eukaryota > Viridiplantae > Streptophyta > Magnoliopsida > Caryophyllales > Plumbaginaceae > Limonium > Limonium bicolor. The sequence continues at coordinate 352,457,864 of CM041777.1, forward strand.
TACAAAAAAATATAAAGTCGGGGGCTATATTAGCATGAAATTTGGAGTTTAAAATGAATTTAAATAAAAATTTTAACATTTTACAAAGTTTTGTGCCAAAATTGTAAATATAGGAAAGTTTGGAGGTAACTTGTAATTACCGTGAGTTTGGGCTCAAATTGGAATTTAGAAGTCAAGGTTGACTATATAGGAGACTTTGACCAAGTTGGGAATTTATGGAATTAAATAGTAACTTATAATAAGATAAGTATGAAATTGTAAAAGATTTATAAGATTGGGTGGATTGATGATTCCGAAAGTTCTAGGTACCAACTGGAATTTAGAATAGACCTGGTTTATTAGGAATTTTTAGGAATTTATTTGGTTAAATTTGGAGTTAGAATGGATTATATAAGTATAATAATAGATAGTATTTATGAAATTATTACATTTTTGGTAACAAATGGGGTTAGAATGTAAAAACCGAGAGTATAAGGTTAGAAATGATATTTATAAACTTTTGGTATACTTTGGTAATTTTTGGAATATATAAGAGATTTTAATAAGATATGTGTATAATATATAGTTTTAACGACATTAGAAAACTATATGTTATAAAAATGGGGTCATATGGTGAATATAGAAAAGAAAGTAAGAGGTGGAAATTAATTAGGAACAGACCATAGGGTTTGTTCGGCTATTTTAGGAAGATAAACCATAGGTTATAATAATATAAGGTTTAAAGGTTATAAATAAAGTATATGTTATAAGTGTAACAAAGAAATAATATTTGGGGGATTATGTAATTTCTGAAACTTTGGTGGATTTAAATAAAAACTGACAGCTATAAGGTCTGTTTGGTATTTTATAACATTGAAACTATAGGTTATAAATGATTTAATGATATAAATGTCATAATATATGTATATAACTATAATGTAACATTATATAAATAATGTGAAATACCCCAAACCTAAATATATTAATGAACTATCTAATTAGAATATACTAAGGCTAGAACGTACCTTAGAAACATTAGAAGAAGTGTTAAACAACAATTTACACCAAAATGCTTTAGGAACAATTAGAGCAAAAGGTGTTTTAAAGAGCACAAATAAATAGGGGAACTACCAATAAGTTCCCAAGAGATTTCAAATGTGAACTACCTCTAAGAGTAGTAATACGCATTAAGCGGGAAATTAGCGTTTAAACCGGAAAACGCACCTTAGAGCACAAAAATGTAAGTTAAAGAAAAAATGTGCTTTAAGCATGTATATATGGAACTAAAAGTCTAATGAGCCAAAATACCATAAAGAAATAAGGAAACAACAATTAAAATAGTCATAGGATCCATTGCGTATACACACAAAATTAAGATACAAAGTCCACAGTAACAGCTACTAAACTGACGAAAGTCAAGGAGGAAACACTAAACGACTTGGTTTAAATTGGAATGAGCAACATGCTATTTCATGAACAAAGTTTCTAAAGGTTGTAAATATATTAAGGACACATTTAAACTAGCCAAAACAAATGCATAATCAATGTGAACCGGAAGCACATAAAATGGGGTTTTGTTTTAAGGCATTTGGTATGTAACATACCTAACACATGGTATAAGTCCTTATGAACGAGTTTAAGGCATCTAATATTACATAAATATAAGCAAGAAACAAAAAAAAAAATCAGACAAAATCGGACTAAGGCTGCCTATCATGATGAGTCATTAAAGGTGTTATAAATTCAATTTTGCTTACTTTTTACTTACCATGACTTTCCTTGATTGCCTTATCACCTTGTCCCCGAGTAAATATTAATCAGGCACTTACCTGTCATATGAGAGCTCCCAAATCTTCGTAGCTCCTCCTCTCTTTGAAGAAACAACACAAAAAACTCCAATGTTCTTAGATTAGTGCCTTAAAGAACACGTGTCTGCACAGATCATAACTTTTCATCTTAAGTCCAAATTTGAAGTTTCATAGCTCGTTGGAATCCTCTTCGAAGAGCTTTACAACCATAGCTCATGAGCCCCAGATTCTCAGGAACGACCACGAATAAGTGCCCTTTGATTCTCGAGGTTAAAAAAAATGCCTTCTTGGAAACTCTTCCTTCTTTGATTTTCGTCAAGGCCCGAGGGCCTAGGGTTACTAACCCTTCTTATTCTTCATCTTATTATATGATTTTGGAGCCAATTTCTCTAGCAAAATTGCATGTCAAATTTATTAGGAAAACAAGCTTAATATTAAGCTAAAGGTTAATATAAAAGGTAAATCCTACAACTACCTATTTCAAGGTTCTAATTGTTGATCTATAGATGATCTAACCTATGTGTTACCTTGTTTATTATTGCCGAATTTATTAGGGGTTAGATTTAATTTTTGACGCCTTAAATGTTATTATCTTATAAATCTAAGTTAGATTATAACCATTAAGATATAAGCTTCAAATAAGCTATCATAATATGCAAGAAAAATTATATACTATAATTTTTATGGTGGCCAAAAATTAGGAGGTTTATATATGTGAAATACCCCAAACCTTGATATGTGGTTTAAATATCAATTATGGTATGTAAAGGCTAAAAAGTGCCTTAGTAACATCAGTGAACAATTTAAACCATAATAAATGCAATAAAGCATTAAGACACAGTTTGAGCAAAAACATGCTCTAAGCTATGAGTGAACTTGGTTAGGACCCAAAGCCTACCAAGACTTGATAACATTTAATTATGATTTAATAAGGCTAAATGAGTCCTTAAGAACTTTGGTAGACAATGAAACCAAACAAAACACAGGTAATACCTTAAAGTCAATATGAGCAAAAATGTGCTCTAAGCTTGGGAGGAATGTGTATAAGACCTAATGGTCATACCTATACCTTTGTAAATATGTTAATGAACATATTAAATCAATTACTAAAGAAAACCAAGCTTGAAAACAAGTTAAAACACAAAATGTGCTTTAAGGAGTCTTAAAGCACGTTTTTGAAAATTGTCTTGTAAATGAGTTTTGAATGGCTAAATGTCCATCATTACTCTTTAATTAACATGTGTACTATATAGTATCACATTTGGGTGGCCATATTAGTGGGAAATCAAAAATTTCACTTCTATGTGCCTTGTTATAGGTGAATAGTGATTTTTATAACTAGTTTGTAACATATAATGTTATAGTAATTAAATTGGTCAACAAACCATTATACCCTCCTAGGCATATGGGGGCCGGTTTTTCATGGTGTGAGTCACCAACATGTAAAAGAAATCAAATAAGTAAACTTAAGCTTAAAGTAAAGTACTATTTGCTTTAACTTACAAATATCTTCAAAAGTAACTTCTATCTTCATTCTCCCTTCCTTTCCTTCATTTCCCACGGTTCCAAACACCACCACCAACCTCTCTTCTTCATTCTCTCTCGGTAATACCACTACCTCCATGAGAACTCAAGCTTTGAACTCTTGTCAAATCTTGCTCACTTAACCAAATCAAAAACAAACACCACCATTCTCTTAGTTAAGCCAAGCTCTACACTTCTACCTTTTCAAATCTTCAAGAGCTCAATTTTGGTGCCATGAAGATTCACCATTGAAGGAGCTTGAGCTCACCTTTTCACATATTCATGATCTCCTTTGCTTCAAGGTAAGGAAACTCAAAGAAAATCCATGTTTCCTCCATATTTTCATGTTGTCCGAAAATTCACCTCACAATGGTGTATTTATCTTGTTTGTTTTAGCTTCATTTGAATCTTCCAAGGACTAGGAGGAGTCCTCTCTTGATACTTGTTCAAGTTCTCTTCCAATTCCAAGGTAAAACAATTACCTTAATGTGTTAAAACAATATGTGTAACTAGGGTTTACAATGAGATGAAGCATAATGCTTGAATACTCATTATGTTGTTTGTATAATGTTTAGAAGTTGACAAACAACCAAACACCCCACCGGTTTACAAGGAACCAAGAAAGAATTTGTGAGGAAAGGAGGTAAACAAACTATCTCAATGTAGTTTAAATGCCTTAGGAACATGAGCTTGATTTGCTTGATAAAATACCTAAGGAGCCAATGGTGAGTGACCTAGTAAAGTGTTCTCAAGGAGACTAGTAAAAGAACATATGTTTTGGTGTATGTATTTGCAGGTCAAAGGCATTAATATGTGGGAAATTCAGTGTTTAAGGTTATGCAATTTAAGGGCCTAAGAGCCATGTTATTTAAGGGCCTAAGTGCCAAGCAATTTAAGTTATGCACTATATTGTGATGTAGTGCTTAATGTGTGAAGTTTGTGTATAAAGTGTGTTTGATGGATTTTAGGTGTTCTTGCATGAAATAAGGTAAAACCTAAGTGTTTGGATGTGAGTAAATACAAGAGAAGCTATGGCCAAATTTGGAGAAATTGTGAGAAGTTCTAAGTGTTTTAAGAAGTTTTGGTGAACTAGGAAGTGTTAAAGGTGAATGAATGTTTACTTGAGAAGAACACATGTGTTAGGTGATTTAGAGCGATGTAAGGATTTAGGTGTTGTCTTTGAAGTTCTAGGAATTCAATGTGTGTTTTTGTGAATGTATTAAAGTCTTGGAGGAGTTGTTAAAGGTTTAGGTAAGTTGGTGTTCAAGGAATAAGTGATGTTTAGGTATGATGTGAAAAGGAGATTTAATTAGTAAGAAAGAAGTTGAGGGATGATGATAAGTGTAGAGGATACACCTTGGTATTTTGGTCATTATAGGTGAAATGCCACCTAGAAATCATAAGGAGAAAACATTGTAAGTGTTAGGAATTTTGTGGAGATATAAGTAAAGGTTTAAGGAATTAGGAAAAATAGTTTTGTGGTGTTTAAGATTCTTTAAGGGTGTGTTTGAAGTGCCAAATGATGTTAGAACACATTAAGAGGCCTTAGGAGAAGTTTGGTGAAGATTTGGCAAAGTTTGGGTAAGTTTAGGAGGCGACCGACCCAGGGGCCGACCCAGTTTGTGGGTCGGTCGAGCCTCTGTAAAATGTTGAGAATATGTTCGGTAATGACCGACCCAGAAGGTTGGGTCGGACATGGGTCGGTCGGTCAAGTTTCAAAGGTGGAAAAATGTTCGCACATGGACCGACCCAGAATGGTGGGTCGGACGTGGGTCGGACGGGCATCTGTAAGGAAGTAAAAGGGGTCTGTAATGGACCGACCCAGATGTGGGTCGGTCGGTGGGTCGGTCGGACCAAAAACATGGTTTAAGGTTATGAAATGGTATGTGATGATGGGGATTGGTAGGTAATGATGTTATAAGATGTTGAGGACATGTTAGGTGAGTTTAATGGCGAATAGGTGGGTGAAAAGTTGTATCAAAGTGTAAGTAAAACAAGTTAAAAATGTAAAGTTATGTAACAAAGTTAACGGGGAAAGTTAAGCATTAGACGCTAAATGAAACAAACATGCTACCCCGATGTTAATAAAAACACATGTGATGTTAACAGTTGTTCGAGGATTGCTCGAGGAACATAAATGGACAGGATAAGTGGACTCCGGTGACAGGTATGGTTTTCTTGCAACCTGCGTCCTACCGGATTACACCGGCTTGTATGCCAATGTGTTTTTCTGTATGTTTGCCACGTTGTAAGATAAACATGTAATGAGTTTACAGTAATTCATTTATGTGGCGTGTTCAACTCCGATACCATTTAACCTCGGCAGTGTTAACCTTAGTTAACTGAGTCTAGGATCACATGAGAGTTCGGTAATCGGAGTAAACGACCCGTACCATGGGACGTACTAACCACGGCTATGCGTGTGTTAAATGTGTGATATGTGTATGTGAATGTAGGGATCTCCCTTGTATGTTTAACCCAGTTGTAATACTGTTTGAGTTGTTATGTGACAGGCTCCATAGTGGGGTTCTAAGTATTGTCTAAAGTAAGTATGTACTAACAGTAGTGAGGAATCCGGTTTGGCCGGTCGCGCGTTGTTTGGGAGAGGGTATCCTTCCTAGCCTTACCCTTCTCTTTGTTATGGTTGTTTCCCTCACGGGTTATGATCTCCCATTAGCTTACTCCAAAGCTTACCTATTCTGACTTATGATCGGTTTAGTGGGAACCTGTGTTTGTGTGGTGTGTTAGGGCCTCCAAACCCGAACCGCCTTAACTTAAGTTACTCGTCCAACTATTAGGACGGTAATGAGTGTTCTTGTTATTGTATAACGAGCTTATCATGAGACTGGCAACATTCTCTAGGCTCACCAGTGTGTAAACAATGTTTGGGTAGGTTCCTAAGCGAACCGTTCCCGCTGTGTTATGTGTTTTGTTGTGACGCAGTATTCATTACAATATTATGTTGTGTACGTAGGAACGTGCAAGTGTTATTAAGTGTTGTATGTAGTGTATGTTGTAGGTGTATAATGTGGAGTGTGTTGTATAATGTGGAGTGTGTGGATCATGGATATGAATCCCAGTTTGTGATAAGAGGCGTTTAAGGATAACCCGATTTAAGGGTATGTGTCGCCTATTAAGGAAGTAGCTCCATTAGAGGAGGAACACTCTAGGGATAATGAATACCAAGAGTGACTTACTAAGTAAGGATATATTATCCGTTGTTGAGCCCATTGAGGCAAAATGTTAAGCGATGTGTGTTTATTGTTACATGCATGATTTAAATATAATCAACCGCATGTTAAGACGACAATTAGTTGTGCGTGGCCCGGTAGCATGTGGGCTGCGGGATTACCATACCAGCAAAGGTGCTGAGCCCCTTGGGGCCACCCCTTTCTCTTCTTTTCCTATTTCAGGTACGAAGTGCTGGAAGCCGTTCGAGAGTAGGACGGGTAGTCATTGTACATGGGTAAACTTTTAAGTGTATGTATACAGTAGGTGTAGTAAGACCGATATTGTTGTCGGCACCAGTTTATAATACTCGGTATAGTTGATATGGTGTATGTTGTTGTTGTTGTTAATGGAAAGGGATACTAATGTATAGTTGCTCGGGAATTTAGCCCATCAGACCGGTACATTGTGTATGTATTAGCCTTGTTAGCCACGTGGGTGGCTAACGGCGTGTAACACCAACAAGTTAAGTAATGTGATGAGGTTGTTCTTCCGCTGCAGTTGTTGTAAGTATGTTAATGTTGGATGGGGTGTTACAAAAAGTGGTATCAGAGCGAAGTATCGCTCTGATGACTGAATTACCGAGCTTAGGAATACCGAGTTAGGATTTAGGTACTTCGGGTTAAGGGTTGAGTGATAGCGTGAGAGATACGCTAGTAAGGAACTACCAGTGAATACTGGAAACCTACAATATCCATCCCACCCTCCACAATCCCTGTTTTATAACTTGGGAAACAACGCCAGGGAGATGGAAGTCCTCTCTTACTCGGGAATACCCGATCTGGCTGTTATTAAATACCTTTAGGGTACGGAGAACCTGTCATACGGTAGATCCCGAAAACTGGGAATCCCGGAGACGGTCTCCATCTGAATAATGTTAACCTCATTCCATAGCAATGAATGAAGGATTTGTGTATAAAGAATAGAATTTCCGGCAACCTGGGTCGACATGCAGAGCAGTCGAGAATAACCAGCTTGCAACGCACCTACCGTGCAACAGGCAAGAAGTGGATTAGTGAAACCCGAGACGAGTGTCTACGGGACCACAGTTGATAAATAGTACACCAACGGTATACCAACCGACAAAGGAACTACAACGTAGTGCCCAAACAAGAGACAAGTCTCAGTAACCACGACAAGTGCGTGGAACGGGCTATAAAGAGAATACAATACTAGATAGGGGTCCCCAGAATGGGAAATACCCTAGTTAATGATTATTATGTGAATACAGTGAGAATTCACCTAGACAAGTTGTTATCAAGACAGTAAGATCAGTGAGGGCCAACAAGGCCACTGATGACAGTGCGGGTAAAAACAATACCACAACCGGTATGTGTAAACTGATAGCCAGTTAGCATGGCGCACTTGCCATAGCAAGTGCTGCTATAATAGGGCTGTTCAGGAAATTTATAACCACTATAAGTACTTAGTAAAGTACCACGAAGTTAAGTGTGAACATTATGACCATGGAAGGGCTTAACAGCCTACCTCTATGATTGTAAGTACACCAGTCAGCAAGAAGCTAGACTTGGTTAAGGTAAGAAGATGTTGTGAAACCATGAAATTTTTCTTTCAACCCAGATTTTCACAAACCCTTTTCTTTTCAAACCAGATTTTTTTCAAACCAACACTTCTTTCCAACCTTCTTTAAACCAAATCAGTAAAACCAAGAGCATTGATAAGATACAGCAATGGATAAACTTTCCCTCGATTAAGTTCGGGAAGCAGGGAATGAATATTGTCACGGGACAATATAAGGGAGTTGACAACTGAATACTTCACCTAGGCGTGTGACGGACACTACAAGTGTACCAACTGTGTTGTGGGACGACCGCACTCCGATAGGAGCATGTGGGCCTGACAGACCTACTTATGGGTTAGTTGGGTAAGTAGCAATGTATCAAAAAGATACCCCATATATGTATACGAGTAGAGTCCGAAACACGGGGAGTAGTCGACTCCGTCTACGGTCAGCAGTATAAATCAAACGAGAGCTAAGGATTACAAGGAATAGTCGAAGTTAAGGAATTCAGTTAAGTTAGCAAGACTAAAAGGATTAATGAACTCCTTTCAAGGAAATGTTTAAGAGTTAGGAAGTGCGATGTGCACTGACTGTTATGCAAAGACACCATATATGTCTTAAGGATCCTTAGGGATAAACATTATAGCTGGAATGGTGACCCAGCCTGTACATGGCAAGCAGATGCCTAATGTGGACACATTAATGTGCAATGAACGGGATGAAATCCCAGAATAAGTACCTACACTACCAGTAAATGTTAATCTTCACAGAAGAAGATAATAACCAGTAAAGAACGCGAAAGGCGTAACTAACGGAATGTAAATGATAACTTAGCAACAACCCAGGAACAATCCTTGAGGGTGTTTGCATCAACGATTGTTGAATGAAATGCATGACAGAAGCACAAGGGTTGAAACTAACACCCAGTTTAGATATAAGTTGTCAGGAGACGGACTGACAATCCTAAGGGGCATCCCATGAAAGGAAACGTGATGCAACGACCATGTATGTAGTACAGAGAAGTACGTGTGTGGACAGCCTATAATGAGCCCAGCTCAAGGCAAATAAGGCTTATAATCCAAAGCAGGATATATCATAAATTCGATTGATGGTAGAAGTTTAGGTTGTATAAGCAATAGAGTGGTAAACGAACCACTGCATTAAGAGTGGGGATACCTCTCGACATTGTGACACCGCAGGAGCGGTAGTTATGTGAATCAAGTTCAAGAATATGTTAAGGATTGACCATGTGGTTATTGAAAGAGAATTAGCTTAGTAGTATGTGTATAAGGTGAAACACCGAGCTGAATAAGCCGGCTTGTGACTCGAATGATCGATGCTCAAGGAGCATTTAGTAGTCATCCAAATGAGGGATGAACCATAATGTGAATAATGTAAATTTATGTGTGGAAGTTGAGGTGACAGCAGATACGACATAAGCGGGTGTATACATAAGTAAGAGCACGGTGCGCACCAAGCGACCGTTGTATAATGTTGTTAAAAAACGTAAAGATAAGATCAGTTATGAGTTAAACTCAGTGGAGATGCAAGATGAGTGATGTTAAACAGACTGGGCAATAAGCCAGTGGTTGGTATTGTGTGATGAGGAACTCAGTGTGAATTCCATGGCGAATCACATAAGGGATTTACTGTCAAGAGTTTACGCCTCTGCACTCTGTATGACTGAGTGTTTTGGTATTGCACTTGCGCAGTAATGATCGAGTGGGATAGCTAGGAATTGGAATATGTTAATTGTGAATAATGTTGTAATGGCCGATGCATAGGAAATGCAAGGCCGCACCAATAAAAGAATACTTGTACAAAACCAATGTGGAGACATGATTAACAGTAAGTGACTACAGTAGCACTAACTGCCAAATATCGGTATGGAATATACCACAAGGTTGTAAATAGTTGAGAGAGCACTACACACTAGGTAGTAGCTCAAACTCAACCGACAGTAAGTCGGAAGCGAACAAGTCAATCATTGTGAAATACATAGTGGTATACACAATAAATTGTTATGAAATTGTGAAACTCACCGAATCCGCTCAGGGTAAAGATACCGTGCGTCGGTTGAGAAACCATTGTTACCAAGATGAAGGTGACAATTGGGGATGTAGAATAACAAAAGGGGGAGTAATTAAGCTCTACAGTTATTAAAGTTTCGCAGCAGAAACTAGTGAACCAGTGATTCAAATGTACAACGTAAATAATGAACATGAGTGAATGGCTAATTATTAACGCCTAAAAGCCTCACAGGCCAGGACCGAAACCGGTTATGAGTTATAACTCCAATGCGAATTCTTGGTTTACGGACTAAACCGCCAATATGGTTGAGATCCTCTAATCAGAATCCGTTGTGTAATAGACCGCGTGGAAGTTAAAACACTTCACGACGGCAGAGCATTTAAGCAATGTTTAGTGATTGATTACGTGGGCGTAATCCCTTTTAAGGGGGGTAGAGCGCAAACCACTTGGTGTATATTACCGTACAAGTGTACGTAGTGTGTGTGACTCATATTGTGCATAGCACAAAATATTGTTTGTTTTGATGATTGGTGTGTGTGTTACGTAAACATACACATTCATTCATGGTTTATTTGTGGTAATTGCGCACAGATGATGCGAATACCATTGTGATAAGTGTGTGTGTTTGTTAACAGTTGTGTGTGATTGTACAAGTGTGGGGAGTAGATAAACTCCCGGGGGAACAAAAGCCCCGACAGTGTATAAATGTAAAATCAGGTGTGTTGTATTTTGATAAATATATGTATATATATATATATATGTATACTTAATAGTGATGCATGAAAGGGCATGATACCGACATAGAACCTAGTGAGAATAAGATTCCCTAGGCAACAGGATTAAAGTGAATGGAGGTAACTGATAGACGGAGTTCTATCCTTTGGAGATGTTGTGATCATGACTAGAATGATTCAAAAGATAGAAAATTGGAAATGAGTGATTTACTTGATGCTTGAAAATGAAGTGGGAGGTGGAACTTGATTTGCATGCGATCAAGGGAAGCCGAACACAAATTGGAGTGGAAGGATAGTTCAACACTGATGCTGATCACATCAGGGTTGGATGACTCTTGAAACTCCCTATAAGTGGCCACAATAACCACGCTAAGAAAGAAGCAAAAGAGCTTAAGTTGGACTTGGAGTTGTGTGTGTTTTCAAAAGGATTTTAAATTGGTATTTATAAACGTTGATGGATACTTTACATAATTAAAGTTCTCTTACTTAACCTCACAAGGAAATTTTAAACTTTGTGATTGTTTTATCTCCTAAAGGCACGGGGACGGAAGGTGTCCATCGCGACCGTGTTCTGCGGATCACAGTGTATATCAAGGATATTTTTGATTGCTATACATGCTCTGACATGTTGTGTGGTATGTGTATGGATGTTGTTTTGACTTGGATTTCCTAAAGTGTATACTATCAAGGCCTATGAGTCTAAATGTGTGGTGTTACATAGACCTATGTGTCTAAAGACTGTTATGTTACCAGGACCTATGTGTCCAAATGTTGTTATGTTACCCAAGACCAGTGAGTCAAAGGGGTTGTTATGTATGTGTAAGTGTTGTTAAGATACCCGGACCATAGAGTCCGAGGTTATCATGTGGATATGTTATGTTATGTGTGGATGTGAATGTGTTGCCCGGACCATCAAGTCCGAGGTTGTGATGTAAAGTGTGTTTGGTTATGGAAGTTTATTTCCAAGTGATTCCCGTTCTAATTTAATGATGTGTGGAAAGTGTGAACTTCGAGGACGAAGTTCTTTTAAGGGGGTAGATTGAAATACCCCAACCTTGATATGTGGTTTAAATATCAAATTATGGTATGTAAAGGCTAAAAAGTGCCTTAGTAACATCAGTGAACAATTTAAACCATAATAAATGCAATAAAGCATTAAGACACAGTTTGAGCAAAAACATGCTCTAAGCTATGAGTGAACTTGGTTAGGACCCAAAGAGCCTACCAAGACTTGATAACATTTAATTATGATTTAATAAGGCTAAATAAGTCCTTAAGAACTTTGGTAGACAATGAAACCAAACAAAACACAAGGTAATACCTTAAAGTCAATATGAGCAAAAATGTGCTCTAAGCTTGGGAGGATGTGTATAAGACCTAATGGTCATACCTATACTTTGTAAATATGTTAATGAACATATTAAATCAATTACTAAAGAAACCAAGCTTGAAAACAAGTTAAAACACAAAATGTGCTTTAAGGAGTCTTAAAGCACGTTTTTGAAAAATTGTCTTGTAAATGAGTTTTGAATGGCTAAATGTCCATCATTACTCTTTAATTAACATGTGTACTATATAGTATCACATTTGGGTGGCCATATTAGTGGGAAATCAAAAATTTCACTTCTATGTGCCTTGTTATAGGTGAATAGTGATTTTTATAACTAGTTTGTAACATATAATGTTATAAGTAATAAATTGGTCAACAAAGACCATTATACCCTCCTAGCATATGGGGGCCGGTTTTTCATGGTGTGAGTCACCAACATGTAAAGAAATCAAATAAGTAACTTAAGCTTAAAGTAAGTACTATTTGCTTTACTTACAATATCTCTTCAAAAGTAACTTCTATCTTCATTCTCCTCCTTCCTTTCCTTCATTTCCACGGTTCCAACACCACCACCACCTCTCTTCTTCATTCTCTCTCGGTAATACACTACCCCCATGAGAACTCAAGCTTTGAACTCTTGTCAAATCTTGCTCACTTAACCAAATCAAAAACAAACACCACCATTCTCTTAGTTAAGCCAAGCTCTACACTTCTACCTTTTCAAATCTTCAAAACTCCATTTTGGTGCCATGAAGATTCACCATTGAAGGAGCTTGAGCTCACTTTTTCACATATTCATGTCTCCTTTGCTTCAAGGTAAGGAAACTCAAAGAAAATCCATGTTTCCTCCATTTTTCATGTTGTCCGAAAATTCACCTCACAATGGTGTATTTATCTTGTTGTTTTAGCTTCATTTGAATCTTCCAAGGACTAGGAGGAGTCCTCTCTTGATACTTGTTCAAGTTCTCTTCCAATTCCAAGGTAAAACAATTACCTTAATGTGTTAAAACAATATGTGTAACTAGGGTTTACAATGAGATGAAGCATAATGCTTGAATACTCATTATGTTGTTTGTATAATGTTTAGAAGTTGACAAACAACCAAACACCCACCGGTTTACAAGGAACCAAGAAAGAATTTGTGAGGAAAAGAGGTAAACAAACTATCTCAATGTAGTTTAAATGCCTTAGGAAAATGAGCTTGATTTGCTTGATAAAATACCTAAGGAGCCAATGGTGAGTGACCTAGTAAAGTGTTCTCAAGGAGACTAGTAAAGAACATATGTTTTGGTGTATGTATTTGCAGGTCAAAGGCATTATTATGTGGGAAATTCAGTGTTTAAGGTTATGCAATTTAAGGGCCTAAGAGCCATGTTATTTAAGGGCCTAAGTGCCAAGCAATTTAAGTTATGCACTATATTGTGATGTAGTGCTTAATGTGTGAAGTTTGTGTATAAAGTGTGAATTTGTGTTGATGGATTTTAGGTGTTTTTGAAGAAAAGGTAAAAACCTAAGTGTTTGGATGTGAGTAAATACAGAGAAGCTATGGCCAAATTTGGGAAATGTGTGAGAAGTTCTAAGTGTTTTAAGGAGTTTTGGTGAACTAGGAAGTGTTAAAGGTGAATGAATGTTTACTTGAGAAAACACATGTGTTAAGGTGATTTAGAGTGATGCAAGGATTTAGGTGTTGTCTTTGAAGTTCTGGAATTCAATGTGTGTTTTGTGATGTATTAAAGTCTTGGAGGAGTTGTTAAAGTTTAGGTAATGTTGGTGTTCAAGAATAAGTGATGTTTAGGTATGATGTGAAAAGGAGATTTAGTTAGTAAGAAAAGAAGTTGAGGGATGATGATAAGGTGTAGAGGATACACCTTGGTATTTGGTCATTATAGGTGAAATGCCACCTAGAAATCATAAGGAGAAAACATTGTAAGTGTTAGGAATTTTGTGGAGATATAAGTAAAGGTTTAAGGAATTAGGAAAATAGTTTTGTGAGTGTTTAAGATTATCTTAAGGGTGTGTTTGAAGTGCCAAATGATGTTAGAACACATTGAGGCCTTAGGAGAAGTTTGGTGAAGATTTGGCAAAGTTTGGGTAAGTTTAGGAGGCGACCGACCCAGGGGCCGACCCAGTTTGTGGTCGGTCGAGCCTCTGTAAAATGTTGAGAATATGTTCGGTAATGGACCGACCCAAAGGTTGGGTCGGACATGGTCGGTCGGTCGTCAAGTTTCAACAGGTGGAAAAATGTTCGCACATGGACCGACCCAGAATGGTGGGTCGGACGTGGGTCGGACGGGCATGTCTGTAAGGAAGTAAAAGGGGTCTGTAATGGACCGACCCAGATGTGGGTCGGTCGGTGGGTCGGTCGGACCAAAAACATGGTTTAAGGTTATGAAATGATATGTGATGATGGGGATTGGTAGGTAATGATGTTATAAGAATGTTGAGGACATGTTAGGTGAGTTTAAATGGCGAATAGGTGGGTGAAAGTTGTATCAAAGTGTAAGTAAAACAAGTTAAAAATGTAAGTTATGTAACAAAGTTAACGGGGAAAGTTAAGCATTGACGCTAAATAACAAACATGCTACCCCGATGTTATAAAACATGTGATGTTAACAGTTGTTCGAGGATTGCTCGAGGAACATAAATGGACAGGATAAGTGGACTCCGGTGACAGGTATGGTTTTCTTGCAACCTGCGTCCTACCGGATTACACCGGCTTGTATGCCAATGTGTTTTTCTGTATGTTTGCCACGTTGTAAGATAAAACATGTAATGAGTTTACAGTAATTCATTATGTGGCGTGTTCAACTCCGATACCATTTAACCTCGGCAGTGTTAACCTTAGTTAACTGAGTCTAGGATCACATGAGAGTTCGGTATTCGGAGTAAACGACCCGTACCATGGGACGTACTAACCACGGCTATGCGTGTGTTAAATGTGTGATATGTGTATGTGAATGTAGGGATCTCCCTTGTATGTTTAACCCAGTTGTAATACTGTATGAGTTGTTATGTGACAGGCTCCATAGTGGGGTTCTAAGTATTGTCTAAAGTAAGTATGTACTAACAGTAGTGAGGAATCCGGTTTGGCCGGTCGCGCGCGTTGTTTGGGAGAGGGTATCCTTCCTAGCCTTACCCTTCTCTTTGTTATGGTTGTTTCCCTCACGGGTTATGATCTCCCATTAGCTTACTCCAAGCTTACCTATTCTGACTTATGATCGGTTTAGTGGGAACCTGTGTTTGTGTGGTGTGTTAGGGCCTCCAAACCCGAACCGCCTTAACTTAAGTTACTCGTCCAACTATTAGGACGGTAATGAGTGTTCTTGTTATTGTATAACGAGCTTATCATGAGACTGGCAACATTCTCTAGGCTCACCAGTGTGTAAACAATGTTTGGGTAGGTTCCTAAGCGAACCGTTCCCGTTGTGTTATGTGTTTTGTTGTGACGCAGTATTCATTACAATATTATGTTGTGTACGTAGGAACGTGCAAGTGTTATTAAGTGTTGTATGTAGTGTATGTTGTAGGTGTATAATGTGGAGTGTGTTGTATAATGTGGAGTGTGTGGATCATGGATATGATCCCAGTTTGTGATAAGAGGCGTTTAAGGATAACCCGATTTAAGGGTATGTGTCGCCTATTAAGGAAGTAGCTCCATTAGAGGAGGAACACTCTAGGGATATGAATACCAAGAGTGACTTACTAAGTAAGGATATATTATCCGTTGTTGAGCCCATTGAGGCAAATGTTAAGCGATGTGTGTTTATTGTTACATGCATGATTTAAATATAATCAACCGCATGTTAAGACGACAATTAGTTGTGCGTGGCCCGGTAGCATGTGGGCTGCGGGATTACCATACCAGCAAAGGTGCTGAGCCCCTTGGGGCCACCCCTTTCTCTTCTTTTCCTATTTCAGGTACGAAGTGCTGGAAGCCGTTCGAGAGTAGGACGGGTAGTCATTGTACATGGGTAAACTTTTAAGTGTATGTATACAGTAGGTGTAGTAAGACCGATATTGTTGTCGGCACCAGTTTATAATACTCGGTATAGTTGATATGGTGTATGTTGTTGTTGTTGTTAGGAAAGGGATACTAATGTATAGTTGCTCGGGAATTTAGCCCATCAGACCGGTACATTGTGTATGTATTAGCCTTGTTAGCCACGTGGGTGGCTAACGGCGTGTAACACCAACAAGTTAAGTAATGTGATGAGGTTGTTCTTCCGCTGCAGTTGTTGTAAGTATGTTAATGTTGGATGGGGTGTTACAATATGAGTTAGAAAATTATCTAACTAAGTTAAATTTAAGGAATTAGTATAATTAGAGTTAAATATGTAAATTTGAGAAGTTTTGGTTCATAATATCAAAGGCCGAAATGTATATGAGTTAATATGTATTTTGAGAGTTTAAGTGATGAGAAAATAATTCTAGAATTAAGTTTACAATTATAAATAGTTTATAATAAGTGGTTATAAAATTTATAAGGTTTTTTGGTATATTTAAGGTTATACGGATGGTATATATATACTATAACATTAGATAATTAAATATGGTGGTTTAGAGATGTTAAAATGATTTTTGATGTTCAAAAATCTGTAGGAAATTTAGTTACGAATTAGAAATTAATTAGAGTAATTTGGTTAATAAATGAGTTAGGATAAAAGAAAACCACAAGGTAAAATGGTATTTCCCTGGTCAAACGTGGTCAACTTTGTCAATGACAGTTCATAAATGTTTAGAGGAGCTAGAATAAAATTTGTAGCAAAGATTAGATATTAAAAGGATAAGGAATAAAAAGTTAAGTTTAAATTAACTTTAGGGGTAATTGTAAATTATGGAAAGTTAGGGGGTTCGACCATAAAAAGACTGGTCAAACTTGGGTATATTTTGGTAATTGACCAAAGTATAAAAGAAATTAATTAGTAAGACTTTGGAAGAAATTAGAAATAAAAAACAAGTTTAGAACTTATTATGAGTAAAATAGAGATTAAGAGAAAACTATGGGCAAGTAATGTAAATACACATTTTTATGTGTTTAGAAGGTTAAGGAAGTTAAATAATGAATTTAGAAACAAGTTGCAAAAGAAACAGAGTTAAGACGGGGTTAAACGAGACCCGTATATAACTTAAGGTATACGAGGGGTATACCCGTAACTTAATAAGTAAAGGTGAAATCAATACTTAAAGTATTTTAAAGAAAATACAAGTTCTATAGAAAAAAAAAGAAACAAATACGTATGATACGGAGTATCATACGGACATATACAAAAAATGTTGGTATACATGAATAGTACACGTATACGTGAATAGTATCCGTATACGTGAATAGTACACGTATATGTGAATAGTACACGTATACATGAATAGGAAATACGTATACGTGAACGGTAAATATACGAGACGTATACATGATAGGAAATACGTATACGTGAACAGTAAAATACGAGACGTATACGTGAATAGTGAAATACGGATGAATAGTGAAAATACGAAAACCTAATACAAGGTCCGTATAAGTCTAAAGTTGCTAACTGTGCACTAAGTAACTGCTAACACGTTAGTATGTTAATGAATTAGAATTGAGCTTGAAAACGCTCCTAAATGAACGAACCCGTTAAACGGTAAACTATTATACCCCGGGTTAACCTAGAAAGAGGTTTAAGTTGAAAAGAGAACCAAATTAGTTTCTGAGACACAGGATACTAATACTAGTTCTGGTTACAGATCTAGATAGTCGGAGGCGTTCGGCGGATTAGGTGAATGTGGTGTTAAGAGCTAGCCAATCTCCGGTGTACGGTATGGGATTCTTGTAGCTTGTTTGCTAACGGGATCTACCTCGGTTTGTGTGCTATGTGTTATTGTGATACGACCAACAGGATTAAGCATGAAACCAATTTACTGTATTGTTATTGTGTGTCCATTGCCACTAACCCGACTTGATTCAGAGCTTGTTCATTAACTATGTTTAGTAACAATTGTATAAGGTTATAAATACTCCCTGTTGTTAGTTGGTTAATACCGAGAGAGGTTTAACTAACAAATTGTCAATGAGACTTCAACTACTGGTAGGGGTGAGCATTCAGTTTGGATATTTTGGATTTATCCAAAAACTAAATTAAACCGATTTTTTTTATTTTTAACCGAATATTCTAACCGAATTGAAAATTCTGGTTAACTGAATTATCCTAATTATAATTTGGTTTGGATTTGGTTTTGACTTTGTCTAATTCCGGTTAACCGAATTATCCAAATTTTCTTTATTTACAAAAGAATATTTTAATTTTGTTCTAATTCTAGTCTTTAGTGACAAATAGTCAAACACAAACCCTAAATTTTGGTAAGTTGAAATCCAAACTAGTTAAAATTTGGATTTCAGTTTGGATTTGGATTTTCATATAAAAAAATTTGGATTCGGATAATTTGGATAATGGTTAATTCGGTTTTGGTCTTAATCTGGATAATTCGGTTTTAACCGAAATCCAATTTATTTTTTACAATTTGGATTTCGGTTAACTGAATTATCCAAATGATCACCCCTACTAACTGGAACTTGGGAGAAGAGGGAATCCGGGACTGACTCCAGTCATGCATGTTAAGGTTAGGTGGTTGGCATCTGTATCAGATGTGTCTTCCGCATATGGCTCGTCTACGACTTGTCGCCTAGGGTCGACAAATAGACCCGACCACCTCGAGTGAATAGTTTGAGGTGGGAGGCAATTCAGGAGGCACGGGAGGGTCAAGCCTACACCCCTCAAGTTAAGAATTTGTGTTTATTAACCCAATGGAGCTAATAACTCATTGGCTAGGGTTACTTTGACCCGACAAAATAAACAATTCAGTTAGAGAACAACCAGTTCTATTAGGAGAATGGTTGACGTCACTTATAAGTTATGGTCAAACACGAGAACTAAACAATTCTCAGGCCTCAGGAGTTTGGAATCTAACTTACTCATTAATGGGCGTCCATTACGACATTCGATTTGTTTGAGTTGTGAATGTTTCACATAAATGTGTTGTTGTTATCGTACTTCTTATTATTATTTGTATGAATAAACAATTGCATGTATACGACAAAGTAGTCGTGTGTAACCCTGCTAGCTTGTGGGCTGCACGTTTTCTGTACCAGCAATATGCTGAGCCCCTTGGGGCCTGTGATTTAAACTTTGCAGGTAGGTACCAGACGAGGACTCAACCTTAGAGTAGGAGTGGGTAGAGAGTGGGTAGAGTACTCGGGTTACTTTATTTGTGACACGAGTTGTGCATGTACACTCATTTAGTATATTGATGAGATGTTAGTATGATGTATTAGGACATGAGATACTCGGTATAAGTAGTGGTTTATGGATTGTAATGAATAGATGCTCGAGTAATTATCGGTTAGTCAGACTGTGACTTGTAAGAGAATAGGCCTAGTTAGTCACGTGGGTGACTAACGGCGGTAACACCAATTTAGTAGAACTTTTCCGCTGCGTTGTTAATGTACAAGATGGACTTAGGGCGACGATCATTGTATTTGAAGATGGGGGTTACAAAAAGTGGTATCAGAGCGTAGTTACGCTCTGATGACTGGAAATTACCGAGCTTAGGAATTACCGAGTTAGGAACTTTAGACTTTGGGATAGGGGTTGAGCATTAGTGCGAGAGGTGGGTTAGTTAGGATTCCCCGATGTATATCGGATATCTATAATACCTGACCCGCCCTCCGCGCCCCTGGTTCTAAGATACTAGAAATGAACGCAAGAGAGATGACAAGCTTTCTTCTACTCGGGAAATAGTCTTTCAAGACTTGAAGGTCCTAATTGGAGCGCAACGTTGGAACAGGCGCTACCAACAGAATCCTACCAATGAGAGAATAACAATTACCGGAAACTTGGGTCGACATGCTACGCAGTCGATATAACCCCGCCATACCAGTAAGAAAGAAAGTACTACAAGTGCAATGAGAGGACAAGAAGCAACAGAAATGCCGCACAACAGTCCAAGGGAGCAATAACAGTGGGATAATACCGCGCAAGAGCATAGGAACTACCTAAAAGTCAATTATGAAGCGGGTAACTCCGAACCTACAAAAAAAGGGGTTGCAAAGACCTAACTGCAATAGCCTAGACGACTACGAATGCATATGCAAGTCGTACTCCAAGATAGGACTACGACCTAACGTAGTGCCTAAAGAGAGTCAATACTCGATAACCAGGACGAAGGTGTGGAAACGAGAGTGAGAACCAAGGCGAAAGCAAAAGAAAAAGGGGTCCCCTCAGAAAGAGGAATACCCTGATAAGTAACTATACAATCAAAAGCAGTCAGGAAGCTACCCAAATAATCAACTAACCAAAGCCAAACAGGGCAAAGAAGGAGTCCCATGGACTACCACCTACATGGAGGTTAGGAGAATGTACCATTACCGACGTACACAGTACCGATGGCCCATCTTGCATGGCGCACTTGCCTTGGAAAGTGTTGCCACAATGAAGCTGTACGGGAAGCCGTGAAGACCAAATGGTATAAAAACACAGATATAATACAAATTAACACCGGATTACAAATCCTTAAGGCTGAAGAGTGAAACATTGGGAGGGCCTGACGGCCTGACCATGACAACTAAATCAATACACCAGTCGGCAGGGAGCTGGACTTGGTCAGGGAACTAAACGACGTGATCCTCAACAACAGGCAACCGACGCTACAGGTAAGAACATCAACCCAGAACCAAGCCTAACCTTGAATGGAAGAACCAAAGAGATTACTCAACAATGTTAGAGAGGACCTGAAATACCCCAAACCTTAACATGTTAATTAATTGTGTAATTATAATTTTCTAACCTAATTAAGTCCTTAAGATCATTGGTGAAGAAAGGAAAACCAAAAAGAAAAAGAAAATGCGTAAAAGTCACAAAACGTGTGAAAACGTGTATTTAATTATTCTAGGGGGTACATAACCTTCATTAGGGTTATAAATACATTTTATACCTTAATTACACATTAAGAACATGTGGGAAAAATTCCGGAAGAAAACGGATCCAAATAACGCGTTAAAACGCTAACAGAGTCCTAAAGCGCGTTTTTCGAGAAAACCCGAAAACATGATTTTAAACAGTTAAATGACCCCGTAAAAAGTATAGTCCATCAAATAACTATAAATAAACATTATTGAAAGCTTAATAGCCATTAAAATTAAAGAACGAGAAAATTCCGGAAAAACGGGCCCGGTTGGTGAATAGTGCAAAACCGGGTAAATTAACGAGCATTTCTGTAAATAACGAAAAATGCTCCAGCTTGTATTATAATAGAGGGCCGGTTTTTACAGTATAAATCATCTCTCTCACACACTCTTGACTAGTTAGCTAATTAAATAAGCTAGAAAGCATAAAGTAAAACAAAAGAAAAAGGTACTAAAGTACCTTTATCTTCTCTCTCCTCTTATTTCTTTCTTCCTCTCGTGCTGTCCTTTCTTTTCCTCAGCCGATTTCTTTTCCTCCCTCTCTGCTGAAGCGATTTTGAACTCCTCCATGGCAGTCCATCTTCCCAAGCTTGCCCAAGCTACACCAAAGCTCCAAATCAAAAACAAAGTACATATTCTTGCTCCACTCATCAAGAGTTTCATTCCTATCTTTTCAAAATTCGAAAATGAAGAACTCATCTCCATGGGTTTTTCCCATTTGAAGAGAAAAGCACACCATCTTGTAGCTTGGAGTCTCCTCTTTCAAACAAGGTAAAAAGTTTCAAGAGAAAAACTCATTTTTCCCATTTTCATGCCTTGGCCGATTCTTGCCCATTCTCACGCCTTGTTTCTTCTTATTTTGGAGTTTCATTTCAATCCTCCAATGGTGGGATAACCCCCTTCTTGGTTCAAGGGTGAGAACCCCTCTCAAAAATCTCCAAAGGTAAAACCCTAACTTTGTGTTTTAAGCCCTTTGGTTGAATTAAAATTTCCTAAGGGTTTAGATGATTAATTGAGTACGTTTTTGTGTTTATTGAATGTTGGGATGGAGTTTGGCAACTCCATTCCCACTTGACCGAAATTGAGAAGTGGAGGGGCAAGAGGAGAACTAAAAGAGAACTTGTGAAATTAAGGTAAGAAATCTACCTTAAGGCTTGTTTTATATTGCTTTAGGTTTTGGGAATGGGTAACGTAAATAATGAACCCAAAATAAGTGAGGCAATGTATTTTAATGAGGTTGTAGGAAGTTGTGAATTGTTGTTTGAGTTTAAGGGCCTTAGAGCCAAGTAAATTGAGCATATATGTTGATAACGTTGTTTGAGGAGGTTTTATGGAATTATGTATGCTGGTAGGACCCCTTGTGGGTGTGGCTGGCTAGATTAGGATGAATGTGGATGAAAATTTGGTGGTAAGATGAGTTTTGGACAATGCTAGAAAAGCAACGGAGTTATGGCGAAATTTTGGTAGAAAATGAGTGTTTTGATGATGGCTTGGTGAATGGGAGAACCTTGGTTGTTATAGTGTTGAGTAGAGTGGTTTAATATACTTGAAATGGTATTTGGGAAACTAGGAAGAGAAGGATGAAAATCTGTAGCAATTACATATGAGGAGCTTAAAAATGCTAGAAAAGAATTAGCGTTTATAACTTGTGAAACAAGGAGTGAATGTGGGTTTTGGGAGTGATTTTTGTAGGAATGATTGTCATGGTTATTGGTGGATTTAGTGAGGTTGGTGGAAGGTTGTGAAACGTCTAAAGAAGTTTAAATGCACTGCTGTGCATAATGCATCAGGAAATAGAAAATGTTGTGAATTTGAACAAGAATTGGGTGGTGAATTGGACCAACATTTTAGGAGTATTTAAGGAGTGTTTAGTGTGTTTAAACATGTAGAAACAATGTGGAAAGTTTAGGAAATGATTAGAGGTGAATTAGGGGTTGAAAACTGATCAAAAACTATAAAATTTGACAGTTCCAGAGGGTGGTCCGGGTTTGCAAATCGGTACGCAAACCCAGACCATAGCAAAAAAACATGGCAGAAGACCATCCCAGGGGGTGGTCCGGGTTTGTAAACCCGGACACAAACCCGGACCACATAGAAAAATGTCCAGAAAGCGTTTTCCAGGGTTGGTCCGGGTTTGTAACCCCGGACACAAACCCGGACCATGTTAAAAAGTGTCCAGAAAGTGTTTTTAAGGGTTGTTATGGTGGGGAAGTGAATGGTAATGGTTTTAGATGTTGATTAGGCCTTGTTTGATGAGTTTAAAGGCCATTGGAAGTATAAACAAGTGTGAGAGTTAATGTGTAAGTTGCGAACTTAAAATCACATAAATAAGTTAAGGATAATGGGACAACGGGGTTAAGTACGGAAGTAATGGAAGTTACATACCTTAAGATTTTAATGTTGATGGAAACATTTGAAATAATACCAGTTGTTCGGAAGCTACTCGGGGAGCGTGAGGTGACGCGTTGGAGTAAATCCTCGGGGACATGATAGAGTAACCCATGGTGTAAGGTATGGTTTTCTTGCAACCTGTGTCCTACCGGATTACACCGGCTTGTATGCCAATGTGTTTTTCTGTGTGTTTGCCACCTTGCAAGATAAAGCATGAAATGAGTTTATAGTAATTCATTATTGTGGCGTAATTAATTCCGATACCTTCTAACCTTAATTATGTGTTAAATAATAGTTAACCGACCTTAGGTTCACATAAGAGATCGGTATTCGGAATAAACGTCCCAACCCACGGGAACGTTCTAACTACGGCTATCCGTGCGTTAGTGTATGTTGTGACTTTGTGTGTGATGTATGTGACTTGTTCAGTATGTGTTGTTATTGGATACTGTACTCGTGTTGTTGAAATGAGATGTGTTTTTCCCTAATGTGTCTAACCGAGTTAGTAACACTTTGTGAGGAGGTATGTATGTGATAAGTTCCATGAGGGAACCTTAACCAATAAGTATATGTTGTATGGTGAGGAATCCGGTCGTTCCGGTCGCACGTATTGTTTGGGAGTTGATGTATATATGTGAATTAACTCCCATCCTGTTATGTTAGGGTTATTTCCTTCATTGGATTTCGACCTCCCACTAGCTTAGCCAAAGCTTACCTACCCAAATTCCAATCGGGTAGGGGGAAATCATGTGTAATGTTGGTAGGGTGTGATGCCTAAGTTCGCTTCGACTCCCTCTTTATTATGTTACGGTTGTTTTTCCTCCTTGAATTAAACCACCCACAGCTTAACCAAGGCTTACCTACCTCATCATTATTGGAGCTAAGGGGGAAATGTGCAAGGTGTGATCGGTCCTATATGAGGCCGCCACACCTAAGTAAAGAAAATGTATGTATGTTGTGCTCGGGCTTCTATCACCCCGGCACTCCCTAAGTAAAGTTTATGTTCTCTAAGAAGAATGGAATAAGTTGTGTGTATGTTATCAAGTGAAGTGTATGGTTATGTTGTGTGTGCTAATCTTGTGTTGTGTCCTACTAATGGATGTTTGCTTTTAAGCAGGAAGTATGTGTGTAGTTGTGTATGTTTAAATAAAATCAATCGCATGCAAAGACGACAATTAGTTGTGCGTGGCCCGGTAGCATGCGGGCTGCGGGATTACCATACCAGCAAAGGTGCTGAGCCCCTGGAGGGCCACCCTTTCTTCTCTTTCTGTTTCAGGTACAAGGAATTGGAGGCCGTTCGAGAGTAGGACGGGGTAGTTGATTGTATGTGGGTAGTCATGAAAATGTGGATGGATGTGCTGTAGGGTAGTAAGACCGAAATTTTATCGGCGTTAGTTGGTAATTACTCGGTACAGTTGTAATGTAAGTGTATAATGAATGTTGAACATGGAACGGGATTAATGTGTAGTTGCTCGGGAGTTTAGTCCATCAGACCGGTACGATGTATGTATGTTAGCCTTGTTAGTCACATGGGTGGCTAACGGCATTGTAACACAAGGAGTTAAGTTATGTTGTGAGTTATGATTTCCGCTGCAAGTGTTGTTAAGTTGGTTGTCTGTGTTGGGGTGTTACAAAAAGTTGGTACCTCAGAGCGATACTTCGCTCTGATGACTGAATTACCGAGCTAGGAAGTACCGAGTTAAGAGTTTAGTACTTGGGTTAAGGGGGGTGGGTGATAGCGTGAGAAGTACGCTAGTTAGGAAATGCCAGTGTGTACTGGATACCTACGATATCCATCCCGCCCTCCACAAACCCTATTTTATAACTTGGGAAGAGCACCAGAGAGATGGAGTCATCTCTTACGCGGGAAAAACCCAATCTGCAGTTGATATTTACCTCTGTAAGTACGGAGAACTTATCATACGGTAGATTCTAAAGATGTTGAATCCCGAAGACGGTTTCCATCTGAACAATGTTTGCCGCACTTAATAGCTAATTATGGAGAATCTTATGCTAGAGGAATAGAATTTCCCGGCAACCTGGGTCGACATGCGAGCAGTCGAGGACAACCAGCTTGCAAGCACTAACCGTGCAACAGTGGAGAAGTGAAGTAGTAGAACCCGAGACGAGTGTCTACGGGACTACAATGTTGACTAACACACCAACGGTACACCACCGAGCAAAGAACTACGACGTAGTACGAGGAGATACTACTAAGTAAAAAGGGGGTCTCCCAGGATGGGAAACACCCTCGTTAATGGTTAACATGTGGAGACAGTAAGATGTACCCAGAAGATTGTTGTTAATGCTGTAAGATCAAGCAAGGGCCAGCAAGGCCACTGATATTAGTGCGGATGAAAACAATACCGCAACCAATGTGTATTGAACCGATAACCAGCTAGCATGGCGCACTTGCCATGGCAAGTGCTGCTATGACAAGGCTGTACAGAAAATTTTAAACAACTACCGGTACTTAGTAAAGTACCATGAAGTTAAGTGGGATTATCATAACCGTGGAAGGGCTTAATAGCCTGAGCCTGACCTCAGTACTTGGAAATACACCAGTCAACAGGAAGCTAGACTCGATTAAGGCAAGGAAACGTTGTAAAACCAGGAGAATTTTTCTTTCAACTTAAATCCATTTTCAAAACCTTTTTCAAAACAGATTTTCTTTCAAACCCATTTATTTCAATTCGACTTTTTCTTTAAAAACCAAACCAGAAGACCTACACGGGCCTCAGTGCCACATGGTAGGTAAGTTTTACCCAGTTACTTTTAAAATAACGGATGGAAACCGGTAAACCAAGGGTAACAACCCGAGGAATGGATTGAGTTCATAATAATACAACAGCGGATACATTTCCCTTGATTAAGTTCGGGAAGCATGGAATGCATATTATCACAGGATAATATAAGAGGAGTTGACAACAGAATACTTCACCTAGGCGTAGACGGACACTACGAGTGTAACCAACAGTAATGGGGACTACCGCACTCCGATAGGAGCTTGTGGGCCTGACAAACCTTCTTATGGGGTAGTCGGGTAAGTAGCAATGTATCAGTAGGATACCCCTGTATGTATACGAGTGGAGTCTGGAACACGGGAAGTAGTCGACTCCATACTACGGTCCGAAGTAAAAGCCAGACAAGAGTACTAAACTACCATCGAATGGTTGAAGTAAAGGAACCCAGTTAAGTTAAGAGGACTAAAGGGATTAGTGAGTTATTGCGAGGAAATGTTTAAGAATCTAGAAGTGTGAAGTGCACTGACTAGTAAGTAAAGACTCGCATATGTCTCAGGATCTGGATGGATGAACACAATAGCTGGAGTAAGTACCCAGCCTATATATGGTGAGGCAGATGCGTACTATGGATATGTTAATGTGTGCAATGATCGGGATGAGACTCCCGAGATGATCACTAGAGATATCAATCTCACTAAGGAGAATATTCAACCCAGCAAAGAACGCGGGGCGAAGTAGAAATTAAACATACCATGAGTGCAAGCCAGATGAAAAGGCATAACCTAATAACACCAGAGAGTTATCCTTAAAAGGGTGTTTGGGTCAACAATGGTTGAACAAGATACGTGACAGAAACGCAAAGGCTGAAATTAACACCATTTAAACACAAGTCGTCAGAGGGAAGTCTGACATCCTTGAAGGGGCATCTATATGAAAGGAACCGTGATACTACGACCTTGTCATGGAGCCCAATACCATCTAAACCATGTATGTGTGTGGACAGCCTACAACGGGCAGAGCTCGAGGCAATAAGGCTTGTAAGCCACAAGTAGAATGTGTTGAGAAAATGTTATTGATTACGAAAGTTTTATGTTATATAAGTAAGTAAGCGGATAACGAACCACTGCTTTAAGAGTGGGGATACCTCTTGATGCTGTGAGACCGCAATGGTGGTAGTTATGTGAACCAAGTTTAAGAGATATCTTAGGGATGGACCATGATTTTTACCTAAGAGTGATTTGAATGGGTATAACGAATAGAGCGTTGATACCAGTTGTGGAGACCGCAAGAGTAATAAGTCTAATAGCAACCACCATAGGTGTGTGATGCTAAATGTGTGATGAACAACGCTCAAGGAGCATAAAGACTCGAAGAATAGATATTCAGCCATCATCCTGGCAAAACACAGTGTAATGGCGGAAGCTAATATGATAGCGCATGCAGTGTAAGTTAATGCTATACATGAGTGAAAGCACGGACCGCAGTAAGCGACTGTTGTATAAGTATTGCCAAATAATAATATGTAAAATAAGAAACCGTGGAGATACAAGATAAGTGATGATAAACAGACTGGGCAATAAGCCAGTAGTCGCTACTAGGTGATAAGGAACACAGTATGAATTTCTATTGCTATCTCATAAGAGATTACTGTCAAGTTTTACGCCTCTGCACTCTATATGACTGAGTGTTTTGGTATTGCACTTGCACGATAATGATCGAGTGTGATAGCTAGGAAGTTTGGGTAATGTCAATTGTGATGGAGAACAAGAATTATGGTGTGATAAAACCGATGCATAAGAGAAGCACGTCGTACCAATCAAAGGGTTACTTGATTGGCATAAGTGACTACAATAACACGACTGTTAATATCGGTATGGAATATACCTCAAGTGTTGGAAATAAATGACAGAGTACTACACATAGGTAGTAGCTCAAACGTAACCGACAGTAAGTCGGAAGAAATTAAGTAAATCAGTGTGGAATACAGTAATTATTATGGAAGTAAATAGAAAGTTTGTAACTCACCGAACTCGCTCTTGTGAAATACCACGCGTCGGTTGAGAAATCGTTATTACCAAGATGAAGGTGATAATCGAAATATACAATACAGTAAGAATAATGAAGGGGGCAAACTAAGCTCGAAGTTATCAAGAGTCGCGTAGCAGAAACTAGTGAGCCAGCGACTCAAGAGTTGGATGTGCGTTGTGAACATGAGTGAATGGCAATTATTAACGCCTAGAAGTTTCACAGGCCAGAATCGAAACTGGTTATGAATTAAATAAGCTCTAAGGAGAATTCTTGTTAGGGACTAAACCGCCAATATGGCTAAGACCCTCAAACCAAACACATTGTGTAATAAACCGCGTGGAATTAAAATCACTTCACGACGGTAGGACGTTACAACCAGTGGTTAAGTGATTATTACGTGGGCGTAATCCCTTTAAGGGGGGTAGAGCGCGAAACCGTTTAGTGTGTTTTACCGTACAAGTGTACGTGACAATGGTGTGCATAGCACAAAATAATTTGTTTTGATGATTGGTATGTGTGTTACATAAACATACACATTCATTCATGGTGTATAATTGTGGTAATTGCGCACAGAAGATGCGAATACCATTGTGATAAGTGTGTTTATTGTGTTAACGGATGTATGTGAAAGTATAAGTGTAAGGGAGTAGAAAAACTCCCGGGGAACTAAAACCCCGACAGTATATGGTCATATGATATCAAATGTAATATTGTGTATTATATTTTGATAAAAAAATATATATATAGATATGTGTATATATACAGTGTTGTGATTTATGAGAGGTATGACACCGATATAGAACCTAGTAGGAATTAAATTCCCTAGGTAACTTGGATTAAGTTGAAATTGGGTGATGATTGATAGACAGAGTTCTATCCCTTGGAGATGTAATGATTATGACTAGATGGATTAAAAGATAGAAAATGGTATATGCCTGAATTAGTTGTTGTTTGAAAATGAAGTGGGAGGTGAAACTTGATTATCATGAGATCAAGGGAAGCCGAACACAAATTGGGGTGGAAAGAATTCAACACTGATGCTGATCACATCAGGGTTGGATGAATCTTGAAACTCCCTATAAGTGGTCACAAATAATCACATCAAGAATAAGATGCAGTTAACAATAATTGGACTTGGAGTTGTATTGAGTTTTCAAAAGAATTTTAAATTGGGTTTCAAATTTTCAATTGGTATTTTCAAGACTTCAATTAATATTCTAAGATTCTTAAGTGGTATTTTCAAAGGAAGGACTACTTTTACTTGACCTTGTAAAAAGGATTTTCAACTGGTATTTTCCAATAAAGGATTTCATTCTACTTAACCTCATATAGAGTATTTTCGTATTACTTGCTCACGAGCTGAGGACGTATGAGCCTTTGTCTTCGGACCGGTGACATGAGAAGTATATTTTAAAGATGTATGCAATTGTTTTGATCTCCCAAAGAACGGGGACCAGAGTGTCCATCGCGACGGTTCTGCGGGATCACAGTGTATATGTACTCAACATGGGTCTCGAACCCATGAAGAGATGGAAAAGGAATTTCTGGTTGTATATACATGCTAAGACATGTTGTGTGGTATATGTAATAAATATTATTTTGACCTCGAGTCCTAATGTGGTTGAGTTCCGGAAGTGTTATGTTACCAGGACCTAAGTGTCTAAAGGTTGTTATGTTATCAAGACCTAAGTGTCTAAATGTTGTTATGTTACCCAGACCTAAGAGTCTAAGGGTTGTCATGTAGGTACAATGTTGTTAAGGTACCCGGACCACTAAGTCCGAGGTTACTATGTAAGTATGTTATGTATGTATGGATGTGGATGTGTTACCCGGACCGTTAAGTCCGAGGTTGTGATATAGAGTATGTTGGAGTATGGAAGTTGTGTTATGCAAGTAATCCCTGTGTTCTAATTCAAGTGATGCTAGGGAAGTGTGAACTTCGAGGACGAAGTTCTTTTAAGGGGGTAGATTGAAATACCCCAAACCTTAACATGTTAATTAATTGTGTAATTATAATTTTCTAAGGCTAATTAAGTCCTTAAGATCATTGGTGAAGAAAGGAAAACCAAAAAGAAAAGAAAATGCGTAAAAGTCACAAAACGTGAAAACGCGTATTTAATTATTCTAGGGGGTACATAACCTTCATTAGGGTATAAAACATTTTTTATACCTTAATTACACATTAAGAACATGTGGGAAAAAGTCCGGAAGAAAACGGATCCAAATAACGCGTTAAAACGCTAACGGAGTCCTAAAGCGCGTTTTTCGAGAAAACCCGAAAACGTGATTTTAACAGTTAAATGACCCCGTAAAAATTATAGTTCATCAAATAACTATAAATAAACATTAATGGAAGCTTAATAGCCATTAAAATTTAAAGAACGAGAAAATTCCAGAAAAACGGGCCCGGTTGGTGATAGTGCAAAACCGGGTAAATTAACGAGCATTTCTGTAAATAACGAAAAACGCTCCAGCTTGTATTATAACAGAGGGCCGTTTTTACAGTATAAATCAGCTCTCTCACACACTCTTGACTAGTTAGCTAATTAAATAAGCTAGAAAGCATAAAGTAAAACAAAAAAGAAAAAGGTACTAAAGTACCTTTATCTTCTCTCTCCTCTCATTTTCTTTCTTCCTCTCGTGCTTTCCTTTCTTCTTCCTCAGCCGATTTTTTCCTCCCTCTCTGCTGCAGCGATTTTGAACTCCTCCATGGCAGTCCATCTTCCCAAGCTTGCCCAAGCTACACCAAAGCTCCAAATCAAAAACAAAGTACATATTCTTGCTCCACTCGTCAAGAGCTTCATTCCTATCTTTTCAAAATTCAAAAATGAAGAACTTCATCTCCATGGGTTTTTCCCATTTGAAGAGAAAAGCACACCATCTTGTAGCTTGGAGTCTCCTCTTTCAAACAAGGTAAAAATTTTCACAGAGAAAAACTCATTTTTCCCATTTTCATGCCTTGGCCGATTCTTGCCCATTCTCACGCCTTGTTTCTTCTTATTTTGGAGTTTCATTTCAACCCTCCAATGGTGGGATAACCCCTTCTTGGTTCAAGGGTGAGAACCCCTCTCAAAAATCTCCAAAGGTAAAACCCTAACTTTGTGTTTTAAGCCCTTTGATTGAATTAAAATTTCCTAAGGGTTTAGATGATTAATTGAGTACGTTTTTGTGTTTATTGAATGTTGGGATGGAGTTTGGCAACTCCATTCCCACTTGACCGAAATTGTGAAGTGGAGGGCAAGAGGAGAACTAAAAGAGAACTTGTGAAATTAAGGTAAGAAATCTACCTTAAGGCTTGTTTTATATTGCTTTAGGTTTTGGGAATGGGTAACGTAAATAATGAACCCAAAATAAGTGAGGCAATGTATTTTAATGAGGTTGTAGGAAGTTGTGAATTGTTGTTAGAGTTTAAGGCCTTAGAGCCAAGTAAATTGAGCATATATGTTGATAACGTTGTTTGAGGAGGTTTTATGGAATTATGTATGCTGGTAGGACCCCTTGTGGGTGTGGCTAGATTAGGATGAATGTGGATGAAAATTTGGTGGTAAGATGAGTTTTGGACAATGCTAGAAAAGCAACGGAGTTATGGCGAAATTTTAGTAGAAAATGAGTGTTTTGATGATGGCTTGGTGAATGGGAGAACCTTGGTGTTTATAGTGTTGAGTAGAGTGGTTTAATATACTTGAAATGGTATTTGGGAAACTAGGAAGAGAAGGATGAAAATCTGTAGCTGTAGCAATTACATATGAGGAGCTTAAAAATGCTAGAAAAGAATTAGCGTTTATAACTTGTGAAACAAGGAGTGAATGTGGGTTTTGGGAGTGATTTTATGTAGGAATGATTGTAATGGTTATTGGTGGATTTAGTAAGTTGGTGGAAGGTTGTGAAACGTCTAAGGAAGTTTAAATGCACTGTTGTGCATAATGAATCAGGATAGAATGAAAATGTGTGAATTTGAACAAGAATTGGGTGGTGAATTGGACCAACATTTAGGAGTATTTAAGGAGTGTTTTAGTGTGTTTAAACATGTAGGAAACATGTGGAAATTTAGAAAATGATTAGAGGTGAATTAGGGGTTGAAAACTGATCAAAAACTGTAAAATTTGACAGTTCCAGAGGTGGTCCAGGTTTGCAAATCGGTACGCAAACCCGGACCATAGCAAAAACATGGCAGAAGACCATCCCAGGGGGTGGTCCGGGTTTGTAAACCCGGACACAAACCCGGACCACATGAAAAATGTCCAGAAAGCGTTTTCCAGGGTTGGTCCGGGTGTAACCCCGGACCATGTTAAAAGTGTCCAGAAAGTGTTTTTAAGGGTTGTTATGGTGGGGAAGTGAATGGTAATGGTTTTAGATGTTGATTAGGCCTTGTTTGATGAGTTTTAAAGGCCATTGGAAGTATAAACAAGTGTTAGAGTTAATGTGTAAGTTGCGAACTTAAAATCACATAAATAAGTTAAGGATAATGGGACAACGGGGTTAAGTACGGGAGTAATGGAAGTTACATACCTTAAGATTTTATGTTGATGGAAACATTTGAAATAATACCAGTTGTTCGGAAACTACTCGGGGAGCATGAGGTGACGCGTTGGAGTAAATCCTCGGGGACATGATAGAGTAACCCATGGTGTAAGGTATGGTTTTCTTGCAACCTGTGTCCTACCGGATTACACCGGCTTGTATGCCAATGTGTTTTTCTGTGTGTTTGCCACCTTGCAAGATAAAGCATGAAATGAGTTTATAGTAATTCATTATTGTGGCGTAATTAATTCCGATACCGCTTAACCTTAATTATGTGTTAAATAATAGTTAACCGACCTTAGGTTCACATAAGAGATCGGTATTCGGAATAAACGTCCCAACCCACGGGAACGTTCTAACTACGGCTATCCGTGCGTTAGTGTATGTTGTGACTTTGTGTGATGTATGTGACTTGTTCAGTATGTGTTGTTATGGATACTGTTATCCGTGTTGTTGAAATGAGATGTGATTTTCCTGATGTGTCTAACCGAGTTAGTAACACTTTGTGAGGTATGTATGTGATAAGTTCCATGAGGGAACCTTAACCAATAAGTATATGTTATGTATGGTGAGGAATCCGGTCGTTCCGGTCGCGCGTATTGTTTGGGAGTTGATGTATATATGTGAATTAACTCCCATCCTGTTATGTTAGGGTTATTTTCCTTCATTGGATTTCGACCTCCCACTAGCTTAGCCAAAGCTTACCTACCCAACTTCCAATCGGGTTAGGGGAAATCATGTGTAATGTTGGTAGGGTGTTGATGCCTAAGTTCGCTTCGACTCCCTCTTTATTATGTTACGGTTGTTTTTCCTCCTTGAATTACAACCACCCACAAGCTTAACCAAGGCTTACCTACCTCATCATTATTGGAGCTAGGGGGAAATTGTGCAAGGTGTGATCGGTCCTATATGAGGCCGCCACACCTAAGTAAAGAAAATGTATGTATGTTGTGCTCGGGCTTCTATCACCCCCGGCACTCCCTAAGTAAAGTTTATGTTCTCTAAGAAGAATGGAACTAAGTTGTGTGTTATCAAGTGAAGTGTATGGTTATGTTGTGTGTGCTAATCTTGTGTTTGTGTCCTACTAATGGATGTTTGCTTTTAAGCATGAAGTATGTGTGTAGTTGTGTGTGTTTAAATAAAATCAATCGCATGCTAAGACGACAATTAGTTGTGTGTGGCCCGATAGCATGCGGGCTGCGGGATTACCATACCAGCAAAGGTGCTGAGCCCCTGGGGGGCCACCCTTTCTTCTCTTTCCTGTTTCAGGTACAAGGAACTGGAGGCCGTTCGAGAGTAGGACGGGGTAGTTGATTGTATGTGGGTAGTCATGAAAATTGTGGATGTGCTGTAGGTGTAGTAAGACCGAAATTGTATCGGCGTTAGTTGGTAATTACTCGGTACAGTTGTAATGTAAGTGTATAATGAATGTTGAACATGGAACGGGATTAATGTGTAGTTGCTCGGGGGAGTTTAGTCCATCAGACCGGTACGATGTATGTATGTTAGCCTTGTTAGTCACGTGGGTGGCTAACGGCGTGTAACACCAAGGAGTTAAGTTATGTTGTGAGTTATGATTCCGCTGCAAGTGTTGTTAAGTGTGTTGTTTGTAGTTGGGGTGTTACAGGACCGGATGTAAGTATAACACAGGGAAGGTATTACGACAAAAATGAAGAGGGAGGACATAAAAACTTCAATAAAATGGGATGAATTTCCAGAATAATACTATTACAAGCACTCTTCATTGAAGATGGTGATAAACACCAGAAACTGAATCAGAGAAAAACAAATTAAGCAACAATGACCTACCTAGGAAACAAAACGTGCAATCACAAAAGAGAGAACCTAAAAAAGGACTACACCATAGAGTTGGTATATTTGAGTAGAAAAAGACCATAAAATGATGCTTAGTATTGCTTGCCAACTCATTAACACCCAAGTATGATTAGTCATTATGGGTGGCGTAGTCAACGAAAGTTGAACAAAGTATTGACATGGCAGCACATGATATACAAGGTAAATATCCGACTTAGACACCTGAAGGCAGAGGCCTAATGAAAACTAATCCTTAATTGCTAAAAGACACAAGTCAATGAGAGCGAAAGTATTGACACAGACACTAATAAACATCGGATTACCTAAGCGAACTTCCACAGCAGGAAGCGAGATAAACAACTTATTGTGAAACCCAATAGTACATCCAATGATGTGACCCAACATTGACAGAGTTCAGAGAACAAGAGAATTACGTGGATAACCTACAGATGATTAAGAATACAACAGTGAACCGAACACCGGCTCTCACTTGAGACTAATCAAGCATTAAGGGCCCACGAGCCAAGGATGCTAATACATCAGAGCTCGAGGTGCAGGAAAGCATAAAAGGCTTATATAGGCCATGAGTGAACTACAACTCATACATACGAGTGGTTAAGAAAAAACCTATACTAAATTGAGGAGGAATTGCCAGAAAAGGGCACCAATGAGATTGTTGAGATCGTGCTATTGACAGGGGCGGAGAACGAACCATTCCTTTTAGGGTGGGGATACCTCCCCTTGTTGTGAGGCCATGAGTGGGAATAAACCCCTCAAAAAGGGCTTTCACTTCTTAGAGATTGAATACTCTCTATTAGAGAATGAGAACCGTAGACCTTGAAATTACCTTAGAACGTTCCAGTTACACATAAATAATATAGAAGGCTGCAGAGACAGACCTCATATCCAACACCCAGGATTTAAGAATCAGCAATCGTCAGAGATAAACATTGTGAGTGCGCAGTATGGCACGTCAAGTGACCAACGCTCAAAAGGGCTTGTGATTCAACGGATGACTTCTTCAGTAACCGGTTAAATTACATGGTAAATAACATCATAAAGGATGAAAGAATGTGAGAGAAATTAGCCTACTTACGAACCTGAGATTGAAGCAGAACACCTTCATATAAGAGATAACCATTTTACAACACGATACGGCAACCACCAAACACCGAAATTAGAGAACTTCTAGTCTGTTTACACCAGGAAAGGGATTGAATATAAGACGAGTCGTTGAAGTAAATGACCAAAGAATCACGCCATCAATGGGCAATATGAGAAAGCTAAAGCTACTACGATAGTGGAGGCCATGAGAATAATACCATCAGGTAGATTAAGTTACAGTGCGCAGCAAAAGCAACCACTATATATACGCCATCAAATATTGACACGAAAGCAATCAGATTATGAATGAAAAAACCCGGATGTAAGTAAGGTGATGAAATGGGAGACAGACTGTGCAGTAACGCCAATAGTCTGGAACATGTGATGAAAGATTTCACAAGAAGCACATTGTCCATTCTGTAAGGGACTGGAAGTGCATCCCTAGTGGATCGACATGAGAAATGAGTTAAGAAGCTCTAAGGAAAGAGACCGCAAATTACTAAGGGATCGAGTCTGTACTAAATACAGGAGGTATAATGCAGTTATGAACCAGTAGGTGGATATTCCTTGATTAAGTTCAAGAAGAACGACATGTGTGTTATCAAGGATGATGAAAGAGGGGATCGACAACAGAATACTTCACAAATTAGCTATAACTAAAGCGTGTGACGAACACTACGAGTATACTTAAAAGAGATGTGGGACGACTGCACTCCAAAGGAGCTTGTGGGCCCGATAGACTTACTTATAGGTTAGTCGGGTAAGTAGCAATGTATCATTAGGTAACACCATATATGTAAAACGAGTAGTGTAAGGAACACGAGAAGTAGTCGACTCCGTACGA
The DNA here is from genome assembly GCA_023374045.1 of Limonium bicolor. NCBI lineage: Eukaryota > Viridiplantae > Streptophyta > Magnoliopsida > Caryophyllales > Plumbaginaceae > Limonium > Limonium bicolor. The sequence goes on from CM041777.1 coordinate 352,494,405, forward strand.
CAGTCAGAGATGCAAACTTACACCAGACAGCAAGTTATGTGAACAATTGAGGAGGAAGAACTCAGTTAAACAATGAGATTAAAAGAGTCAGAGAATCATTCCAGGAGGAAACAATTAAGAGTTATGAAGTACGAGGAGCACTGATTACTAAGTACGAACAGTTTATATGTCTCAAGACTTTCGAGGAAACTGTGAAGAGCAATAAGCGCTGAACAGCAGCTCCAAGTAATACGAAATCTCAGACTGGGGCAGTAGTAGGAAACAATTCAGATGCTGAAAGGCGTAATAACAGCATGAACATCAGATCTCCAGAGAACTGGATAGACAAGCTATAACTTCTAAAGACCGTGTATAGATAAAGATACCACACGTCCATTAAGAGAACTTTATTCCTAAGTTATAAGCATACAAAGGAGCTGAAAGCATATTGAAGAGGATAGGAAGGGCAAACTAAGCCCCAAGATTATAAGAGTCGCGCAGCAGAAGCTAGTGGACCATATCTTAAAGGTTTGATATACCTAACAAAAGAGATGAAGGAAGGATGTGTCTCACATCTTCCAGTCGAATAAAATATACGACTTATCGATCAAATATTTTGGAGCCTTAGAGACTACACTTGAACGAGTTGTAAGATTGGTATGAACACCAATAAGAATCCTTGATACAAAGACTAAGCCATTACCATGGTGAAGACCCTCTGACCCAATCTTAATGTAAGATAGACTACATGGAACCTATAATGCTCCATGACACATAAACATCTTGAACTTATGTTCAAGGATGATATAATGTTGATTACGTGGGCGTAATCCATTTTAAGGGGGGTAGAGCGTACAACCGCTTAGCCTATATTTTACGTATTGAGTACGTAACCTACAGTGTGGATAACACAATACAATTAGTTGTGATGTTTGATACGTATGTTATATAAACACATGTATTCATTCTTATGTGGTTGTGGTTATTACGCACAATTAGATGCAAATACCAGATGTGTTAGAGGCTTATCTCGTTAACTTCGGTGCGAGAATTCAGGAAAAGAGGAGTAGAAACTCCAGGGGAATTAAAATCCCAACGATATGTATTGATATGAGACCAAATATGGTAATGTTATGAGGTATGAATCGGTATGTGACCGATATAGAACCTGGTAGGAATTAAATTCTCTAAGTAATTGCTGAGAGGTGAATTAAGAATGATTGATGGACTGAGTTCCATAATTTGGAGATGTATTGATTTATGATTATGACTAGAAGGACTAAAAGATATAAAATGCTACATGAATAATTATTTGGTTGTTTGAAGTTGATGTGGGAGGTAGAACTTGATCTTGGTCAGATCAAGGAAAACTGAACACAAATTGGGGTGAAAAGATAGTTCAACACTGATGCTGATTACATCAGGGTCAGATGATTCCTGAAACTCCCTACAAGTGGTCACAATTAACCACGTTAAGAGTAGATGCAGTAGCATAAAGTGGAATTGGAGTTGACATGTATTTTCTTTACTAAGTCTCACTCATGGGACCGAGGACATGAAAACCTTTGTCTCCGGACCGGTTACATGAGGAGTATACATCAAGGAATATACAAAGAGTATTTTGATTACCAAAACATGCAAAGACATGTTGTGTGACAAGTGTGGTATATATATATATATATATATATATATGGCAGACCTTATGAGTCAGAATGCCTATACAGATATTGAGTGATCTATATGATCTTTTAGTGTGAAGTTACCTTTGTGTTCTAAGAGATATAGATACATAGGAACTTTGGGGACAAACTTCTTTTAAGGGGGGTAGATTGAAATACCCCACACCTAAATATATTAATGAACTATCTAATTAGGATATACTAAGGCTAGAACGTACCTTAGAAACATTAGAAGAAGTGTTAAACAACAATTTACACCAAAACATGCTTTAGGAACAATTAGAGCAAAAGGTGTTTTAAAGAGCACAAATAAATTATGGAACTACCAATAAGTTCCCAAGAGATTTCAAATGTAAAATACCTCTAAGAGTTGTAATACGCATTAAGCGGAATTAGCGTTTAAACCGAAAACGCACCTTAGAGCACAAAAATGTACTTTAAAGAAAAAATGTGCTTTAAGCATGTATATATGGAACGAAAAGGCTAATGAGCCAAAATACCATAAAGAAATAAGGGAACAACAATTAAATGGTCATAGGAGCCATTACGTATACACACAAATTAAGTATACAAAGTCCACAGTAAACAACTACTAAACTGACGAAAGTCAAGGAGAAACCACTAAACGACTTGGTTTAAATTGGAATGAGCAACATGCTATTTCATGAACAAAGTTTGTAAAGGTTGTAAATATATTAAGGACACATTTAAACTAGCCAAAACAAATTGCATAATCAATGTGAACCCGGAAGCACATAAAATGGTGTTTTAAGGCATTTTTGGCAATGTAACATACCTAACACATGGTATAAGTCCTTATGAACGAGTTTAAGGCATCTAATACTACATAAATATAATCAAGAAACAAAAAAAATCAGACAAAATCGTGACTAAGGCTGCCTACTTCATGATGAGTCATTAAAGGTGTTAAAATTCAATTTTGTTTACTTTTTACTTACCATGACTTTCCTTGATTTCCATATCACCTTGTCCCCTTAGTAAATCATTAATCAGACACTTACCTGTCATATGAGAGCTCCCAAATTCGTAGCTCCTCCTCTCTTTGAAGAAACAACAAAAAAACTCCAATGTTCTTAGATTAGTGCCTTAAAGAACACCTTGTCTTGCACAGGTCATAACTTTCTCATCTTTAGTCCAAATTTGAAATTTGATAGCTCGTTGGAATCCTCTTTCGAAGATATTTATAACCATAGCTCATGAGCCCCCAGATTCTCAGGAAAACCCACGAAGAAGTGCCTTTGATTCTCGAGGTAAAACATTGCCTTCTTGGAAACTCTTCCTTCTTTGATTTTCGTCAAGGCCAAGTTCCTTGGGTTACTAACCCTTCTTATTCTTCATCTTATTATATGATTTTGGAGCCAATTTCTCTTGCAAATTGCTGTCAAAATTTATAAGGAAAACAAGCTTAATATTAAGCTAAAGGTTAATATACAAGGTAAATCCTACAACTACCTATTTCAAGGTTCTAATTGTTGATCTATATATGATCTAACCTATTGTTTACCTTGTTTATTATTTCCGAATTTATTAGGTGTTAGATTTAATTTTTGACACCTTAAATGTTATTATCTTATAAATCTAAAGTTAGATTTATAACCATTAAGATATAAGCTTCAATATAAGCTATCATAATATGCAAGAAAAATTCATATACTATAATTTATATGGTGACCAAAAATTAGGAGGTTATATATGAGTTAGAAAAATTATCTAACTAAATTAAATTGAAGTGTAACACCCCAACCACCACCGTACACTTAACATCAAACTGCAGCGGAAAAACAGACTTCAAATTACTTAATTCAATGGTGTTACACGCCGTTAGCCACCCACGTGGCTAACAAGGCTAATACCTGTACATTGTATCGGTCTGATGGACTAGATTCCCGAGCAACTACACAATACAACCCTTATTCCATTTCCAACATTTATTGTATACATACATTCCCACTGTACCGAGTATTTACAAACTAATGCCGATAACAATTTCGGTCTTACTACGCTTACAATGCTTACGCCATTTAAATGGCTACCCACGTATAAACATCTACCCCGTCCTACTCTCGAACGGCTTCCAGCTCCTTGTACCTGAAATAGAAAAGGAGAGAAAGGGTGGCCCCCAAGGGGCTCAGCACCTTTGCTGGTATGGTAATCCCGCAGCCCACATGCTACCGGGCCACGCACAACTAATTGTCGTCTTAGCATGCAGTTGATTATATTTAAATCATGCATACAAGCCATAAACATACAACACATAACATTTCGCCTCAATGGGCTCAACCTATAACCAACACATCCACACTTAACAAATCATCCAATGATTCCTTAGACCCTAGAGTGGCTCTCCTCTAAAACGGAGCTACTTCCTTAATGAACGACACGTACCCATTAATCGGGTTATCCTTAAACGCCTCTTGTCACGAACTGGGATTCATTTCCACGATCCACACACTCCATATCCTACAACATATCTCATTCCTCACATAACAAAACATAACACGACCTTTCTTGTTTCGGCGTACACATGACAACATCGCATTCATTTTAAACACCTAACGTATACATATCATAGCATAGCAGGGGAAATTGCTTAGCACAATAACAACACAGGCACCATAAGATCGGTTCACACAAGGAACCTTCCACCATAGTTAGTATATATAGTGAGCCTAGAGATTATTGCCAATCTCATGCTAAGCTCGTTACCAACCTCGTTACCGTCCAGTTATATCGAACGGTTAACTTAAACCAAGGTGTGTCGGATATAGTAATCCCAAGCACACCGAAATAACATTCGTATGCCCTGTGGCCCGACGTGAGTCAGTAACTAGCTTTGGATAAGCTAAGGGAAGGTAGAAACCAAATTGGAATACAACCTATACATACACCAAGAGAGCCGAACCGGATATGACATCGACTCCCGTCCATCACACGCGTGGCCGGAACAACCGGACTCCTCACCCCCCATTAGTACATATACACTTATAAATAAGTAGTTAGAGATCCATTATGGAGCCTACCACATCCACACACCATACGGTATCATAACCGAGTTAAGCACACAAGGGAGGTTCACACACTTGCATACAACAGCAATATCCAACTAACTCACACATAGCCGTGGTTAGCACGTTCCCAAGGTTTGGGCCGTCAACTCCGAATACCGATCACTCATGTGTTCCTAGATTTGGTTAGCTAAGGTTTAACACATATTTAAGGTTAAATGGTATCGGAGGCCAAATTCGCCACATACATGAATTACTATAAACTCATTACATGTTTTAATCTTACAAGGTGGCAAACACTCAGAAAAACATATTGGCATACAAGCCGGTGTAATCCGGTAGGACACAGGTTGCAAGAAAACCATACCTGTCACCGGAGTCCACTTTACCACGTCCACTTATGTTCCTCGAGCAATTCTCGAACAACTGTTAACATCACATGTGTTTATATTAACATCGGGGTTGCTTGATTATTTAATGTCTAATGCTTATAATTTTTCCCCGTTAACTTAGTTACATAACTTCACTTTTTTTAACTTGTTTTACTTTCACATTTTATTACAACTTTTCACCCACTTCGTTGTCATTAAAACTCACCTACATGTCCTTAACAACCCCATAACATCATTGACCTTCAATCCCCATCATTACACACCATTTCCATACCTTAAACAATGTTTTTGGTCCATACAGCACCTTGTCCGAACTTGTGTCCGGACTTCTCAAGTTCGGACACCGTTCGAGACTCTAAGGGTGCAAATTGGTGGACGTCCGAACTTGCGTCCGGACTTCCCAAGTTCGGACGCCGTTCGAAGCCAAACCAGAGAATGAATTATGTGTGTCCGAACTTACCATGTTCGGACGGTAGTTCGGACATCAGTCGAAGGTCAGAAAACTCACGCGCACACAGGCACGTCCGAACGTCCACGTTCGGACGGTAGTTCGGACGGGCCAGAACCTCATTTTCCAAGTCTTGTTTCACCTCTTATCTTCATCCTTTAATTACCCAAGCTTCATACATGAACTTAGGCATATTCTAATACTAGAATATCACTTTGATTCACCTTAAAACATGGTCCAACTTGTTACTCAATCTTCTTATCAAATCTCTTAACACTTGTAACATTTCCTTTTGGTTTTCCAAGTGGTGTTTCACCTTAAATGACCACTACACTTAAATGCTTCTTCACCTTCATAACATCATCTCCCAAGCATCTCCTCTTACTAACCAAATCCTCTTTTCACAACTTCTTGAATTCCTTTCTCAAAACCTTATCTAAACATCATTTATTCCTTGGATACCAACATTACCTAAACCTTAAACAAACTTCTCTAAGACCTAAATACATTCTCAAAACTCACCTTGAATTCCTAGAACTTCCAAGATAGCACCTAAATCCTTGCATCACTCTAAATCACCTTAATACATGTTTTCTTCCTTAGTGAAACATTTACTCATTCCTAATAATTCCTAGTTCACCCAAGTTCATTCAAGCACTTAAAACTCCTTATACATTTTACAAATTTCGCCATGGGTTCTCTTAGCACATCATCATTCCAAAACTCATAGTTTTCACCATTAAACAATCAAGAACATTCAATCTCTTAATACACATTCTTATACACAAACATATGGTTTTTCATCCTTTAACCATCAAACACATTCACCTTCACAAGAGATGTTCTTTACGCACAACTAAACCTTTAAACTACACTACATCACAATATAGTGCATAAACTTAAATTGCTTGGCACTTAGGCCCTTAAATAACATGGCTCTTAGGCCCTTAAATTGCACAAACCTTAAACACTGAATTTCCCACATAAGTAATGCCTTTGACCTGCAAATACACCCAACAATACATATGCCCTTAATAAACTCCTTGAGAGCATTTTACTAGCTCATTTGCCATTGGCTCCTTAGGTATTTTATTAAGCAAATCAAGCTCATTTTCCTAAGGCATTTAAACTACATTGAGATAGTTTGTTTACCTCTTTTTCCTCACAAACTTCTTTCTTGTTTCCTTGTAAAACCGGTGGGGTGTTTAGTTGTTTGCCAACTTCTATACAATGTACAAATAATAGAATGAGTATTCAAGCATTATGCTTCATCTCATTATAAACCCTAGTTACATATATTATCTTAAGGTATTAAAATGATTGTTTTACCTTGGAATGGAAAGAGAGCTTGGATATATATCAAGAGAGGACTCCACCAAGCCCTTGGAAGATTCAAATGAAGCTAAAACAAGCAAGGTAAAGACACCATGGTGAGGTGAATTTTCGGCCATGTACTAAAAGGAGAGGAAACTTGATTTTTCTTTGAGATTCCTTACCTAGAAGCAAAGGAGAACAATAATATGTGAAAAGGTGAGCTCAAGCTCCATCAATGGTGAATCTCCTTGGCACCGAAATTGAGTTCTTGAAGATTTGAAAAGGTAGAAGTGTAGAGCTTGCTCCAACTAGAAGAATGGTGGTCTTGGAATTGAATTTGGACCATGGAGCTAGGAGTTACAAGTGATCAAAGATGGAAAACAATGGTGGTGTTGGTGTTGCTGTAGCAGCTCGTAAAAGAGAGCAAGAAGGGAGGCTGGAGACGTGTGAAATGAAGGAGGAAAGGAGAAATGAAGATAGAACTTGCTTTAACAAGATATTTGTATTAAAAGGTAACTTTCTCCTTTTTACCTTCCTACCCTTCCTTTCCTTAATTGATTTTACATGTTGGTGACTCACCTTGAAAAAACCGGCCACCATTTAGTTAGAAGGGTGTTTTGGTCTTTGTTGACCAATTTAATTACTTATAACATTATATGTTACAAACTAGCTTATAAAAGTTACTATTCACTAAACAAGGCACATAGAAGTGAAATTTTTGATTTCCCATTGATATAGCCACCCAAATGTGATACTATATAGTACACATGTTAATTAAAGAGTAATGATGGACATTTAGCCATTCAAAACTCATTTACAAGACAATTTTTCAAAAACGTGCTTTAAGACTCCTTAAAGCACTTTTTGTGTTTTAACTTGTTTTCAAGCTTGGTTTTCTTTGGTAATTGATTTAATATGTTCATTAACATATTTTTAAGGTATAGGTATGACCATTAGGTCTTATACAAATTTATCCCAAGCTTAGAGCACATTTTTGCTCTTATTGACTTTAAGGTGTTTATTTGTGTTTGTTTGGTTTCAATGTCTACCAAAGTTTCCTAAGGACTTAATTAGCCTTATTAAATCATACTTGAATATTATTAAGTCTTGGTAGGCTCTTTGGGTCCTAGCCAAGTTCACTCCAAGCTTAAAGCATGTTTTTGCTCAAACCGTGTCTTAGTGTTTTATTGTGTTTTACCATGGTTTAAATGGTTCATTTATGTTTCTAAGGCACTTTTTAGCCTTTAAATACCATATTTTAACATTTACACAACATACCAAGGTTTGGGGTATTTCATGAAGGAATTAGTATAATTAAGAGTAATATGTAAAATTTGAGAAGTTTTGGTTACATAATATCAAGGCCGAAAATGTATATGAGTTAATATGTATTTTTGAGAGTTTAAGTGATGAGAAAATAATTGTAGAATTAAGTTTACAATTTATAAAGAGTTTATAAGTGTTATAAGGAATTTATAAGGTTTTTGGTATATTTAAGGTTAATAAACGATGGTATATATATACTATAACATTAGATAATTAAATCTGGTGGTTTAGAGATGTTTAAAATGATTTTTGATGTTCAAAAATCTGTAGGAAAATTAGTTACGAAAATTAGAAATTAATTAGAGTTAAATTGGTTAATAAATGAGTTAGGATAAAAGAAACGACCACAAGGGTAACATGGTAATTTCCCTGGTCAAACGTGGTCAAACTTGGTCAATGACAGTTTATAAAATGTTTAGAGGTGCTAGAATAAAATTAGTAGCAAAAGATTAGATATTAAAAGGATAAAGGAATAAAAAGTTAAGTTAAATTAACTTTAGGGGTAATATTGTAAATTATGGAAAGTTAGGGGTTTGACCATAAAAAGACTGGTCAAACTTGGGTATATTTTGGTAATTGACCAAAAGTATAAAAGAAATTAATTAAGTAAGACTTTGGAAGAAATTAGAAATAAAAATAACAAGTTTAGAACTTATTATGAGTAAATAGAGATTAAGAGAAAACTATGGGTAAGTAATGTAAATAACACGTTTTTATGTGTTTAGAAGGTTAAGGAAGTTAAATAAAGAATTTAGAAACAAGTTGTAAAAGAAACAGAGTTAAGACGGGGTTAAACGAGACCCGTATATAACTTAAGGTATACAAGGGGTATACCCGTAATTTAATAAGTAAAGGTGAAATCAATACTTAAAGTATTTTAAAGAAAATATAAGTTCTATTAGAAAAAAAAGAAACAAATACGTATGATACGGAGTATCATACGGACGTATACGAAAAATGTTGGTATACATGAATAGTACACGTATACGTGAAAAGTATCCAAATACGTGAATAGTACACGTATATGTGAATAGTACACGTATACATGAATAGGAAATACGTATACGTGAACGGTAAATATACGAGACGTATACATGAATAGGAAATACGTATACGTGAACAGTAAAATACGAGACGTATACGTGAATAGTGAAATACGGATGAATAGTGAAAATACGAAAACCTAATACAAGGTCCGTATAAGTCTAAAGTTGCTAACTGTGCAACTAAGTAACTGCTAACGACGTTAGTATGTTAATGAATTAGAATTGAGCTTGAAAACGCTCCTAAATCAACGAACCCGTTTAATGGTAAACTATTATACCCGGGTTAACCTAGAAAGAGGTTTAAGTTGAAAAGAGAACCAAATTAGTTCTAAGACACAGGATACTAATACTAGTTCTGGTTACAGATCTAGATAGTTGGAGGCGTTCGGCGGATTAGGCGAATGTGGTGTTAAGAGCTAGCCAATCTCCGGTGTACGGTATGGGATTCTTGTAGCTTGTTTGCTAACGGGGTCTACCTCGGTTTGTGTGCTATGTGTTATTGTGATACGACCAAACATGATTAAGCATGAAACCGATTTACTGTATTGTTATTGTGTGTCCATTGCACACTAACCCGACTTGATTCAGAGCTTGTTCATTAACTATGTTTAGTAACAATTGTATAAGGTTATAAATACTCCCTGTTGTTAGTTGGTTAATACCGAGAGAGGTTTAACTAACAAATTGTCAATGAGACTTCAACTAACTGGTACTTGGGAGAAGAGGAATCCGGGACTGACTGTGGTCATGCACGTTTAGGTTAGGAGGTCGGCATCTGTATCAGATCTGTCTTCCGCATATGTCTCGTCTACGACTTGTCGCCTAGGGTCGACAAACAGACCCGACCACCTCGAGTGAACAGTTCGAGGTGGGACGCAAATTCAGGAGGCGCGGGAGGGTCAAGCCTACACCCCTCATAACTTATGAATTTGTGTTTATTAACCCAATGGAGCTAATAACTCATTGGCTAGGGTTACTTTGACCCGACAAAAATAAACAATTCAGTTAGAGAACAACCAGTTCTATTAGGAGAATGGTTGACACTTATAAGGTACGGTCAAACACGAGAACTAAACAATTCTCAGGCCTCAAGAGTTAGGAATCTAACTTACTCATTAATGGGCATCCATTACGACATTCGATTTGTTTGAGCTGTGAATGTTTCACATAAATGTGTTGTTGTTATCGTACTTCTTATTATTATTTGTATGAATAAACAATTGCATGTATACGACAAAGTAGTCGTGTGTAACCCTGCTAGCTTGTGGGCTGCACGTTTTCTGTACCAGCAATATGCTGAGCCCCTTGGGGCCTGTGATTTAAACTTTGCAGGTAGGTACCAGACGAGGACTCAACCTTAGAGTTGGAGCGGGTAGAGTACTTCGGGTTGCTTTTAAATTTGTTACACAAGTTGTGTATGTACACTCGTTTAGTATATTGATGAGATGTTAGTATGATGTATTAGGACATGAGATACTCGGTATAAGTTGTGGTTTATGGATTGTAATGAATAGATGCTCGAGTAATTATTCGGTTAGTCAGACTGTGACTTGTAAGAGAATAGGCCTAGTTAGTCACGTGGGTGACTAACGGTGGTAACACCAATTTAGTAGAACTTTTCCGCTGCGTTGTTAATGTACGAGATGGACTTAGGGCGACGATCATTGTAATTGGAGATGGGGTGTTACACAATGTGGTGGATTTTGTAAACAATAGAGAAAATAAGTGTTGTTCAGTAATAATGAGTATTTTGGAATGAGAATTTATAATATGGTTTATAATGTTATAAGGGTTGTAACATTTATAATATAAGAAATATTCATTAAAGAAGAATGAATATATTATAAGGAATTACCATATAATAAATGATCCCATAGTACATATATATAAATAAAAATATGTTATGGAGTGAGAAATATAATATGGTTCAATAACCATATAATATCATAATTAAAATGATATAAGATAAGAAGAAAAGAATTATAAACATAAGTTAAGGAAATTCTAATGTTATGATGTACATGACATAATAAGGAGATATATAATTCAAAGTATTTTAAATATGGATTATACAACATTACACTTGGAAAAAAACTAACCTTAGGAAAATAAATACTAAGGTGAGATGTATAATATATGATCAAGATTATACTTGCAATATAGTGACGAACTATATAATATACAAATGTATATTAAACTACATGAGATAACGAACATTTAAGTAAAGTATATTAATATACTACGACGTAACCATGCATGTAACATAGCGTTTACAAAATAAAACTAATCTCGAGTTAAACTGAAAACCTGACAAACGTTGTTAGTAAATAACGGGGAATAAACCGGGAGGGATTAGTGACGGTACGGTGTACCGTAGAGTAATGTTGTTATACGGGATGCTAATCTATAGTATATACGTATTATTAGATTGTTAGACGCATCCCGAGGATCAGAGGAGCTAGTTGTTCATACTCCATGCACGGTCCTATAATCAGGGTGAACAGTATGTTGTTACGTGTCCTTTATTGTCTCTAAGGGCTTCATCAGTTCAGACTTCTGTGAATTCTGTGATAAGATTGAATGTCTGAATGTGTGAATAAATATGCATAAACTGTATATTTAAGCTGCTTATTATTTACTGTTTGCGATAACAGTATCGGTTCGTATATATGAACCTATATATAAAACGAACTTGCGGCTATGATGCTATCTTATATGTGTAATATAAGGAACGTAAGAAAAACGTTGTAGCATAGGATAATAATATATATATATATATATATATATCCGAGACTTAAATACGGAGCATTGGCCTTTTCTAACACCGCTCTCGTGTCTAACACTAGATCCCGAGTTTACATACTTCGGATTGGACTAACGACCTTGGTCTACTGTGTTAGAAAATTGGTAATGCGATACGTTGGTATAGATGAACAAAACCAGGAGGATGTGGATCTTGGTGCGCGTTGTGATCACAAAAATGATGCTAGGACGTCCGCGTACAGGTCCGTAAGTATCACAGAAATTTCCCGCGAACTAGAATGGTTCGTTGGTCGGAGACTCTACCGCTGGAGTGGCTACTGCCGTGGGTGACCCGCCGTAAGATATGGGTAATGTTAAGACACGTCGTTTTAACGAGACGTTGTCACTAGGTATAACTGAACAATTACGAACAGCTTGTTAGCTCGTACATTTGGCGAACAGTATTGGGCTTGTATGCCAAAGACAGAATTTATACTCGTTTATAATTCTCGTTGTTCCGCCTTGTTGTTAATTGGTTACGTTGTGTGGTTTTATGTTTTGTGAATTGCATGATAATGGTTTTGTTTATTGTATGGTTATTACTGTAATATGTTTTACAGTTTAAATATTAAAAAGGTATTGCATGTAAATGAATCTCATGCTCTCGACCAATTAATTGAGGGGTTTGAGGAGGCATGACGGGGCATGTGATAACATACTCAGCAGGGGTTGATTCCATACCACAACCTTGTTTATTTTCAGGAGACTAGCTATTTGTCGACGCGGGGCGCGACACTTTTGGTATAGACTTTGGTACGAACTGATACGATTATTATTTTGGACTCGGGTTTATGAACTAAGGTGTACATTCGTTTAGATGCTCACGTGTACGTACTTATGTATGAGACGGTATTATGTTGTATTTATTTTGGTTATATCTAAAACTGCTATCTATCTCTTGTGGTCACTGTAACACCCCAACCGCTAATCCTATGCTTACCGTCCAATCGTCCTATTAATCCTACGAGTTCGCAGCGGAATTATTACATACTTACTACGGCGGGTGAAACAATGCCGCTAACCGCCCATACGGCTAGCAAGGCTACTAATACTTACAGTCACGGTCTGATGAACATAACGTACCGAGCTACTAAATTACTTGTCAAAATAACATGTGCCAAGTACTTACATCCTGGATCACCGAGTATTTAAAGTATACAATTACATTTCCATCCCTAAGTTCCAAAAGAATGAGTTTAATTACCTACTCATCTATACCAATGCTCCATTCTATCAAAATCCAAAAAGGTGTACCCCATGGTACACCGGCTAATCAAAAACTGTAGCCCTGTACTACTTAGTACACCCATCTCCAATTCATTGTTTACAACCAAAAAGAAGATAAAAGAAATGAAAGTAGATCTTCACATCTTCATCAATCTCGAGTACCTGCGTGTAGTAAAAATGGTGATCAATTAGCACACAACACACAAATCAGAGTAACCAAGATAGCATACGGGGCATGAGGAATCCATACCGTTCACCGTTGTACGTAATTCCAAACGTCCTTCGATGTCACAAACCAAGTCCTATTACATACATACAATTGAATGATCAATTACCTATCATCAACTTAACTCCTACTTACTATGTCCTTACATTCTTACACTTATACTTTACTTACTTATTTTTCCTTTACTTAAGTTTCTATCTTACTTAAGGTTTGCATGCTTACACACATACATATACATATATGTATGGGTATACATATACTATATATATACAATTACTATTTAAATTAAAATATTTTTTTTTGTCAGGACCGGACTTGTGACCGACCCTGGCAAGTCCAGTCCATTCCAGTAGGTTTCATCGGGAAATTTTTTTGGTCCGACCGGACTTGCATGTCCGGTCGCAAGTCCGGTCGATTCCAGTAACATTCTGACGGGAAAATTTTTCTGCTCGACCGGACTTGCAAGTCCGGTCGCAAGTCCGGTCGATTCCAGTAGCATTCTGACGGGAAATTTTCTGCTCGACCGGACTTGCAAGTCCGGTCGCAAGTCCGGTCGATTCCAGTATTTGCATTTTAATTTCTGTTTTCAGTCCTCTCTTTCACCCATTACTTCCCCATTGTTCCTACACTTAATCCTACATGTTTTAACACCATTTAAACCTCCTAATACACCCTAGTTCATTTCCTAACTCCTTACACAATTTTATACTCATTCACTCATCTAATTTTCTAAGTTTCAACTCACACTTTCACTAGTTGTTTCCCTAGTTGTGTTTGCTACAGATTTTAGCACTAACACTCTCCATCTACCACTCCCTCTTCTAATGTCATTTCTAACACTCCTAACACATTATAATTACATTAACTATCTCTCTCAACTTATCCTCTATCTTCCTTAATCAAAATCTGTTACACACTCCCATTATTCACCTAGTTTTAATTCTCTAAGTGTTCTAATCCTAGGCAAATTTTGCCATAGTCTCCCCTATAATTTTATACTCTCACCACATTGTTTTACTCACATCTATATTGTCTCACCTGTTTTCAATAACATCAACATACACAAGCTCCCATATACAATCCCAATACTAAAACAACACTAAAACACTACAAAATTCCTGCACACAAACACTACTCCCCAATCTGTTTTGTAACAGTTTTACATGTCTTTTAAAGCTTCAAAATACTTGTATTCTCTTACACATTATACATTAATGCATTATCATTTTACAATACCATTTCATTCTAAAAATCTGTTACATATACAATTACAAGACTACACAAGGTGAGTATATTACCTTGTTACTTCACAAGTCTTCTCTTTCTCCTTCCTCTTTCTCTACCGGTTTTGTAATCTCAATCCACTAACACTACAACCATTCACATACACCATTCAATACTATGAACTAACCCTAACCATTAATCAAGCTTTAATCTAGGTTTTAGGGTTTAGAAAATTTATTACCTTCCAAGGGCACAAGAGCTGTTTGGGATAGCTCAAGAACAAGGTTTCTCACACCACCACAATGCCAAAATCGGCTGGACATACAAGAGACCAAACAAGGTTTAGTCTAAATTTTCGTTTTGCCATTTAGGCTAGAAAAAGATGGAGTTTTTGAAGATATTTTTACCTTAGAAGAACAAGGAGAACAAGGGCCTTCTAATGGTGGTGTTGAAGCTTCAAATGGGGAATACCCTCAAAATCGAAAATGCTTGTTTTTGGATTTTGGAAAGATGAAAATGTAGCTCTTGAGGAGAGGATTACAATGGTGGTTTTTTATAATTTTTGGAAGAGTGTGGAGGGAGTTACAAAGGAGAGAAGGTGAGTTTTGTGGGTGTTCTCTTATTTCTCCATGGATGTCGATGGAGGTTGAAGAAGAGAGGAAAAGAGAGAGTGAGAGGAGGGAATACGTGAGTGAGGGGAATGAGGTAGGAGAGAATTGTGAGAGTGTGTGTGAGAGTAATAAAGTAGAAAGTAGTAGTTTTTATTTTTGTTGTTTTGTGAGTAAGGGGAATAGAAGAGAGAGAGAGGTGTGGGATCGGACACACACAGACCTTATGGGGTTTTAAAATTTTTTTACATATTGGACACATAAGTTTGGTATTTATATTTCTACCCCACAACTTCCCGTTTTTGACAGTTTTTACTAATCTCTCGTTTTATTGATTTTATTGGTCCTACAGCTTCACTAATATTTATTAATGAATATTTAGTTGACCAAAACTGTTACGAGTCTATTTGACCCGCTTAAAGACACGTTTTCCCGGTTACCTCGAAAAACGCGCTTTAAGGTTCGGTAATGTTTTTAAACCGTTTTAAAGGTCCGTTTTCTTCGGGATTTGTTCCCTAATAATTATTTACACTTAATTAAGCTTCTAAATTACTTATTAGCCTAATTAATCACTATTTTTAATTACGGGGTATTTCAATCTACCCCCCTTAAGAAACTTTGCCCTCAAAGTTGCTCAAGGTTAATAGTTTTATAATTCTACTCATTATGCAAACCAATTGCCATAATGTGTCTTACTACACCTATGAGGTGTTTACTTCATTCCACATTACAAGCATACACAATTCAAGTACATACACAATTCACAACACACAACATCATTCATACCATCCACAATACAATACACCATTACCATCACAATACACATTACACCAATACACCATACATTACACATACACATCATTCATTACACATTACACATACATACACATCCATACTAAATTCACTGCACTACATGTGCCATACAAAATGCAATGCTTGCCCCGAAGCAATGCTAAAGCAAAGGGTTCTACCCCCCTTAAAAGGGGTACGACCCGTACCCGTATACTAAATACTAGACTCTCTAGTCTATGAATAACTGCGGGTATTTAGCCTTCATGGCATCTTCCAACTCCCATGTCGCTTCTTCGACATCATGGTTAGACCATAGGACCTTCACCATTCGTATAGACTTATGGCGAGTGTCTCTGGTCTTCCTATCAAGGATTCTCACTGGGGTTTCGACATATCGCATGTTTGGCTCAATGGATAGTCTCGGGCTCCAACACATGAGAAGGATCAGCCATATACTTCTTGAGTTGTGACACATGAAATACATCATGGACACGTCCCAAGTCCTCAGGTAGTGCTAACCTGTAGGCTACTGAACCAACTCTTTCGGTGATAGTGTACGGCCCTACAACTTTGGGCTTAGCTTGCCCTTCTGACCAAATCTGAAGACACCCTTCATAGGTGAAACTCGCAAGAACACTTGGTCGCCCACGGCGAACTCGAGGTCGCGTCGTCTCACATCCGCATAGGATTTCTGTCTATCTTGGGCTGCCTTCATGTTAGCTCGAATTTGTTGCACTTCGGCTTGCACTTGCTCAAGGTACTCCGGTCCTATTATGACCGCTTCACTTGACTCATCCCAACACAAGGGTGTACGGCAAGGTCTACCGTATAGAGCTTGGAAAGGCGACATCTTAATCGAGGCGTGATAACTATTATTATACGAGAACTCGATAAGTGAAGCTTATCTAACCAACTCCCCTGAAAGTCCAAGGCACATGCCCGAAGCATGTCCTCCAGTGTCTGGATGGTCCTTTCTGTCTGACCGTCGGTCTGAGGATGGAAGGCGGTACTCAACTTCAATTCTGTACCCAACGCTTCCCTTGTAGCTCTCCAGTATCTCGAAAGAAATCTGGTGTCGCGGTCAGATACTATGGTCTTAGGGACTCCGTGGTGTCTGATAATCTCCTTATCAAAAAGCTCAGCTAGCTTTACTACCTTCCAGGTGTCCTTCATCGGTATGAATCTGGCAACCTTGGTAAGGCGATCTACTACAACCCAGATCATGTTGAGTCCTCCCCTAGCAGGTGGGAGTCCTACAACAAAATCCATGGAGATATCATGAAATTTCCACTCCGGAATTGGCATCGATTGTACCATTCCGCCCGGTCTACGGTGTTCAAATTTTACCTTCTGGCATGTCAAGCATCTCAATACAAATTCCGTCACATCTGACTTCATTCCAGACCACCAGAAGTACCTCTTCATGTCTTTGTACATCTTGGAGGCTCCCGGATGGACTGATAATGTAGAACTATGTGACTCTCGCAGGATGCGATCCCTTAGCTCAGCATTGCTTCGGGGGACGCATAGCCTGCCATTCAACCGAATCAAACCATCTTCATGTAGCTTAAAATCATACTTTTTCTTCTCAAATGTACCATTCTCGATCTTGTGTCTGATTTCGGTTAGGTAAGGGTCGCTCAACTGAGCGTCTCGCACCTCGTCAACCAAGCTAGAAGAAGCGAGTAGCGAATGGAGCGAGTGTGCTCGACGGCTCAGGGCGTCGGCTACAATGTTTGCCTTCCCTTCCTTATACTGCAGGTTGATGTCGTAGTCTGAGAGAAACTCCATCCACCTTCTCTGTCTCAAGTTGAGTTCTTTCTGAGTGAATACATACTGTAAGCTCTTATGATCGGAGTAGATGGTGATGCTTACCCCATAGAGATAGTGTCGCCATATCTTCAAGGCGAAGACAATGGCTCCTAACTCTAAGTCGTGAGTCGGGTAATTCTCCTCATGTTTCTTCAGCTGGCGGGAGGCATAAGCAACAACCTTGCCATGCTGCATGAGTACGCATCCCATTCCTTTGCCTGATGCATCACAGTACACCTCAAATCCCTCTGTGCCCTCTGGAAGAGTAAGGATGGGCGCTGAGGTCAATGAGTCTTTCAATTTCTGAAATGATAGCTCGCACTCGTCTGTCCATACAAACGGTGCATCTTTCTTCATCAATGTAGTCATGGGCTTGGCGACTTTCGAGAAGTCCCTTACAAATCTCCGGTAGTAACCGGCTAGACCAAGAAAGCTCCTAATGTCGGTAACAGTCTTGGGTCTAGGCCATGATCGTACAGCTTCTACTTTAGAAGGGTCAACGAGATACCTGCGCTCGAGATGACATGTCCAAGGAATGATACCTGATCAAGCCAAAACTCGCATTTGGAGAACTTCGCATAAAGCTGGTTCTCGCGCAGTGTCTCAAGCACTTTCCTCAAGTGGGTTTCATGTTCCTCTGGTGATTTAGAATATACAAGGATGTCGTCGATGAAGACCACAACCGAAGTGTCCAACTGCTCACTGAATAGTCGATTAATGAGGTCCATGAATTTTGCCGGTGCGTTTGACAAACCGAATGGCATCACTGTGAATTCGTAGTGGCCATATCTGGTACGGAATGCCGTTTTCTCAATGTCTTGCTCTTTGATTGCAATCTGATGGTACCCTGAACGGAGGTCGATCTTGGAGAAGACTGAGGCTCCTTTCAACTGGTCGAATAGGTCGTCGATACGTGGTAGTGGGTATTTGTTTTTGACTGTGACCGCATTCAGCTCGCGGTAGTCAATGCAAAGGCGGAGGCTACCGTCCTTCTTCTTCACGAAGAGAACCGGTGCTCCCCAGGGTGATACGCTCGGGCGTATAAACCCCTTGTCTAGAAGATCTCTCAACTGCTCTTTCAATTCGGTCATCTCTGCTGGTGCCATGCGGTACGGTGCCCTAGCAATGGGACCGGTACCTGGCAATAGATCAATTTCGAATTCCACTGCTCTCGGTGGTGGCATGCCGGGTAGCTCCTTAGGGAACACATCAGGATACTCGGATACAATGGGTATCGTCACTGAACTCTGGATCTCGCTCCAGGTCTTGTACATAACAAAGATACACTCTTGGCCCTTTCTGAGCTCCCGGTACATAGCCATGGCAGATATAAGGGTGGTCGAAGGCTCTCTCGGTCTCTGGCGGTAAGATACGGTAACCCCAGAAGGACTCTTGAGCAGAACGATGCTCGGCGCAGAGGATTCTACCCTTGTGCCGCTCCAACCATTCATAATTAAGTCGAATCCCAATCCATTGAATTCGATGAAGGAAATGGGAAACGCTTCATTTTTGATTTGGATGTGGCTGATTGATAGTATTTGGTGCACTTTACTCGCTCCTTCGATGGGAGAGTAACCATGAAGTTCGGTAGCTCATCCGCATCTAGCTTCAACCTCTTCACAAAGGATGGTGATACGAAAGTGTGAGAGGCGCCGGAGTCGAATAATACATTGGCATCAATGCCATTTACTGGGAAGGTTCCCGTTAGAATGGTGCCGCTTCTGCCGGCTTGTGCTTCGGTGAGGATGCTCAGGTTACCTTCGGTACCGAGTCCACAACCTATTGGATTCACAATTGGATAAGTATTGATGGTGGACACAAGTGGAATTAAATCAACACTGCTCTTTATTGATAAACCAACCATCATACATCGTGTCTCTAATACACGTTACTAAAGATTACATGATACTAGGAATTTAATACTTTCTAAAGGTAAGGTTCAGGCGTCCTGGTTTCATGTGTGTGGCATTGATTATTGCCGGCGGTGCCGTATTCAACTTGATCTTGTTGATCCCGTGATACAGCATCCTAGAGTTTCCACCCATGATTAGGACATCTCCTGATCTCAATACCAGTTTCTGTGCGAGGTCCACACGCTTCTGCTCGCTATACAGGAATACGGCGTCATCACCAATGGACCAAGACACTACGGGCACTCCTTGTTCAAGAGATTCCGCTGTCTCGTCCTTGTCTTGGTGTAACCCAAGTCGTCCTTCTTTTCATAGAAGTTGACGATACAAAGGTCCGCTTCAAGTGCGGGGATTGGTTCAGTTCACATTGTTGTGCAAGTTCAACTGCTTGTGATGAGGGTCTGAAACTCTGGTGGTATTGTCGGTGGCGTCGCTCCATCTTGTGTTCGTGTCTCCTGGTATGTCTTGGTATAAGGATTCCAGTCCTTTCCCAAGCACATCATCTTCAGCTTCATCTTCGCTCCACCGGGGAATTCGGGTGTGTAAAATCCACCTTGACCCGTTCCTAGCTCGTTGCATCGTCGGATGATTGAGATTTGCGCTTCGGGTGTCAGGTATCCCTTTAATAAATCATACCTGGTCGGATGACCTGACACTGTTTGTTGGTGTAGTCGTGGTTGGTGATGTCGATCTCTTCTTGATTCAAGGTTACCGGTATTGGGTAACAGATACTAAAGTTTCCTATGGTTACAAATTTCATCTACGGTGAGTACTAGTTTCAACTACTTCATTTCATGCTCAATATACACTTCATTATTTACTCATGCATTCACTCATACATTACTCTACTACTAGGCATGCTATTTCAAGGATTAAAGGTTTAGGTGATTACCTTGGCCGGATTTCGAACCGGGCCCATCGCGGTCAATCACATGCAGAACAGGCTGCCTCTGAGGTGCGCCTCTCTGAGGGCCCCGGGATCCCTGTCCCTGAGGTGCCTGCTGGGCCGGTGCATCGCCAGATGCCACCTCCTTGCCCTCTCTCTGCTTGTAGCTCTGAAAGTTTCCCTTCGGCTTTCCACTCTCTGGGCACTTGTTAGCTGTGTGTCCCAGCTTCTGGCAGTTGTAGCATTTGATCTCCCTCCCGTAGCAGTCCTTACCAGGATGGTCCTGGTTGCACTTTCTGCACACATAGGTGCGGCCGTCGGAGAAGGTTTTGGCGGCTCCGGAGCTAGAACCTGAGGTTAGAGGGTTAGCACATGTGTGCGTGAGTATACTAGAAATGAGATACGATACTTATGAATACGAATTGGAAGTAGAATTTACCCTTAGGAGGGTGTGATCTCAGTGGCTTAGCTGCCACCGGTGCAGAATAACCAAGCTGAAGGATCTCAGCTGGTTTGCCCTGCTCAGCATGGGCACTGCTCTCACTTGGGGACTTCTTCTGAGAAAAGAAGTTCCCTTTCTTCTTCTTCCAGCTTTTACCCTGGTTCTGCTCCTCGCCATTGGTATTCTTGTTATTGGCCTTGCGCTTCAGCGCGGTTTCTTCATCCCTCAATTGGCAAGTGATCTCAACGCGAGAAGCCGCGTGATAACACTCCTGAAGTTTCAGGTATTAGCCGGGATTCTCATTTGGAAAGAGTAAGGAAAAGATTCAAGGAATTAAGGAATTGAAATGGTACTAAGGGTCAAACTGATATTTACCTGAAGAGAGGTAAATCGAGTGTAGCCCATACCGTACCGAAGGCGATGGCTCAGACCGCCATAGAAGCGATCGACCAACACCTGGCCGGTGTATCCTAAGTCAGGGAGAAGTCGGAGAATGGAGGTGAAGGTGCGGTAGTACTCATCCACAGACATCTTGTCTGTCATCTTTAAGGCGTCTAGCTCTAGCCTTTTCTTCGTTTTTACATGCTCCGGATAGTACTTGGATCGGAGGAGAGATGCGAAGGAATCCCAATCGAAGGTGGGGTCGCTGACATGCTCGTGCTTCACCAGTTTCCACCAATCCATGGCCGCATCCTTCAAGTAGTAGGCTGCTACTCTGACTCGAACTCCAGCAGGAGCTTCGAGGGTTCAAAGCGTCTCCATTCGGAGATGTAGGCTTCTAGCTTAGCCGGATCACTCTCGCCCCTAAAGCAAGGAGGGCGGAGTTCCGCTACGGCTTTCACCCAATTGGCTTCTCTGGGTGGAGGGGGAGGGACTGGCCCCGTTTGAGTTTGGTTCTGCTGAGTTTGTTGTACAGCTTGGATTACTTGTGGTAGCATCTGTGCTACCGTGGCGGCGACGATCTCAGCTATCGTCTGCGCGCCGGTTCCATCTGAGGCTTCGCCTCTAGGTCGGCCTCGGCCTCGTCCTGACATCTGAATGTTTAACAGTTACATTAGGCTTTGCAAGATAGGACTCAAAGGTCTTGGAATTTAAGCAAGGTATCGTTCTAAGAACGTTAAGGGTATCCGTTGTTAACAACGGTAGTTCCTAGTTAGGTTTCTAAGTATCCGTCTTAAGACGGTTGAAATCCTAACTCGGTAATCTCCTATGCTCGGTACTATGGACATCAGAGCGTAACTACGCTCTGATACCACTTTTTGTAACACCCCAACCGCTAATCCTATGCTTACCGTCTAATCGTCCTATTAATCCTACGAGTTCGCAGCGGAATTATTACATACTTACTACGGCGGGGTGAAACAATGCCGCTAACCGCCCATACGGCTAGCTAGGCTACTAATACTTACAGTCACGGTCTGATGAACATAACGTACCGAGCTACTAAATTACTTCAAAATAACATGCCAAATACTTACATCCTGGATCACCGAGTATTTAAAGTATCAATTACATTTCCATCCCTAAGTTCCAAAAGAATGAGTTTAATTACCTACTCATCTATACCAATGCTCCATTCTATCAAATCCAAAAAGGTGTACCCCATGGTACACCGGCTAATCAAAAACTGTAGCCCTGTACTACTTAGTACACCCATCTCAATTCATTGTTTACAACCAAAAAGAAGATAAAAGAAATGAAAGTAGATCTTCACATCTTCATCAATCTCGAGTACCTGCGTGTAGTAAAAATGGGATCAATTAGCACACAACACACAAATCAGAGTAACCAAGATGCATACGGGGCATGAGGAATCCATACCGTTCACCGTTGTACGTAATTCCAAACGTCCTTCGATGTCACAAACCAAGTCCTATTACATACATACAATTGAATGATCAATTACCTATCATCAACTTAACTCCTACTACTATGTCCTTACATTTCTTACACTTATACTTTACTTACTTATTTTCCTTACTTAAGTTTCTATCTTCTTACTTAAGGTTTGCATGCTTACACACATATACATATACATATTGTATGGGTATACATATACATATATATATACAATTACTATTTAAATTAAAAAAAAAAAATTTTGTCAGGACCGGACTTGTGACGCCCCTGGCAAGTCCGGTCCATTCCAGTAGGTTTCATCGGGAAATTTTTTTGGTCCGACCGGACTTGCATGTCGGTCGCAAGTCCGGTCGATTCCAGTAACATTCTGCCGGAAAATTTTTCTGCTCGGACCGGACTTTGGCAGCGGTCGCAAGTCCGGTCGATTCCAGTAGCATTCTGACGGGAAATTTTTCTGCTCGACCGGACTTGCAAGTCCGGTCGCAAGTCCGGTCGATTCCAGTATTTGCATTTTAATTTCTGTTTTCAGCCCTCTCTTTCACCCATTACTTCCCCATTGTTCCTACACTTAATCCTACATGTTTTAACACCATTTAAACCTCCTAATACACCCTAGTTCATTTCCTAACTCCTTACACAATTTTATACTCATTCACTCATATAATTTTCTAAGTTTCAACTCACACTTTCACTAGTTGTTTCCCTAGTTGTGTTTGCTACAGATTTTAGCACTAACACTCTCCATCTACCACTCCCTCTTCTAATGTCATTTCTAACACTCCTAACACATTATAATTACATTAACTATCTATCTCAACTTATCCTCTATCTTCCTTAATCAAAATCTGTTACACACTCCCATTATTCACCTAGTTTTAATTCTCTAAGTGTTCTAATCCTAGGCAACTTTTGCTGTAGTCTCCCCTATAATTTTATACTCTCACCACATTGTTTTACTCACATCTATATTGTCTCACCTGTTTTCAATAACATCAACATACACAAGCTCCCATATACAATCCCAATACTAAAACAACACTAAAACACTACAAAATTCCTGCACACAAACACTACTCCCCAATCTGTTTTGTAACAGTTTTACATGTCTTTTAAAGCTTCAAAATACTTGTATTCTCTTACACATTATACCATTAATGCATTATCATTTTACAATTACCCATTTCCATTCTTAAAAATCTGTTACATATACAATTACAAGACTACACAAGGGTGAGTATATTACCTTGTTACTTCACAAGCTTCTTCTCTCTTTCTCCTTCCTCTTTCTCTACCGGTTTTGTAATCTCAATCCACTAACACTACAACCATTCACATACACCATTCAATACTATGAACTAACCCTAACCATTAATCAAGCTTTAATCTAGGTTTTAGGGTTTAGAAAATTTATTACCTTCCAAGGGCACAAGAGCTGTTTGGGATAGCTCAAGAACAAGGTTTCTCACACCACCATAATGCCAAAATCGGCTGGACATACAAGAGACCAAACAAGGTTTAGTCTAAATTTTCGTTTTGCCATTTAGGCTAGAAAAAGATGGAGTTTTTGAAGATATTTTTACCTTAGAAGAACAAGGAGAACAAGGGCCTTCTAATGGTGGTGTTGAAGCTTCAAATGGGGAATACCCTCAAAATCGAAAATGCTTGTTTTTGGATTTTGGAAAGATGAAAATGCAGCTCTTGAGGAGAGGATTACAATGGTGGTATTTTTATAATTTTTGGAAGAGTGTGGAGGGAGTTACAAAGGAGAGAAGTGGTAGTTTTGTGAGTGTTTCTTATTTCTCCATGGATGTCGATGGAGGTTGAAGAAGAGAGGAAAAGAGAGAGTGAGGGAGGAGGGAATACGTGAGTGAGGGGAAATGAGGTAGGAGAGAGAATTGTGAGAGTGTGTGTGAGAGTAATAAAGTAGAAAGTAGTAGTTTTTATTACTTTTGTTGTTTTGTGAGTAAGGGGGGAATTAATAGAATGAGAGAGAGGGGTGTGGGATCGGACACACACAGACCCTTATGGGGTTTTAAAAATTCTTTTTACATTATTGGACACATAAGTTTGGCCTATTTATATTTCTACCCCACAACTTCCCGTTTTTGACAGTTTTTACTAATCTCTCGTTTTATTGATTTTTATTGGTCCTACAGCTTCACTAATATTTATTAATGAATATTTAGTTGACCAAAACTGTCACGAGTCTATTTGACCCGCTTAAAGACACGTTTTCCCGGTTACCTCGAAAAACGCGCTTTAAGGCTCGGTAACGTTTTTAAACCGTTTTAAAGGTCCGTTTTCTTCGGGATTTGTTCCCTAATAATTATTTACACTTAATTAAGCTTCTAAATTACTTATTAGCCTAATTAATCACTATTTTTAATTACGGGGTATTTCAGTCACTACGGGAATACATTTCGTATGTTCATTATCATGTAACGCGTTATCACTCGTATGGGCGAGTGGTGATGGTAATACCGTTAGTACTATAGTCTGTTATTACCACTGCGATTTAAGTATTAAGTACGACGATTATATGACAATTAGGAGCCGAGATAGGAGGGGTGTTACACTGGAGACCGTTAAGTGGTGGCGGTGGTGGTTGAGGGATTTGAGCCTACTGCTGAGCTAATGCAGCTGTCACGATCTGAGCTATGACCTCAGGGGTAACAACGTCGGGTCCGTATCCTTCTGGGGGACCCTGCTCCTCTTCCTCCTCTTTCGGCCATTTAACTGGTAATAATGGTTTTTGTTACTCAGAAGTGTGTGTTAAATCTAGATTTCTACGTAGTGAAGTGTGAAGCGTTTATAACGTCCTAGAGATGTTGTGAAGATAATGCAAGTATAGTGAAGTATGAGGTAAGGGTAACGTGCCTTTCTGGAATCCTCACTTCCCAATTCTACCCCAATTCCTCAATTTTAAGGGCACCTATATTCTAAGTATTTCATCGGCTTGTTTTCTCAGGCTCAAAGTGTAACTACGCTCTGATACCACTTTATGTAACGCCCCTATTTAACATAATTTCAGCGGAAAAATAAAATACTACTCGCGTTTACAGATCATCGGGTTCCAAACACCCGGCACCAAACCTCACCATTTACAACTTATAAAATTACAACACTACTGTCTGAACTCGAGAAAACATAAACATAACGAGTGTAAAATACAATAACTCTCCACAATTCCTAATTCCCATCCCAATCACTCATACTCTTCGTGGCCACCTGTATAAACAATTCATACCTGCAAGATGACACCAAGTAGCCCACCCCGGGAGGGGTGAATCAGTTCCCTGGAATGGAACTGGTACAATTCTCCAAAACAATAATTTAAAACACAACTCTCAAAATAAACAATAACTTGAAGTCAGACTCTTAAAACAAAATAGAGGAATAGGGCACTTCAAAACAATCAAGTCAAAGATAACAAGGCAAAGATAGAGATAGATAACAGAAAAGTAAAGTTAGTCAAACAAAAAGCCACACCATGAGTTAGTGAACATCCATTGCTTATGTTAGATTCAACTCCAGTTAGGAATAGAAAGACTCAAGTAGTCACAAGGACTAGGAATGAAAGGGGAGATCCAAGAACCAATATCTCAAGAGTGGAATAAAACCAATTGGGAGAGATGGCCCCCACCGCCAAATAGATCCTTTTAGAACGAGGGATATACAGCCCTCCGCTGTCACACACATCCTTTTTGGACGAGGGATATACAGCCCTCCGCTGTTATCGACCCGTTCTCAGTCATCGGTGAAGACGCGCGCAAGTCACAATAAAAAGACTCAGCTCATGGATGAAATGATATCCAGAGTCGAAAGAAGAATTTACCAAGATTTGACATTTTCCCATATTCCCAGCTACCCCACTAAATCATTAACTACACAAGTGCAATACCAAAACACTCAGTTCTACAGAGTGTAGAGGTGTAAACCCTTTGCAATTAATATCTAGTGAAACAACTAGATAGGAAGAAACAGTAACCATGTGAGTTATACAACCAAGGCTCAGTTAGTCACATCAGGCTGAGTTAGTCACACAAGCAGTTTTCCTTTTAAAAATCATTTAAGCTCAATTAGCGTTTTTCAAAAATGTCTCTTTAAGTTTATTAGTAGAAGTATCTGAGTACGAGAAATCGTACCTGGTATGAGTAGAAGCAGTGACCAAACTTGAATGTGTGAACTTCCACTAATAACCTATAATTAAGGTGTTTCAAATACTGATCAGCTAAGGAACTTATAAAGCTAAACATCTTTTATTCTTACTGGATTATAGGTTCTGGTTTACAAATACCCGCTCATAAGGATCTGGGCTAGATCTTGTTAATTAAATCTTTCTTTGAGCCCATTTCATTTACTCTGTAATGATTTAGGGTTTTATTCTAAGAGTGGCCCAAACTCTCGTTGAATTTTTTATGTGGGCTTTTAGAGTTCATGGACTTAGGCCTAGTAGGATAACCCAAGTCCGCATTATGTTTTCGCTAACTGGTTAAATTTCTAAAAAAGATTTTTGTGAGGTTTCGAACGTGCAACCTCGATCTAGTTCCGGGTTAGACTTGACCATTTACGTCAGTGAACTTGTATGTCTTAAGTGTACCTTTTAACTTTATTTATATTACTTGCTCTTGAACATAGGTTATCTTAATTAAACTCTTAAGTTATAGTTGACGAACTTATTTTAATACCTTATTAAGGTTTAGGATATCTATTTCTCCTAATAGTCCACCTAGATTAACATTTAATATTTTAATTGTTACGTACGAATTAGGTTTACTCTAATAATTCCTCTTATTATATTTCCCATAAGGTATGTTATTTCTTTTATTTATTTTTATTGTATATATATATATATTAGGATTTATTCAAGACATTCTTTATGCACTTTTATTGTATTTAATTATCTCTATTAACTTTTACACATTTCCACATCCAATATATGGTTTATAAAATAAAGTACTTTCATTAGTTCCAATTAAGTATATTAACTTCCATAGTATATAATTAACATAAAAGTAGATTAATTTAATTCCATGATTTAGCCTAAGATAATCTTTTATTTCTTTTATTTCGTTATTCTAACTCAAAGTTTATAGCCTAAAATATTTGTTAACATTCTGTATTAAATGTTAGTTAGCCTTCATATATTATTTTCAACCCATAAAGTTTATTAATCAATTATACTTTAATTTTTTGTTACATTAAAACCCATAGATTATTAGATAACTTATGAAAAATTCATAAACACAAATTTTAGACCTATTTACCCTTGTCTAAAAATTCCCAAATTTAATATATAGTAACTATGATATTTTAGACATATTATAAAATTCTTATTTCACAAAAATATCTTGGTTAATTATATAAATAAATCCATAATACCCAGAACTTACAAAAATTATAACTTACGTTTAAAAACTCAAAACCCGAATTAATTTACATGAAAATAAAGTAGATTTTATAAGGAATCTATGGTTAAAATTCCGTGCCAAAATACATTAGGGAAGATCATTAAATAAATCTAGCAAGTTAGAGTATGATTCTGTGTTTTATATTAACTTAATACATTATTAACCTCTATGTTTTAATCTCGACCGGCTGTTCCCCTTAACTACGATCGAACGGCCCAATTTCACCAAGTTCATCCAGAAATCCCCAAATCAACACAAATGGGAATTGTTCGATTTCTCTCAATCCATAGAACGAAATTCGGCGATTCTTGTTTCATTGGATTCGAAATTTAATTGCGGTTACAATGGTACCAATTTCGTAACCGATAATGCAAATTTCTGTAAAAACGGTTCTGGGTTTCAAATAACGTTAGGGTTTACGGTTTGAATCGAAATTCACCAAATTCTCTCAACACGGTGTGTTATAGGTCCAATTATTAGATGGGTATGAACGGGAATGCAAAAACGAATGTCATAATCGGTGGAATTTGAACGGAAACATACCGGAAATGCGTCGGCAAGGAAAATCGAATTCGATTTTCTGGAAAGTTGGTATTTTATGTGCTGTTTAGGTAGGCAACTTCATGGATCAACTCGTGCCAACTAAGAGGGCTGTGATCCATGAAACCTATCACAATCCAAACTAGATATGTAACTCTAAAAATGAGTGGAAGAATCATTGAAGTTGATGAACTAGGAAGAAAGTTACAGATCTCACAAGATCTGGGTTTACCTAGTCGTTTTCTGAAAAATCTGGGCAAGAATACTGTCGTGATCGAGGTGGGGACTTTAGATGCCTTAATCTTTCAAACGATTGAGAACTAGCTTTGGGTTCCTTTATAAGAGTTGTAGAGCAGTTAAAGCTCTTGCAAACAAGCTATAGCACGTGAATTTTCATTCACAAACGAAGGAGATACGATTGACCAAAGTTTACCTCATCAACAGGAATTTCGGGATTTCTGGGTTGAAGATTCTCGGGGAGGCCACTTGAGATCGATTTTGTGATGAATGTGTGAAGAGTTAGGCAAAGTGGAAGTAATAGGTAGAAAGTAGAGTTGTAGGAGATTAAAATGCAAAAGACGACATCCAAAAAGGTGGAGTAATGGCTGATATATAGGTGTCTAAAGATTGACCCATGACATGCCAAAACTGACAAAAACTTAATCGATTCAGTAGAATTAGGTGCTGACTGGGCGCTGCACGTGTCCTGAGGCGCGCGGCTGAGTCAGCCAGCCTTGGACACGTCAGTTACCTCCTAAATTTTGGCTCTAAATTTCAATTTATCATAACTTTGGCTAGGATGATCCGTTTTTAACGTTCTTTTTATCAATCTTCTTAGTGTTCATACCTTTTTATTGATATAGGTTTCATGGGCTAGTTTGACCATTCTCAAAAAGTCAACCCTAGCAAGGCTTTTGGAGCTTTAAAATTGCTATGATTTTATATTGACTTTTATGATCCAAATCAATGTTCCAAATATTTCTAAAATCTTTATAATATAATTTGAGTGTCTTGAAAATTCTCCAAGATTTACTGACTTATAAATCTTACTATTAAATTCATAATACCATATAATAATTTAATATTTAATAGTATTATTTAGGGTTCAATAAAGGAAATCCCCTAAATTAATTTATATTAATTTATGGGGTATTTCACAGAGTCCTCACCGATCATACCCACAGCTGAGCAGCGCAAGAAATCAGAGAAGGAAAAAGGGAAGCAAAAGATGGTGCTCTCACCGCATGGTCTGGTGCTCGAGGAGCTATTCAAATCCAAGAAGGCAAGTGTTAAGCCTCAGCCACTCCACACCATCAAGCACCTGAAGTAGCTTAAAGTGTTAGAGCCAACAATGATCAAAGCTGAGAACATCAACGACAAGTCCTGTCCACTCTCACTGCTTTGCAGGCTGTCTCCAGAGAAACAAGTGTTCATCACATAGTTCAAGGAGCTATAGACTTCATAGACTCCCACCTCTAGCCTGAGTGTTCTTTGCCTCTTAGAGACTTGAGTAAAAACCGTGGGAGAATCAGCTTTAAGTTAGATTTTTTTTCCATTAATATTTTGCTACCATTGACTATCTGTTCCAAGTCAATCTTTCGACTTGAATGATTAATTTTGTTTACAAAATAATTTATTACAATAGCTGCTTCTTCCTTGATTAAAAATTACAAGTGATCAGAGATATATAGTCTCATCCATTCCACCAATCCAATCTCCAAACTTGACACCTAAAAAGCTTACAAACATAGCCCACAATATGTAGCACCTCATTTATTACCAATCACTGATCAGTCGTTGAGCATATCTCCAAGTACCTATAAATCCTTGCTCAGTTCATTTGCCACTCACACACATTGCTTCACTTCTTAGAAAATGGCACAAACTCCACAAAGCTCATATAGCTCAAATGAAAAAATAGTCCATTCCACCATTCACAAATTCATGTTCGCACAACACCCCAAGAAATAAGTCACACAAAGCTTTGTCCAAATAATCTCCGACTCATACACAGCTTGGTCTAGAACCTCAAGTGGCACTCCATCTCAGTCTCGAAGCTCCTTACTACTTGGAGTTCATAGTAGATTCTAAAGACTGAGACCTCTTCACCACCGCTGAATCACCTTGGTTCAAAGCTTTTTCGAAGGATGAACCTTATGGACTAGATGTCACCGAATGGGATACCCAAACATGTCACTCTATCTAGCTTATCTCGATCACAGTTGTAGTTTGTAATTTATGGAATGTCATGGCCTTTTCAATAAATTATGTCGTGTAGTTACTCCCTATTTTTGCTGTATGGCAAAGGGGGAAAGAAAGATATGTACTTGTGACTTATGACTATTTTCCTTGTGTTATGTAACTATCTTAGCGGAAAACTCTCTACTATGGTTATGGTTTGAAATCTGTCATCTTTTGTTGTTCAAATTAATCTCTCAACCTTTAACAACTCAGGGGGAATCCTTCTTAGGGGAATCTCTCAAATTTTTAAATTGCCAAGTACATATGATTTAGTATCGGTTTCCATCCTTAAAAAGGGGGAAATTGTTAAGTTATGATCCTTTAGTTTTGATGATAGCAAACCTTGTGTTGTATATTTAACATGTTTGTTAAGCTTTGATGTTCAGATAGATCGGCAAAGGAGTGGCTTAACACGCAAGGTTGCAAGCGCACTCAATTCATGACTTGTGCCCAACCATTTGGGCACCTGTCCAGGAGAGCTCACGATAGAACTTCTAGTACACACAAGAAGTCAGGCATCACACGACCACATCTCTTATGCTTCAGGAATAAATCAAAGACAAACACTGTAAGAAGATCGACATATCTATATAAACTCTCATATCTACACAATCAACTAGCACACAACAAGAACATAACTCATTAATGTGCAAGAGAACATGATAAGTAAAGGGCTATTAATCAGACGATCACATAGCCGTAATGAAGTCTAAAAGATAGCATTTATGAGCATTAATAAGCCAGACAAGATCAAACTAGTTGAGTACACAAGTGGTGCTCGACCAATTAAGAGAGCTATCGCCGACGTGTCCAATCACAGGGTGACACGTGTTCTGACGAATTCAGATCAAGTTAAAGACTCTCTAGTAGTCTAGTGTGGTTGTTATGTGTAAGGCAGGAGTTGTAGTTGACTCGTTGTAACACCCCAACCGCTAATCCTATGCTTACCGTCTAATCATCCTATTAGTCCTACGAGTTCGCAGCGGAATTACTACATACTTACTACGGCGGGTGCAACAATGCCGCTAACCGCCCATACGGCTAGCTAGGCTACTCATACTTACAGTCACGGTCTGATGAGCATAACGTACCGAGCTACTAATATAATTCATACTGAATACAAAATAACCTACTTACATTCTTGGATCACCGAGTATTTAAAGTATTACTTTACATCCTTTACCACACTTCCCAAAAGAATGAGTTTCTATCTTTTGCTCATCTATACCGATTCCCTTCCATCAATATCCAAAAAGGTGTACCCCGTGGTACACCGGCTAATCAAAAGTTACAGCCATGTACTACTTAGTACACCCATCATAAATTCATTGTTTACAACCAAAAAGAAGATAAAGAAATGAAAGTAGATCTTCACATCTTCATCAATCTCGAGTACCTGCGTGTAGTAAAAATGGTGCCCCAAGGGGCTCAGCAAATTGCTGCGCATAAACTCCGCATATACCGCGTGCTAGCTAGGGCACGCCGACTATTTGACGTCCACTAAACATGCCATTCATTATTCATACATACATGCTCTTCATACAATATACATGCTACACAATTCATTACTCAATCAAGGCAACATTACAAGTACACATCTTACTTACCTTCGCAAGGTTAGCCAAATTATGCATCCGGGTTAATCGGAATGCTTTACTCTTTTACTCATTACTTACTTCTTCTTGCTTACAGGTACTTACTTTCAATTACTTTACTTACTCATTCTTACTTACTTACTTATACTCAAGTCAAGTCGTCGGGACCTCCGGCCTTGGGGACTACACCGTCCCACATCCGGGATTTACTTGACTCACCAATCCGGGATGCTACCCACTTAAGGGATTTGGGCCGCGGACCGGTTTAAGAGTCAGGAATTGGAGCCAACCTCTCGTGACTCCGCATCCTCACGCGTGGCCGAAACTATATCGGACTTCTACTCATTCCAATTTAATTACCGTTTTAAGTTAGGATGGTTAGCTTGTTAGGAATAAGTTAGAAGTCCAGCTCATCACAATCGGTCACAGTACAATACAACATTCATACACACGTTCATATTCATCCAAACATTTCATGAAGTATACAAACTAAGAATTAAAGAAAATATACAACATCATACAACACTACATATCCACAAGTATGCATATTAACTCCGATTCGTGCATTTATCTTATTTGGTGATCAATTAGCACACAACACACAAATCAGAGTAACCAAGATAGCACCCGGGGCATGAGGAATCCATACCGTTCACCGTCGTACGTGTTTCCAAACGTGCCTCCGGTGTCACAAATCAAATCCTATTACATACATACAATTAAATGATTAATCTAGCTATCATTACTTATCTCATACTTACTATGTCCTTGTACTCTTACACTTTACTCACTTACTTTTCTTTCCTTACTTAAGGTTCTATCTTCTTACTCAAGGTTCGCATGCTTACACACATATACATATACATATATGTATGGGTATACATACATATACATATACAATTATTATTTAAATTAAAATAATAAAAAAAAAATTTTTTTTTTTTTTTGTCAGGACCGGACTTGCGACCGACCTTGCAAGTCCGGTCCATTCCAGTAGCTACCAGTACCGAAAATTCCTGGCCCGACCGAACTTGCAAGTCCGGTCGCAAGTTCGGTCGCTTCCAGTAGCTCAGGTTACGGAAATTCTTCTGGCCGACCGAACTTGCAAGTCCGGTCGCAAGTTCGGTCGATTCCAGTAGCTATCCTCGGGAAATTTTTCTGGGCCGACCGAACTTGCATGTCCGGTCGCAAGTCCGGTCGATTCCAGTAAGTTACAGGATGGAAATTTTTCTGGCCGACCGAACTTGCATGTCCGGTCGCAAGTCCGGTCGATTCCAGTAGGTTACAGACGGGGAAAATTTCTGGTCCGACCGAACTTGCATGTCCGGTCGCAAGTCCGGTCGATTCCAGTAGCTCACCCGTCTTTGTAAGTCTGGGCTCGACCGAACTTGCAAGTCCGGTCGCAAGTTCGGTCCGGCCCAGTATTTGCATTTTAAATTCTGTTTTCAGTCCTCTCTTTAACCCAATACTTCCCCATTGTTCCTACACTTAATCCTACATGTTTTAACACCATTTAAACCTCCTAATACATCTTAGTTCATTAATTAATTCCTTACCCAATTTTATACTCATTCACTCATCTAATTTTCCAAGTTTCACTCAACACTCAACTAGTTTCTTCTCTAGTTACCTTATGCTACAGATTTTAACACTTACACTTCTCCTCTACATCTCCCTCTCCTAATGTCATTTCTAACACTCTTACTATATCTAGAATCCATTATCTAGCTCTCTCAACTTACCCTTCAACTATCCAAATCAAAATCTGTTACAACACACATTAGTCACCTAGTTTTAATTCTCTAAGTGTTCTAATCCTAGGCAAATTTTGCCATAGTCTCCCTTGTATTTTTATACACTCACCACATTGTTTTACTCACATTTTAACACTTATCTCACCTGTTTCAATAACCAAAAATATGCAAACTCTCATATACCATACCCATACTAAAACAACACTAAAAACACTACAAAATTCCTGCACACAAACACTCATCCCCAATCTGTTTTGTAACAGTTTTACATGTCTTTTAAAGCTTCAAAATACTTATATTCTCTTACACATTATACCATTAATGCATTATCATTTTACAATACCCATTTCCATTCTTAAAAATCTGTTACATATACATTTACAAAGCTACACAAAGGTGAGCTTATTTACCTTGCTTCTCTTCTTCTTCTTGCTTCTTCCTTCTCTCTCTCTCTCTACCGGTTTCAAACCAAGCCTCCAATGCTACAGCCCATCAACATACATATTTTCAATACTAAAACTAACCTCAAACATTAATCAAGTTCTAATGCACATTCTAGGGTTTAGAATTTATATTACCTTGCAAGGGTTCAAATGGAGCTTGGAGTGGCTCAAGAACAATATTTCCAACTCCACCAACAAGCCAAATTCGGCTAGAACAAGAGGAAGAACAAGGGTTTAGTTCTAGATTTTCGTTCTGCCCATAAGGGCTAGAAAAAGATGGAGTTTTCAAAATATTTTTACCTTAGAAGAACAAGGAGGAGGAGGGCCTTCTAATGGTGGTGTTGAAGCCTCCAATGGTGCATACCCATGAAAACGAAAGTGGGTGTTTTCGAGTTTTGAAAGGATAGGAATGTAGCCTTTGATGAGGGGATTCCAATGGTGGTGTTTTTATAATTTTTGGAGAAGTGTGGAGAGAGTTACAAAGGAGAGAAGGTGAGTTGTGTGTGGTTTCTCTCAAATCACCATGGAAATCGCATGGGAAGAAGAAAGGAGAAAAGAGAGGTGAGGGAGAAGGGCATCCACGTGAGAGAGGGAGAAATGAGGTAGGAGAGAGAATTGTGAGAGTGTGTGTGAGAGTAATAAAGTAGAGTGTTATTATTTGTTTGTTTGTGAGTAAAAGAAGTTAAGTGTGTGTGTGTATATATGTAAATCGGACAGCACACAGCAGTTAGGGGGTTTTAAAATTTTTATTTGCAATATTGGACACATAAGTTTGTGTTAATTATATTTCTACCCCACAACTTGTCGTTTTTGACAGTTTTTACTAGTCTCTCGTTTTATTGATTTTATTGGTCCTACAGCTTCACTAATATTTATAATGAATATTTAGTTGACCAAAACTGTTACGAGTCTATTTGACCCGCTTAAAGACACGTTTTCCCGGTTACCTCGAAAAACGCGCTTTAAGGTTCGGTAATGTTTTTAAACCGTTTCAAAGGTCCGTTTTCTTCGGGATTTGTTCCCTAATAATTATTTACACTTAATTAAGCTTCTAAATTACTTATTAGCCTAATTAATCACTATTTTTAATTACGGGGTATTTCACTCGTAGAGTCTAGGACTTTATAGGACGGTAGTTACATCTTTACTAACCGTATATATATACTTGGATTTATGTCATATGAAAACAAGTCTGTACGAGAGAGAAAAACATAGAGATTATCTGAGTAAGTGTGAATTAGACTTAAGTGTGTGTAAAAGCTAGAGAGTTGGTGAGCTGGTTAGGACTGGAGTTGTGTGATAACACTTTGTATTTGGTAGCTTGATCATTCGGGAAGCGGTTGGGGAACCATAGGCTGGCTGTTAGGAGAGGGTAGAGGACTTTGGGATAAAGTCCTAAACTTTCCCAGAGTCCGTGTGTGGGGTGAGGGAGATTGAGTGAATTTCTGTCCGTAAATTCTCAATCGAAATGGAGTTTCTAATTTAAGTGTATCTCGTGTCTTTCCTTAACTATCCACTAGTTTATTTGAGTCAATGATACGTCCACGATCGATCGGGGACGCATCAGGAGCGCTAGCGAGTTACAATTACAACCCCAGTTCCCCACCTCAGTTTGTTTTTGAAAGGGAGACAAGTGATGTCTAACCAGGAATGGAACGTTTTTGAAGAGGTTAGACAATACTTGTTCACCAAAAACGATTTATTTTGGGCTTAAAAGACTAAGCTTGAAAACTTCTGAAGTAGTTCGGAATCCTCAGCAAAGAAACACTGATGTTGAGAAATGTTTTAGGAGAAAACTTTCTGTATATGTGAGAAGAACTTTCTGTGTGTGTGAGAGAAGAGTTTTCTGTTATGTGAGAAGAGTTTTTCCTTTAAAATTCCACAAAACGGTTTCTTTGAAATCTAAAAAACTTGTTGAAATTTGAATTGAAGCAAAGAAATTGTTTGAAACTCTTGTAATGATTTTGAAATTTATTTGAAATTTACTTGAAGAGGTGCTTTTTTTTTTAATTTTTGAAGCTTGAACTGAAATTAAAAGAAAGATTTTTGATTTTTTTAATTGAATTTGAATTTACAAGTTGGGTTTGAGTTGGATTGAATTCGGGTTGAAATTGGACTATTTTTGAAGTGGATTTGTGCTAAAATAGGCCTTGGATTTTGGGCTGAAATGAGCCTTGGAAGTGTGGGCCGAAATGGGCCTTGAAATTTGGGCTGAAACGGGCCTTGAAGTTTGAGGGAAATGGGCCTTAGAAGTGTGCGAAAAAATAGGCCTTGAGAGTTGGGCTAAAACGGGCCTTGAGAGTTAAGGAAAATGGGCCTTGGAAGTGTAGGCAGAAATGGGCCTTTTGATTTGAGCCTCAATATGGGCCTTTAATTGGATTGGACTGTTGGGCCAGTTTTGGGCATTCGAAAGTGCGCCGGATTGGGCCTTGAAATTCAGGCCAAATTTGACCTAGAGATTTGGACCGAATTTGGCCTTGAAAAATTGAACCGGATTGGGTTAAATTAGGCCAGATTTGGGCCTTAGAAAACAGGCCGCATTTGAGTCTTAGAAATCAGGCCAATTTGGGCCTTAGGTTTTAGGTTTTGAATTTGGCTTTGGCTTGATTGGGGATTTGACTTAAGTTTGAATTTTGGGCTTGAATTGGATTTTTTGAGCTTGGAAGAATGGGCCAGGTTAGGCTTGAAGTTGCGCTAATTTTCTACCTCGATCTTCTGCCTATTTAAGATTTGAAGATTAAACTAAATTTGGAATGATTTTAGGGTCTCAACTTGAATTGATTGTTAGGATTTAAAAGGATTGATTACAGGGACTTAAAATTGGGCCTTATTTTAACTGATCTTGAAGTAGAATTTGTCTTTTTGGATTTTTTTTTGACCATTGATTGTGAATTTTATTCTCATCATTATGGATTGTTTGGAAAGTCTTTCGTTTTTACAAGGAGAGATGTCACCCACAAACAGGTACTACGACGTTAATGTGGGCAACATCTGTGAATGATCCTAGGGCTTTTCTAAAAAGGTCCATAGAAAATTATAGGCCTGAACTGTACTTGGGTAACCTATGGGGCTCTCTAAGGTTATCTGTTCTAGCCCATTTTGGCTAGCAATGAGTTAGGCCCGAATTGAATCTC
This sequence comes from Limonium bicolor, assembly GCA_023374045.1. Taxonomy (NCBI): domain Eukaryota; kingdom Viridiplantae; phylum Streptophyta; class Magnoliopsida; order Caryophyllales; family Plumbaginaceae; genus Limonium; species Limonium bicolor. The sequence continues at coordinate 352,532,522 of CM041777.1, forward strand.
ATTTAGGGCTGATATTTAGCATAACTCAAAACTAGCCCAATTCATTCATTTGAGAAGCAACAACAAAAAAGTAGAATAGAATGTAAAATCAACCGAAAATAATGGGAATAAGGCCTTGCAACCAATACGACAACTAAAAAAAACTCGTCATGAACTCCATTTTTTACTGGCCTCAATCACGTTCAACTCACTGTTGAAGTCAAAGCCACTACATTAATCCAAATTCATTAAGCGGGCAGTGGTTCAATTTCACATGCTCATTTTTGTATGAAGACTAACAAACAATTTTTACTTCTGCGCCAGATTAGGTTCGGAACAAAACCCTTTCAAAATTGATTAAACCAAATTGTACAATTAATTACTCAAATATACTTGACAGAATATCTTAACCTAAATCTACTGCTAATTAAAGTCTACTCCCTCAGCTGAAATATCAGAAACATTAAGCCTGAACCCCGCTATTTGAGTCGTATACTATAAAACAGTAGATTACAAATTACAATACCAAAAACACCATAAAATCAATAGCATAATACATACACACCATCAATTAATTATTTAACAAACAATAGTCAGAAGGATTATGGAATTTTAACTGGTAGGATCTGGTGATTTAGCCCCTTCAGATATGGGTGCCCTCCAGATATCAGTATCCGCGTGACCTGATGAAATTCCCCGTAATTAAAAATAGTGATTAATTAGGCTAATAAGTACTTAGAAGCTTAATTAAGTGTAAATATTATGAGGGAAAAATCCCGAAGAAAACGGACCTTAAAACGGTTTAAAATCACTAACGAACCTTAAAGCGCGTTTTTCGAGGTAAACAGGGAAAATGTTCTTTAAGCGGGTCAATAGACTCGTAACAGTTTTGGTCAACTAAATAATCATTAATAAATATTAGTGAAACTTTAGGACCAATAAAATCAATAAAACGAGAGATTAGTAAAACTGTCAAAAACGAGAAGTTGTGGGGTAGAGTATAAATAACTCAAACTAGTGTGTCCAATATTGCAAATAAATTTCAAAACCCACAAGTGGGTCTGTGTGCTAGCCGATTTTAAGGCCCTCAACCCTCACTCTCTTATTTTCTTTTATTGTGTTAATACACTAGAGGACAAAACCATTAAGAAATCAAAAAGCAAATATTTTCCTCTCTCCTCCATTCACTCCCTCTCTCACGTGAAACACCCACACCAGCACCTCTCTTTCCCTTCTTCTTCAACCTGCGATTTCCATGGTGGAAATAGAAACACCCCAAAACTCACCTTCCTCTCCTCTTGTTACTCTAGCAAACCTCTTCCAAAAATTATAAAACACCACCATTGTATCCTCTCCTCAGAGCTACATTTCCATCTTTCCAAAATCCAAAACAACCACTTTTCGATTTTATGGGTATATCCCATTTGAAGCTTCAACACCACCATTAGAAGGCCCTTGTTCTTCTTGTTCTTCTAAGGTAAAAATATTTCGAAAACTCCATCTTTTTCTAGCTCTCATGGGCAAAACGAGATTCATGAACTAAACCCTTGTTCTTCCTCTTTTCTAGCCGTTTTGCTTGTTGGTGGAGTTGGAAAAATGTTCTTGAGCCACTCTAAGCTCCATTTGAACCCTTGCAAGGTAATATAAATTCTAAACCCTAGAAATCTACATTGAAAGTTTAGATAATATTAAGAGTAGTTTTGGTATTGAATGTGTGTGATATATGGTGATAATGTTTGATTTGTTGAATACCAAAACCGGTAGAGATAGGGAAGAGAAGAAAGAAAGAAAATCTAGAAGTAAGCAAGGTAAGAATGCTCATTGTGTAACCTTATGTATATGTAAATGTAACAGATTTTAGAAATTGAATTTAGTAATGAAAATGGTTTGTGTAGAACAATGTACATGAGATAAGTATTTTGAAGCCTTAAAAAGACATTTTAAAACGTCAAAACAGATTGGGATTGAGTTTAGTATGTCAGGAATTTTGTAGTGTTTTTAGTGTTTGTTTTAGTATTGGTATTGTATATGAGAGCTTGTTAGTTTGGTTGTTGAAACAGGTGAAAAGTGTTGAATTGTGAACTAGAATATGTGTGAGAGTGTAAAATAGGGGAGGTTATGTCAAATTTATTTAGAATTAGAACCCTTAGTGAATTTTAACTAGGTGAATGATGTAAGTGAACAGATTTTGAGTTAGTTAGATGAGGGGAGGGGGAGAGATGTTAATGTAGTTGTAAGGTATTAGAGGTGTTAGGAATGACATTAGAAGGGAGTTGTAGATGGAGAGTGTTAGTGCTAAAATCTGGCCACAACTAGGGGAAACAACTAGTGAAAGTGTGAGTTGAAACTTAGAAAATTAAATGAGTGAATGAGTTATAATTGTGTAAGGAGTTAGGAAATGAACTAGGGTGTATTAGGAGGTGTAAATGGTGTTAACATGTAGGATTAAGTGTAGGAACAATGGGGAAGTATTGGGTAAAAGGAGGACTGAAAACAGAAAGTAAAATGCAAATACTGGGCCGGACCGGACTTGCGACCGGACTTGCAAGTTCGGTCGAGCCCAGATTTACAAGACGGGAATGTTACTGGAATCGACCGGACTTGCGACCGGACTTGCAAGTCCGGTCGAGCAGAAAATTTTCCCGTCAGAATGTTACTGGAATCGACGGACTTGCGACCGACTTGCAAGTCCGGTCGAGCAGAAAATTTTCCCGTCAGAATGCTACTGGAATCGACCGGACTTGCGACCGGACATGCAAGTCCGGTCGGACCAGAAAAATTCCCCGATGAACCTACTGGAATGGACCGGACTTGCGACCGGACATGCAAGTCCGGTCGGCCAGAAAATTTCCGTAACCTGAGCTACTGGAATGGACCGGACTTGCAAGGTCGGTCGCAAGTCCGGTCCTGACAAAAAAAAAATTATTTTAAATAATAATGATGTATATATATATATATATATATATATATATATATATATATATATAATATGTTATATTGTATGTATACCCCATGTAAATATACATGTATGAAAGTAAACCAAAGTTAAGTAAGAAAGTAAACCTAAGTAGTGAAAAGTAAGTAAGTAAAGTAAGTGTAAGAGGTTAAGGACATAGTAAGTATGAGTTAATTAATGATAGTTAAATTACATTTAATTGTATGTATATAATAGGACTTGATTTGTGACACCGAAGGACGTTTGGAATTACGGACAACGTGAACGGTATGGATTCCTCATGCCCCGTATGCTATCTTGGTTACTCTGATTTGTGTGTTGTGTGCTAATTGACCACCAAATAAGATAAATGCACGAATCGGAGTTAATATGCATACTTGTGAATATGTAGTGTTGTATGATGTTGTATATCTTCCTTAATTCTTAGTTTGTATAATTCATGAAATGTTTGGATGAATATGAATGTGTGTATGTATGTTGTATTGTACCGTGACCGTCATACCTTGTGTTTGGACTTCTAACTTATTCCTAACAAGCTAACCATCCTAACTTAAAATGGTAATTAAATTGGAATGAGTAGAAGTCCGATATAGTTTCGGCCACGCGTGAGGATGCGGAGTCACGAGAGGTTGGCTCCAATTCCTGACTCTTAAACTGGTCCGCGGCCCAAATCCCTTAAGTGGGTAGCATCCCGGATTGGTGAGTCAAGTAAATCCCGGATGTGGGACGGTGTAGTCCCCAAGGCCGGAGGTCCCGACGACTTAACTTGAGTATAAGTAAGTAAGTAAGAATGAGTAAGTAAAGTAATTGAAAGTAAGTAATTGTAAGTAAGAAGAAGTAAGTAGAGTAAGAGCAAAGCATTCCGATTAACCCGGATGCATAATTGGCTAACCTTGTGAAGGTAAGTGATACGTATGCTATGTTATTGTTGCCTTGAATTGTGTAATGGATTGTATAGCATGTATGATGTATGAAAAGCATGTATGTATGAAGTAAATGAATGGCATGTTTAGTGGACGTCAAATAGTCGGCGTGCCCTAGCTAGCACGCGGTATATGCGGAGTCCATATGCAGCTTTTGCTGAGCCCCTTGGGGCACCATTTTTACTACACGCAGGTACTCGAGACTGATGAAGACTAGGAGTATTGAAGCCTAATTTTCCTGTCTCTCTTTTGGTTGTAAACATTGAATTTTATGATGGGTGTACTAAGTAGTACATGGCTGTAGTTTTTGAATAGCCGGTGTACCATGGGGTACACCTTTTTGGATAATGGAAGTATTGAATTGGGGTATAGATGAGTAGCTTTAGAAACTCATTCTTTTGGTAAGCTTGAAAGGTTGTAATTGAATATACTCTAAATACTCGGTGATCCAGGATGTAAGTATTTGGCATACGTTATTTTGGTAAGTAATTTGGTAGCTCGGTACGTTATGTTCATCAGACCGTGACTGTAAGTATTAGTGGCCTAGCTAGCCGTATAGGCGGTTAGTGGCATTGTTTCACCCGCCGTAGTAAGTAAGTAATAATTCCGCTGCGAACTCGTAGGATTAATAGGACGATTAGACGGTAAGCATAGGATTAGCGGTTGGGGTGTTACACCTGAACATACAAAGAACAGCAAGCATTGGGTACTCACAGACTAAACCAAACATAACTCAAATGCTAGTGAATCAAATAATCCAGATGACCATGATAGAGCACAAATCAAACCAGAATAATAACGAAGACTGGACTTGGCAACAGGATCCTCTATGAATTTGTAGCGTGACATTGGGCTCTAAAGACACCCATGGTGTAGAGGAACATGGAGAACTAACCCCATGCAATATTCATGGTAAGGAAAAAGGATGGTCAGACAGACGGCATACAAAGGGGGAGACTGCCCATAAACCCATCCTAAACATGGGACCAGGCAACTGAACACTGAAGGCTCAAAGTTCACTATATGCTGGCTTTGACACGAAAAGGAAAGTGTTTAAGGATCATGAGTTTTTCAAGGTGTAGATACTACGATCATACCACCTCACGTACATAGTCCTTACTACGAAGGGCCTTTGCTCATGGGGAATCAATCGTGGACCAATATTTATTCCGACCGCAAATATCACGGGTGACACAAAGGAATGCATGTCCTAAGCTACCCTATGCACCCACCTCAGGACTATTCCTAACAATTCAATATCCCAACAAAAAAGCGGTAAATAAATGTGCAGGCAAAGAGAGGGAAGAAGTAAGACCCCTAATGGGCCCACCTACCTGGAGTTCCTACAGGTTAGTCTGACATAATAACGTAATTATGTGTCACACATGACAAGTAAGGTCGTTTATAAGTTATACACTCACATCCTAGCTATCCTTACCAAACACACTCTAAGTGTGGAGTAGAGTAGTCCTAATGGCTTTTGGATGAATCTCTTGAAGGATTTGAAAGAAGTAGGAAAATCCCGACAATTTTGAAAGAAGTTTAGTCTTCCTTGAGTTTGAGAAAAACTCACTCAAGTTTTCCCCAGCAGAGTCGCCATTCTGTGGAGGGTGATTTTTCGGTATAAGGGGGGTCTATCTAAATGGTCTAACTTAGAAGCCTAGATCCTAGAAAATGTCATTCTATTGAGGGTGAAAACTCGTTATTTTGGCAGCCCTCAAATACCTATTAAATCGGCTGTCTTTCTCATAAAGCATAAGGGAGAGTGCAAGTGTGCACTACACCGGCTCTCAATGGGCTCCACGTGAACTTATGCCCTAAGGACAGAAATTGACTAGAGTTGCCACCTAGTTTGACCTATGATAACTAGGAAGGAAGATATGGTTCTAAGAACTGTTAATTGACTATGAGGTTATTGCCTATGGATAGGACTTATCTAGTCATTTCAAAGATTCAGTGTGGGTTCACCCTGGGTTACACCCCTTAGAAGTGGCAACGACCACGACTTCAAATTGGTGCGCGAGGAAACCTTGGTCCCTAATTTTCGGGATTGCTTTCTTTTAAAACCTTTTAGAGAGATTCAATTAAAATCCAAGGATAGGATTAGGACAGGAAGAAGAAAGAGAGTGGATGAGGTGAGCTTTTTTACCAAGCTAGCGCCAAGGAGAGGAACTCCTGAATTCGGATGAGTATAGAATGAAGATACGGGTGAAGTCTAAGGTTGAGTGAATAGACAAAACTTGGAGTAAGATGGTTTAAAGTTTATGGGAATCTACAAAGGTTTGAGTGTTTGAGAGATATGAGAGCCACCTTAGAGGGGGAAAAAGGTTTTTTGTTTGGAATGGGGTCGCACCCTGTGTGGGTTGCCTACATACTCAACTCCCTGTTCAGATTAGGCCTTACGTAGTTCGCAACCTTTAGGATGGTTGAGTTTTTTAGGTAATCGAGGGTTGAAGTGCATGGGGTTGTTTGGAGGTGAGATGGCTGAGTGCAAAAGGGAATTTTTATTGATGGGGGGTCGCACCCTATGTAGGTTGCCTACGTACTCAACTCCCTGTTAAGATCAGACCTTACGTAGTTCACTACATTTGGGGTTTTGAAGGTTTTTAAGGTATTTGAGATTTATAGGAGTTTAGAGTTTTAAGAAGTTTCAGGTTTGAGATGCTAGTCTGTGAGACGCTCGGATCTATGAGACATTCGGGATATTCAGGTGGTGAAAAGAAAGAGGTATCAAAGTATATGAGACACTCGGGATTGTGAGACATTTTGAAATCTTAAAATGGTGGAGAGATCGAGGCGTTTGAGTCTATGAGGCACTCAGGCCAATGAGACTTTAGAATTTTAAGAGAAGTTGGAATTTGGATAATAATTCGAGTATGGGGCGATTTTGAGTTTGAATCATGATTTGAGTGTGTGAGACAATTGAAGTTTGGGTAGAGATCCCGGGTTTTTCAGGTTCAAGAGTCTAAAAGGGTGAGGTTTTGGGATATTTCAGAATTTTGAGTGAGGTTGAGTGTGTGAGACAATTGAAGTTTGGGTAGAGATCCCGGGTTTTTCAGGTTTGAGAGTCTAAAAGAGTGAGGTTTTAGGATATTTCAGAATTTGGAGTGAGGTTATGATAGGATGAAGTATTTGGAGGAATGATTGTCAAAGTCATCTTTCAAAAAATTTATTTCGAAAAGGGCAGGTGATCCCGAAGGATCACCCCTGTACCCCTCGAACGCGACACTTAATTAATGGTAAGTGCCAAGGCTTGAAAGATGGGACAATGTATTTATGTCAAAAACTAGGGTATATAGAGAAACATCATGAATGAGATGTTGAAATACTCCTACTTAATTAAATATTGATTAAGCATATAATCAATTAAATTAAGGCCTAAACATGCCTTAAAAATAAATTAAACCCAACAAAGTTGGACAGAAAACAAGAATTACACCCTTTGACCTTTAGGGTGATTAAATATTCAAACGAACTCCGTTTGACCTAAAATTTTAACCTGAGCCTTATAACACATAAATGAACATACTAAAACCATTTCCAAGGGAAATCGAGCTCAGAAATGCACTAGAACATAAAACGTGCACTAAGCTTCCTTAAAACACATTTTTGTGAGATTATCTCCAGAATGAGTTTTATTTAATTTTAGGGTCTTAAATACCCTTAAATATACCAATGTGACATAGGGTGCCAAATTAAAATGCTTAACTCAAAGTTTTTCAAAAAGCCAAAAATATGTGTATTATTTTGGGAATAATAACCAAATAATGCCAAAAAAATGACATGTAATCTCTTAATCATGTCCTTGGTCAATACATTCCCTTGACCTTGGCTAATGTATTTCCGCCAGTATAAGCTTCTTCTCCCAGCTAGTTATTGCTACCATATGCAAGTAAATATAAGTCACCACCTATGCTTTAAAAAGGTAACAATTGATATACTTTATTACATTTATTAATTAAACTAATAATCCTACCTTACCCACCTTGTACACCCATTACCGAGTATTAAGGATGGTCTTTTCCTGGTGTGTGTGGCCGGTTACCATGGGTGACATATCACTCTCACTTTAGTAATATTACAAAGCAGCATAAGCATATTCTAAAGTGATATGTAGACTACAGATAATACTGCTTGCGTTTGATCACCTGCAACCACCGAAACCGAAACACACATAAAGGTATGGACATTAATATGATAAGTACATGTTAATATATAATAACCAATCAAGCAACTAGCTTCTACCTACTCCTACCCATCATGTCTACCTATTTGAACCGACAACCCAGCAAGCTCAACGAATTCTTAGACGTGGGGAACAAACATTCCCAGCTCCATCTAAGTTGCTCTTTGGTTTCTCCATGTACAAAACAGAGAAGTGCACCTACCTAATCTTGAGCCATTTCCTTGTTTTCTTTCACGTCCAAGACCAGAGAAAACACCCCAGCTTGTCATGAACTTTCTTCCTGCCTCCTTCATGTACAACCAGAGCAGCTCACCGTCTCCATTTCATCCAGCAAACGAGAGTTGTGTGGGTGTTTTAAGTAGCGTGGTATCTCGACTGAAAGCAAGTGAGTAAAGGGAACTGCTTCTAACGTCCTGTTAAGGTAAGAAAATCAAGTTCAAGTCACCATACCATCTCCTATTATAATACCATCTTCTTTCCATATTTTTCCCGACTCTGTATGAGCTCAAACTCTGCTCTTTTCACGCATGGAAACAGAAGAAGCTCCCAGCTCAACCTTGTTTCTTCACGTCTAAAAACCAGAAAAAGAAAACGTTCATTATTCATGCGGTAACCATGCTCATATAAGGAGCTCCTTCTTCACTCATTCGGTAAGGAAACATTACAGTTTCCTTCCTTGTTTACCTGTAGTACTTATTGCGTGTACTGAGCTCTTTCTTCTGCTCTCTTCACGTAAAAATAGAGAGGAGGAGTAGCAGGAAACATGCAGTAGCAATGTCCCAACAAACCACCTTGGTTTAGCAAGCGCTCGGTAAGGAAAAACTCCATGTCCTTCTCCTTGTATTACCGTGTGTGGGTACTAGTCTAAGCTCCAGTTTAACACCTGTTTTCCCAGCTCAAAATGTACCTACTTCACATACGAAACAGAGAGGAAAAAAAAACCTCCATATTCTACACAAAGCAACGTGAGTACTGGGAGCCAACTTCCCATCCATTTCGGTAAGGAAACCAAGCCTTGTTTCCCTTCTTGTTCTACCGAGTATAGTTGCTGAAATAAGCACCAGTTTAACTCTTGTTTTGCTCACTGAAAACAGGCGTGTATAGCCACTCCAAAACAGGTTCAACCAAGGTAAATACCTTGTGTTCTCCTAGCTTAAATCAACCGGTAATCATCTTGTTATATATGGCTAACCTGTGTTCTTTTCATGGCATGAGATGCTATTGGAAAAAAATAAAAACATTGAAGACCTGCACAAAACCGTAATGGAACAAACCCAAATACACTTATACAAGTGAGTATTTTGCTCCTAATAATGTCTATGTTAAGCTTATATAATTAGTGCCTCAAAGACTTATCAAACCTTGGGTTAAAGATTAGGCCGATGGGTTAAAGTGCTGGTTGTTGTTTGGAAGCTTGGAAAAAGATCAAACTAGGTGAGTAATACTTATCTTATGGTATAAGATGGTTTTCTTGGTATCTTGCTGTATAAATATATACAAGTCGTGGGTATAGATAGGATCATATAATTCAGTTATGTATTAAAATGTTTAATAACATTTTTGGTTGGTTAGTTTGGTGTGTTAATGACCTATAAGGTCAAGGAAATTAATTATGGGTCAAAAACATAATTTATAAAAAAATATTAGAGTATGGGTGATGAAAACCAAAACCAAACATGGTCTTAAATGACTAAACTATGCATTATAATGTTTTATAACATTTTTAGTTGATAATATAGGGTTTAGATGACATATTATATCATAAAGATTAATTAAATGATTTTAGGAAACATTTAAGAAAACCATAGGATAAACCGTAATCAATATGGTTTTTTATAACATCTATGTGTAATTTTATCCAATGTAAATTAATGTAACAAGGCCAAGCATTTTAGGCCATTTAATTTAATTGCTATATTAAGCTAAAAATGAATTTAAAATTGAATTTAAAACTAAAATAAACATTACCGAAATAGTTTGGGGCTGATTTGCAATTTAGATAAAATTTAGAGGCTGAATATTAATAAAGCCGAAAACTATATATTAAAAGAGTTATTTTATGAATTATGTAGAATTTGATAAAGTTTTGAGACAAAAGTGTAATTTATGAAAACTATAGGGGTCAAACTGTAATTATACAAACTCCTGGTCAAACTGAAAAGTATTGGGTCAACATAGACCGTATTAGGAGGTTTGACCAAATTTAAGGTCATAAATAATTAATTTATGAGCTTATGTTAACATTATAAGTGAAACGTTGAATTAATAAAACTTATGGGATAGAGAATGTAAATACCAAAAAGTAGAGGTGTAGTTTGGTTAATATAGTGATTTATATCCTAAGTATAAAATTTGGGAATTCTTGGGAGTTATAAAGTGGGTATATTAGTAAAAGTGTATAATATATGGTTTTATGACAAATAGTATTTATAAGAAGGGGTCAAAATGAAAATAAGGAAAAAGATTTGTGGGCGGAAATAGATTTTTAAAAGTTCGTGATAATGGTAAGGAACTGTAGATTATATCAATAATGAGTATTAAAACTATATAGTATAACTCATATATATACATTATGATAATATATGTGGCTAATGTGTAAATAAGGAAAATAATGTTGCTGGAAAAAGATAAGCCAAACAGACCTTGGTCTGTTCGGTAATAATGAGAAATAATATATGAAAACCATATGTTATAAATAATATAATGTTTGGATGATATAACATATGTTATGCAAAAAAAAATATTATAAGATTTGTGGTGAAAGAATAAATATGAAAAAAATTGAAGGGTTAAAACAGAAACAAACAGAACCTAAGGGACTGTTTGGTATTTTCGGAAATTTCAAACCATATAATATACTTATACTATATGATTTAAATGCTATAGTATATGGTAAGTTAAGTATGTTATAAAAATTGTAGTGAAATTGTAGCATTTGGAAAGTATAGGATTTGAGATGAAATGAAATGGAAAATACATGCCTTGTTGGCAACAATGAGTAAAGAGGTATTAAAACCATAGGTTATACCTTAATACAAAGTTTTGATGCTATAAAATAAAGAATTTATAACATGGTGTAGTTATGTGGGTATATTGTAATTAATGGAAACTATAAGAATAAAGAGGCACAAGCGTTATATATATATATATGTTATTTTCGGTAACAATAATAGTCACTAAAACTATATGTTATAAAGCTTAATGACATATAAAGTACCATACCATATGATATCATGATATAAGTGTAACACTAAATAATGTTATGTGGTCAAAAGCATAGTTTGTAAAAGACTAACATGCTAGCGCACATATATATACATTATATATATCAAAATGAAAATATAAACTATGGTATACAATGACGCAAAATACTATGGTCAAAATAAGATTTTTGAATGGTTAAATAAACCCTGCATAAAGAATAATATGTACATAATATAAAGTTTCTTACCTCATTGGAAACTAATGTGTATACATATATAAATGCTGGCGCAAATGATATGCATATATAATATGGTTTACAAACCATGTAGTAGTCAACAATAAATGTTAACATGTAAGTATAATTATATACCATAATGTCATAAGAAGTAAAGGAATACAAGTTGTTACATAAATGAGAAGTTGAATAATATAAGGTATACCGAGGAATAACAATCTATCGTGCATTGTAAACTAACGTTGCATGAAATGCATGCAACGATTATAAACTGCAACCATGCATGCAACTATAGGTTATAAAAATACCTATGCATGCAATATAACGGTTGGATTAAAAATGTACGAGAACGAACGAAGTTGTATAAGGCGTAACGCTTTAATATATTACGGGTTGGAAACTGTGATTCCTAAGTTAAAAACGTTAACTATGACGTTCGTATAGAAACCGACGTCCTTGTTGAGCCGAATACTAATACTTACTACGAGTATGGAATTTTTAAGATAACTATACTTTAGCTAGTAACAGTTGAGAATCCGGGGGCGTAGTACCGGGATTACAGACGTATTTGGAAGTACCGAATCATACTGTCATGTGGATTGACATATAGCGTTCTTCGTATTGTTAGATCGCCTGTCAGACGAGTGCGTGCTCGAGAAAGCTTAGTAGTCTACACTGCGCGACCTTGACAAGGTGTACGGTATGTAAAGGGGTTTGATCCGAGTTGTCCTGAGGAATTCCTCGGGCTCGAATTTGTTTGATAAATAACTTGTGTGGATGTATGTATGTGATTATGTGTGTGGTGGATATCTGTGTTACTGCATTATTAATTTATGCACGAACGTCCTACGGGACTAATACTACGTCGACTATAGATCGACTTATATAAAACTACATATGCGAGACGTGTGATTGGAATTATCGTTGCCTAACCTAATACGCTAAGTATTACAAGTATGTAGTTATAACCTAAGTAAAACACTTAGGAACGGGACACGACATCGTCGGTCCCTAGAGCTTCAACTCGAACAGAAATACTACCTTGAATCATTCTAGGCATGCGTAAGACCCACAGGGCAGCCAACATAATAAGTGATGTACTCCATGTTTAAAACTGTAACTGACTACCTAATTGATGAAGTTAACGGTGGAGTGTGAATGAATGTGATGATGTACCTTAATCTAGACAGTCACTGGCTGCTGGTCGCGCATAGAGATCTCTTGGGTTATCCTGTATCGGGTTTTCCCTAGTTAATCCTGAACGAACCTAGATAGATCGTCAGGCGGAGTGTGCTACCGTTGGCACCAGGCCCTTGGCCACCTAAATGGACGCCTTTACAAAGGCAAAGTGAAATAGTCCCAGAGTCTTCGGATGATCAGGGCAGTGAGCACCTTGGGTGTACGTGGGACTACTGTCCAAGTGAGTATATTTCGGGTTGTCCTAATTGACGCCCGACAGTGCTAACCAAAACAAATGATATGTGAGGGCCCGGGGGGCCGAATGTTGTAATATATGATGATGATAACATACGACGTATGATTTACTAATGCTGTCGTATTGTATGATGTGTGACTGTGCTGTGTATATTTATAAATGATTGTTTGGATTGGATGAATGGTTATAATCATGCATGTTGTTACAGCATTTATTATACCTGTAAAATGATACAGCATGAAATCAACCTAATATCAAGACGGGTAAAAATGGCAAGTGACCAATAGGGTCCAGGCCCGGCATACTCAGCGTCTATCGCTGAGACTACACTTATTGTGCAGGTTGTTGATCTTCGTTGAAGCCGAAGTGCGGGAACAGGGTAGCTAGGGTTACTTTAATTATTGCGTAAGAAATTTATTGTATAACGACATCAGTCCGTGGATGTATGATGGTACGGTTGTATGTATTTGGAATTTGGGTAGCTGCTCATTTGTCGACTGTTCTGGATATGGACTTAGTATGATGTATAGGAGATATCTCGTCGTCACTGCGGTTGAGTAGTATTGTTGTTTTAGAGTCGGATTTAATGACTGCTTCGTTACTCGCGTGGGCGAGTAATGACAGGTGACACCCGAGTGAGTTTAATGTCGTTGTTTATTTTTCCGCTGTAAGACGTTTTACTTTCCTGTTAACGTGAGTGACTATTACGTGTGAATTTTTAAGAGGGGTGTTACAAAAGTGGTATCAGAGTGGAGTACCGCTCTGATGACAAGATACTAGGTTAAGACAGTGAGCTTAGGACTTAGGAAATGTTTGTGAGGTACGAGACGTCTTTGTCTTAATGGAATTATGTGTTAGCAGAGCCTTTGGCTCGCAAATGTTAGCCCTTGAGGCAAACAAATGAGTTGATTGTAATATGGTGTGTTATTTAGAAGACGAACGGTAATACTGAAGTCTAGTGGTGGTGTGAGCCAGAAAGCTGGCCAAGGGCATAAAGGCCCGGGAGTATTACCCCGTTAAGGACCAGCTGAGAGCTCAGCCAGGAGGAGACACAACGTCATGAGTACATTGGCGACGGTCCATTTTCATGGGGAAGTCCAGTACGGACCACCGCCGACAGTACCCCTCCCGCCACAACCCAATGAGTAGGATACAACTGAGAAAGATTAACCCCCGAATATAGGAAAGTGGACTACCAAGCCAACAGACCGTCTAAACGCTCTCACACTGAATGAATAATTCCTACTCCTGTAACATGAACAAAAACTCAATACCATACCACCCTTAACGACCAAGCGTTGTAGCAATGGACACCACCAGAGGCGAGTACGACCACTACCGTAGCGTCGTGGAAAGGATCACCCAAGACAATAGGGCAAGCGGACCGGAAGCGCCATGAACTCCGCGAGACCGTCGCCCATGATGGGGACCTTTAACCACCATACCATTGTATCGTAACACCAAACTGTAAAAAGGAGATTATATTGAAAACATGGAAGAATTCTGTGAGTATACCGACCTGTTATGTTCAAAGTCCAAACCTAATATGGTGTACACACAATACGGTGACACTAGAACCTTGTCGTGATGACACATGTGGAGAAACAAATTCCGACCGTTAACGCTACTGTGAGTCTAATGTGAGGGAGGACTTGGTTAGTCTAATGACAAGGTGGGTTGGGAATTTTCCAACCCAAATGTCGTCTTTTTCTTGAACAATCCTTCTTACAGTACTTAAGCAACCAATGCAGCAGTAAGACAAACAAGTCGGGAACCGACAACTCTACTTGCATGGCGCGCTTGCCACTGCAAGTGCTGATTTAAACAATGTACCAGTAATTTCGTCTACCCCGCGCACTTGCTACTGCAAGTGCTGCAAACAACTACGACTGCAGTTACTACTGCTATTATCGTTACAAACAAATTCTGTAAACTGTGTAGACCAATGGTACAACACCATGGCTACCAATGATCACCAAACAATTGTACACCTCTAATGTAAACTACAGAACTACAATTGTTACAATAAACCACTAAGATATGAGGCCTACAACCTCTGAAGGACCCGACGAGTCCGACTAACGCAATTAAAATGGCACACCAGCCCATAACAAATTATAACTACTAAGTAAGAACGAATCAAATTACACCGGCTTAAGAGCCAAGATAACATAATTTAATTATCAAACCATTTAATGGCTGAATTAGAAGTGGACGGTGAAATCTGATTCCCGGGGATCAAGGGAAACCAACCACAAATTGGGGTGGAAGGTAGTTCAACACTGGTGCTGATCACACCAGGGTCGGATGACTCCTGAGACTCTTCACAAGTTGCCACAATTAATTACAGTTAGGATAAACAAAACTACAGTATACTAGTTACAAACAACTAGCAACAATTTAACAATAAGATACTAAATAAGGAAACTTGTGACTGACAGTCTACGTTGTATATATATTAAATTATACAAAATAAAATTATGGAGAGAATACGATCGTATAACAACCAGTACCGATACAACACACTCCCAGTGTGCAGATCGACATCCCCTGTGATGAACGCCAGGGAATTAGTAAAATGTATTGGCCCGCAGTTGGACCAAAAAAAATGGAAAGGACAATTCTACCATTATACGGCCATTACCGATATCTTTCGCAACAATGAACGCGAATCAACACTTAACGCTTGAATAACTACAACCCCTGACCACTACCTTTACCAAGGAGTGCTATGTACGGTTATGTACAATTAAAGACAAACAAACGTCAAGATTAAGATTTATGTGTATTATCAAGATCATACGGATTGTGAGACAAGTTCTAGGTAGATGAATGGCAACTGCCATTGACGTTCTACCATGTAAGAATGATAAGAATTAATAGGTGTTAAAGACATGGCGTTTACTACTATGACGACTGTCAGTGATGAATGAATGTGTAAATTAAAACGATAACAAACACCTAAATCGATATTACAAAACACTCAAACCAAACGCTAAATAGCGCAAGTAAGCAAGTACCTTGTGTACAAATAAGGGGCATAAGCCCAGGAGACCAGGAACACCAACTCCAATCACCTTCCAAGGTATATTACTAACATAACAATGTCAAAGTTAATATAATGAAGTAAGAGAGCTACGGTACATACCGTAACCAATGGGAATAACAATGATGATTTACTAACAGGCGCCAAACCGCACACCTGAAATACAAATAACTGCAGTTACAAATAACTAGCACTAAACAATAAGTAACAACAAAGACATTGCTTACTAGCCGAATACCAGAAGTATATACCGGCATTCAATGCTAATCACTAATAGTGATAAATGTTTAGTCCTAATGGACAAACTGTAACACCCCAACTCATAACGCCATACTTAACTCATAAACCTTTATTCACTTATATTAACTCTGCAGCGGATTTCGTACAATATTTGGTGTTACCGCCGTTAGTCACCCACGTGACCAACTAGGCATACTAAAATCTCCAAGATCTAGCTACGGTCTGATGGACCCGAATATACCAAACATTAGTACTTACAAGTCTTAATCAAATACATATCAATCTTACAATCTTCTCACGTCCGATACAACTTACTAACTCAAATTACCATACGAGAGTACATGCACAACTCTTAGGTCACACTTAAACCCGTAACACATCTACCCCATCTTACTCTCATGACGGGCGCCTTCTGACGTTCACCTGCGTAGTAAAAACAGCCCCCAAAGGGGGTCAACAAAATTGCTGGTACGATCCTCTCACGGCCCTCAAGCTAACGTGGCTACAACGACTAATTGTCGATAGCATGGAGGTTGATTAGATGCACAACATAATAGAAAGTGCAATAAACAACAAGCCAAATATGAACAATCAAAGTTCAAACACAATGAATGACTTAAATGCGTTCCCTTAATTAGTGAGTCAATTATTTAACTCCTAAAGTTAGGTTTCCTCTTAATCTCAGTCCAACCTTATCTTACCTCAATCTTAATCCTTATCTTAGTCTTAGAAAACAAACCATTCTTTAAATAGAAATGGTTGTAGCTTATCTCAGTTTTAGAATACCAACCATTCTTTAAGTAGAAATGGTTGTAACTTATCTCAAATCTTATCTCAGTTCTTATCTCAATTAAGTCAACCGTTCTTTAATTAGAATGGTTGTTCCTTAATTCATTGTTTATCTGTCGGGTCATGTAACCCTAACTAATGAGTTATCAGCTCCATTGGTTTACATAAACAATATTTGTTAGAATTAGTTGGGCATTTAGGTAGATCCCACCACACCATCTCAGTATGCCTCCCGCCTAGAACAAGAAGTCCAAGGAGGTCGAGTCTATATGTCGACTCTAGGCGACGAGTCCGAGGACAAGTCATATTTGGTAGACGGTACTTGATAAGGATACCGACTTCCCCCAATACACATGTGTCGGTACCATTCCGGATTCCTCACTCCCCCCAAGTCTCAAGTTAATGTTTGTTAGTTAACCTCTTTTGGTTACTAAGAAAACAATATTTGGAAGTGTTCCTTAATATCACACAATTCTTTACTAAACATGGTTAGCAAGTTCTCAAAGGTAAGTTGTGTTAGTTTCAAACAATACACAACAATACAATAAACCGGTTACATGCTTTATCTTGTTTAGTCGGCACACATAAAAAAATAGCACACAAGCCGAGGGACACCTCGTTAGCAAGCAGGTCACAAGAAAACCATACCGTACACCTGGAGATTGGCTAGCTCTTAAAACAATGCTCGTCTAACCCGTCGAGCACCTCCGACTATCTAGATCCTATAACATAGTAGCCGGGCAGGTTAATAACTTAATTATCTCCTAAACATTCTGTTACCATATGGAAATCTCTTAATTAAACTTCCAACTATATACACATGCGTATATTTATATAAGTCCTCACAAGTCTATATATATATATATATATTTAACAACATCTTATCAACTCTAAAAAAAATACTTTCTAACCTTAATAGTTGTATCCAATTAATTGTATCATTACAACCTCTAATTAATTGTTGCAGAGTTTTGATCCTTCAACTATATACTTATATCCACATTTATATGTATATCTATATATATACTTCATCGAATTAAATGTCACGTTTTATGACCTTTATCTACTTAACCTTGGTGTGTCTATATAGGCACACTTGTTCTTATAATTGTTATTGATATTATAACATTATATCAATCCTCCAATAATTATCCAAGCTTATAAATTTAATGCCAACATATATATATACACACATTCATATCCTCGTAAATTTCTAAGTTCCTTTTGTTTTAACCTCTAGCTACATACACGTACTTATACACATATACATAGCCTCATAAACTCTAATATTAACCCATAATACATACATATATGTTAATATTAATATTTACACATTAATACCAATTTTATAAAATGATTCCTTACTTATTTTAACCCATCAATTGATCCCTCAATAAAACCCTTTAACCTCTTTTACAACTTACCAATTCGATATTTAATTATTTATGGTTAGCCCAGTACAAGAATTTCCAAGTCTAAGTTCCTAACTTAATTCTTTTGACAGATTTTGGTATGTTTGGCAGATCAAGCCCACTTGAGTTCTTTAAAATCTCAGCCCAACCTATTTTGACCAATTTAAGTGTTGACTAACACTAATCCATCCTAGCCACCTAATTCAATTATGAATCGAAACTCCAATTCGATTGTGACTGGCCTAAATCAATTTTGGTTTTCAGTTTATTATTATTTTTTCATATTAACGACTTGGCCCTGAATTTTCAAAAAATTACAGAACCACCCCAAATTCCCTAATCTCATATTTCACCCTTAATTTCTTCAAATATACCAAATCGCCCCACACTTTCTCTAATTCGCATTTTCACCCTAAGTTTTTCTCAATTTACAATTTCAACCCAATTTTGATTTTGACTAAAGTCAAAATCTCTAATTCACCAATCATTTCTCAATCGTCAATCGAGCCTAACAATTTTCCATAAACTCTAATTTTATCTAATCTTCCCAATTCAATTCGACCCCTAAAATTCAATTACAGAAAATCTAATTACCACCCTAAATCGGTATTTCAGATTCGTCACTCAACAAGTCAATTTGGAACCCTAATTTTTGGTTCCAAATCTCAGTTTCGATTTCAGAAACACCAAATCTCTCCTTGTAATTTCAGAACCCCCAAAACCAATTTATGGTTTATATTTCCGCATGGGTAAACAACACAAAAATTCACCTAGCTTTTGAATGCATTAGAAAACAAAATAAACTCTAATTTTTGTTTTTACTAAGCAGAACCGATAAGAAAATTAACAATACACTAAGTCCCGGCACCATCAAAGTCCATCGTAGAACAAAACCTTCAGTCGATTGAACCCCTAAATCAACCCAAAATTCGGATTCACAAAAACACTCAAAACCAACCCTAAATTTCATTTCCAACAACAGCAATACAACTCTTAGTTCTTCAGATTCACATAACAGAACAAATACCTTCTAATTTCGGACTGATAACACACTCAAACTCACGTTTTTCAGACCCGATTTACAACACATAAGAAGTAATATACACCTTTTATTAATTTCCAGAAGTGGTTAGCTCTAATCTTGGCCACTTCCAGCCGGTTCTCCCCCAGATCTGGTCGAGAAGCCAGGGCCACGTTTGGTTGCTTGTTTGGATTCAAGCCGACGAACGCAAGAAGAGAATCGAAGGGAGTGGTGCTCCTTGTTGGCGGCGCTGAACAGCAAGCGAAGAAGGAGGGCGCAGGGTATGTTCTTCTCCAGTATGTTACCGTGAAAGCAGAGAAAGAAGAAGAAGAAGAGAGGCGCCGTCGATCGGTTGCAATTGCCAGTTTTGGGTTTGAATTTTACCGTGAGAAGAGGAGAATGAATGAAGATAGGCGGTGAACTTTCGCCAGGTTAGGGTTGCAATTCCTTCGGTGAGGTAGAAGAGAATAACAGAGAGGTTGAGGGAGAAGGGAGGCGGCTAGGGTTACAAATTACCGTAAGTTGGGGAGAATGAGGGGGCTAATTGTTTAATTTGGCTAGTAACCGTGGGTTATGGGAATGAGATGGGTTATGTACTCCCATGGGCCGGCCCAGTCATTTTGGGCAGGTCGGCCCACTATATATTTTTTTTGTAAAACGTTATACTTAATACCGTTTTTTGACTCGTTTTATGTCCGTTTTTCATATCGTTTGACATTATGTCCCGTTTAACAAGACGAACCATTTTATGATTCTAAGTTTTATTTGTAAACAATAATTATTATTGTAATTTATAAATTTAATTAATTATAATTTGATTCCTAATTGGTTTGTGTTTCGCCATTTTAGGCGAAAGCGCGATATCTTTTATTTCTGACTGTTTAACCAATTTTTTAATACCTCTAAAATTACCCAAATAATATTATAAGGTGTCTACGATCTCATTTTCACTTCTAAAATATCCGTGACATGTTTTTCGAGGTAAAACGATTGGTTTTATTTTTGTTTATATTTATTTTTCCTAAACCTCCTTAACGTCGTCTTAGGTTTTGTTTATGTTTCCTAACGAATTTTATGGTTTGAATAAAATATTATATTATTCCCTTTTACTTATTTAAGGCTATTTAATTCCTTAATCTCTTATTAATTACTTTTATTTAATTAATTCCTGATTAATTAAAGTAATTAAGGTTTGAGATATTTCAATCTACCCCCCTTAAAAGAACTTTGTCCCCAAAGTTCCCATCCATCTTATATCATAGAATACATGGATAAACTCATACCGTAGATCATATAGATCATGTTTATATGTACTTAATCTTATTGACTCCTTAGGTCTGTCATATACTTATACTCAAATATCACACAACATGCTTAAGCACGTATAGCACTCAAAATTCCCTTTGTTCCTTTTGATGATTAAAACATTCACATAGTTTTCATCGTATTCTCCCATGTCAACGGTCCGTAGACAAAGGCACATTCGTCCTCGCCTTCATGGGCTAGAATACAAAACAACTCTGTTCTCCCCATGTCACCGGTCCGAAGACAAAGGCTCAGCGTCGTCCTGACTTCATGGGCGAGACTCATTAAAAAGGGAAATCCTTTTTACGAGGTCAAGTGAGGAATAATTCATCTAATTGAAAATACAATCAACTCCAATTCCGTTTTATCCTAATGCCTCAATCCTTAGCGTGATTTAATTGTGACCACTAGTAGGGAGTTTCAGAAATCATCCAACCCTGATGTGATCAGCATCAGTGTTGAACCATCCTTCCATCCCAATTTGTGTTCGGTTTCCCTTGATCCCTAGAAAATCAAGTTCCACCTCCCACGTCATTTTCAAACATCAAATAATTCACTCATTTCCAATTTTCTATCTTTTTAGTGTTTCTAATCGTAATCAATACATCTCCAAGGTGTGGACTCAGCCCATCAAACATTCCCAATTCATCTCTTAGTAATTACCTCAGGACTCTCATTCCTACTAAGTTCTATATCAGTCTCATACCAATTCTCACCATCTTATACCTCATAGCATTACTATTTCCTACCTCATACTCATATCAAATAATATCTCATAGTGTTTTCTTATTCTTATCTCACATGTAGTTTCATACTGGCTCATATCTCATATATTCCTTCAGTCTCCTTAATCCTCTTCAATAATTCACTTAACTTGTACTCACACCGGAGTTAACAAGATAGGTACTTAATATGTATGGTATTCACATCTTCTGTGCGCAATAACCATAATTTATCTCAAAATGTTTATGTAAAACAAATTCTCAAATTCTTTTGTGCTATGCACACCGTAGTTTACGTACTCAGTACATAAACATACGCTAAGCAGTTTTCGCTCTACCCCCCTTAAAATGGATTACGCCCACGTAATCAACATTATATCATCCTTGAACATAGGTTCAAGATGTCTAATTTTCACAAAGCATTCTAGCTTCCATGCCATCTATCTCACTTATAATTCGATCAGAGGGTCAAACTATGTTAATGGCTTAGTCTCTGTATCGAGGATTCTTAACGGTACTTTTATACCAGTTTTAACTTAGTTTGTTCTCAATCTCAAAGGTACTACGCTAGCTTCGCTGCGAACTCTGATAATCAGCTTAATTGTGTTTCTTATCCTTTTATGTATGTATATCCTCACGCTGCATTCTATAACTTGTACTAAAGGTCTCTTAATGGACATGTGTTATCTTTATATATACACGGCGCCTTAATGAGTTGTACTTTGTTATAGCTCATTTTCGCTGAGGATTTAACATTCATGTTCTTAGTGCTCTCTAAAGTTCTAAATTGTTCTTTCCAACTGACCTTTGGTCCTGAGGATGATTCTGTAATTGACATACTGTTTTAGTGCTTAATGCCTTTTATATGTTTTATCTCTATGTCTTAAGACATGTCCAGTCTGTAATGATGATAATCCGTGCTCTTCGAACTTCATAGTCCTAATTATTTCTATCTAAAATGGATTTTCTGATTCCTTTGTGTCGTTGATTCAACTAAGTTCCTTCTCTTCATTTGTTTGGTGGTAGTAACTGCTCTTGTCTGATCTTGCATCGTTACCGTGGTACGGAGTCGACTACTTCCCGTGTTCCTTACACCACTCGTCTACATGCATGGGGTACCTTACTGGTACATTACTACTTACCCGACCAACTCATAAATGAGTCTGCCAAGCCCGCAAGCTCCTGTGGAGTGCGGTAGTCCCACATCTCGTTTAGTATACTCGTAGTGTCCGTCACACGCTTAGCTATTGCTAATTATGAAGTATTCCATTGTTGATCTCCTCTTTCATCATTCCATGATAACACTTATTGTTCTTCTTGAACTTAATCAAAGGAAATCCATTTGCTGTGTTCTTAGATATGATATGCTCTAGCTTCTTTCTGTATTGAGTATGGACTCGATCCTTTAGTAATTGAGGTCTCCTTCCATAAAGCCTATTATTTTGTTCCTCGTGTTTGATTTACTAGGAATGCACTTCGAGTTCCTTAAAGAGTGAGCAGTGTGTTTCCTATAAAAATCTTTCATAGCATGGTGTAGATTACTGGCGTTAATACACAGTTCATCTCCCAGCTCCTTTCCTCACTTACATCGGTTTTAACTCATAAATCTAACTGCATTTGTGTCAACATTTGACGGTTTATATATAGTGGTCACTTTGCTACGTACCGTAACTTATTCATTAGACAAACATTGTTTTACAGCCTCTGCTACTATAGTAGCTTGCCTTTATTCTATTGCCCATTGATGGCGCAACTCCTCAATCATTCACTCCAACTTATAGTCTTATACCATGTCCCATCATGGTGTAACACACACTGGGAGTTCTCTAGGTTCGGGTGTATGGTGATTGCCGTATCATATCGTAGGATCATTATCTTTTAATGTGAACATGTTTTGCTTCAAATTCGGGCTCATGTGTATATTAGTCTCTCTCACTTTCTTTTATCATCTATGATATTGTTTACCGAGTACTTTGGCTGACTAAAGGAGAGGTAATCCATTGAGTCACAAGCTCTTATGAGTGTTGGTCACTAGACATGCCTCATTGTACTCTCACAGTGTTTGTCTCTGACGATTACTACTTTTTAATTCTATGCATTTGACGTAAAGACTGTCAATGCAGTCTTCCTTCTCTATTTATGTAATTGGAACATTCTAAGGGAATTTCAAGGGTTTACAATTCTATCTCTGATAAGTGAGAGCCCATTTTGAGGGTTTAACCCCACTCAAAAGCCTCACAACAAGGAGAGGTATCCCCACCCTAAAAGGAGTGGTTTGTTCTCCGCCCCCGTCAATCGTATTATCTCTCTATACTCACTGGTGCCCATTCTGGCAATTCATCCACAATTAAATTATAGGTCATTCTATCACATAAGTACACCTTAGTTCACTCATTTTTACTCAATTATCCTTTAATGATTCCTAGTAAGTCCTAGGTCATAGTAACTCACTTAACACTTAATACATTTAGTTTCTACACAAATTTCGCCATGACTTATCTACTATATTATCATGCCCAAATGCATAGATTTTCTCCTCAAATCAACCCAAGTTAATCACGTCCTTAGTGGACATTCACAACATACCAATTACACTTCAACTACTTCAATTCACAATACAATTGCATAAACCTTAAATTACTTGGCACTTAGGCCCTTAAATGACATAATTTAAACAATGAATTTCACATAGCCACCTGCACACAACAATAGTCCCATGGCTCTTAGGCCCTTAAATTACATAATCTAAACACTGAATTTCACATAGCCACCTGCACACAACAATAGTCCCATGACAATACATAAGAGCTCCTATAATTCATTGGTGATTGTTTTACTAACTCATTTGTCATTAGCTCCTTAGTGTTTAATTTTCTCTTGAGTGAGAGCCACTGGTCGGTTCACTGTTGGTACTCTAGCTCATTAGTAGATTAACTTCATAACTACTAGTTCTTTGAACTTTATCATATGTTAGGTTACATCATTTGATGTGGTATTGGATTTCGTGGTAAGCTGCTGCATCCTGCTTCCCACTATGGAAGCTTGCTCAGGTAATCCGACATTATTCGGTGTCAGCAACGATACTCTCGCTCACATAGACTTGAATCTCTTAGCGATTTAGAATTTATTCGTATTAGGCATCGGCCTTACGGTGTCTAAGTTGGATATTTGTCTTGGTTATCATGTGTTTTCAGCTGAATGTTGTGTTCAACTTTCATTGACTACGACACCCGTCCATGATTAATCATACTTGGGTGTTTATGAGTTAGGCAATCAATACCAATCATCATTTATGGGTTTTGTTCGGCTCAACTATACCCGCTCTGTGGGGGTAGTCCTCTGAGCTTTCCTCTGTCGGGATTATATGTCTTTAATCCTTAGTAGGTTATAACTTAAGTTCACTTCCTCTGTCCCTGTTTTTGGGGTTTACTAACATATTCAACGAAGATTGTAGTTATTGGTATTCTTAATGGTCATCTCGGGAGTTCTATCCCGTTCCTGCTGGAAGTCATTCTATCGTCTGCCTTCATTGTATCTCTTAATACACTCCTTGTATGTTGTTGTAGTAGGTTGTACTGTTGCTGACATTTATATCGTTTAGTATTTCATCCAAGTTTAGCTCCCTACTGACTGGTGTGTCGACTCATCTTATCATGGTCAGGCCCTCAGGCCTTCCCAAGGTCTTATCCTCTTGTTCTTATGGATTTACAATCCGGTATTAGTGTGTATTACGACTGTAGCGTTCTGCTATCTCGCCATGATGGCTTTTCGTATAACTTAACTGTGGTAGCACTTGCTACGGAAAGTGCGCCATGCAAGATGGGCTACCGGTACTGTGTGCGTCAGTAATGGTATTTCCTCCTAATCTTTTTATATCTTTGGTAGTCCTCGGGACTCCTTCGATGTTCTTTCGTTTTGGATAACTGACCATTTAGCAGTTTCCTTGTTGTTTTGACAGTATTGTCACTTATTAGGGCGTTCCTCTTTTTGAGGGAACCCCTCCTTACTTACTTATGTCTTAATCCTCGCTCTCGTTTCCACATATTATGTCGGGGTTACTAAGTAATGATTCTCCTTTAGGCACCACGTTGTAGTCCTAACTCGGTGTACAATTTGTATGAGTTTTTACCGTCGTCTGCGCTATGTCGGCCAGGTTTGTAACCTCCCTCATTGTATGGGGTTTGGAGTTCTCGTTTCTAATTGGACTTTTCGATAGTCTTAATTCTCATGTTGTATATTATCCCACTGCTATGCTCATTCGGACCACTGTCCGGTACTCATGTCGCTTATCTTTTCCTTTCCATTGCACTCGTAGTGCTTTTCTTATCATTGGTATGGTGGGGTAACTCGACTGCGTAGCATGTCGACCCATGTTGCCGGTAATTTCCGTTCTCTTACTGGTAGAATTCCCTTGGAAACGCCTGTTTCTCTGTTGCGCTCCAATTAAAACGTTCAAGTTCTCGTAAACTGTTACATAACGATGTGTTTCTAGTATTGCTTAACGTTAACTAACTACCAGATCGGGTTTCCCCGAGTAAGAGAATGTTGTCTTCTCTCTGGCATTTTTCCCCATATTCAAAGTTAGGGATATAGAGGGCGGGTCTAGGTACTATGGATATCCGGTAAACACCGGGAAGTCCTAACTAACACACCTCTCACTCTATCTCTCAACCCTTAACCCATAACTCAACCTCAGTATTCTCCTAAGTTCGGTAATTCCTGTCATCAGAGCGTAGTTACGCTCTGATACCACTTTTGTAACACCCCAACTCATAACACCATACTTAACTCATAAACCTTTATTCACTTATATTAACTCTGCAGCGGATTTCTTACAATATTTGGTGTTACCGTCGTTAGTCACCCACGTGACCAACTAGGCATACTAAAATCTCCAAGATCTAGCTACGGTCTGATGGACCCGAATATACCGAACATTAGTACTTACAAGTCTTAATCAAATACATATCAATCTTACAATCTCCTCACGTCCTATACAACTTACTAACTCAAATTACCATACGAGAGTACATGCACAACTCGTAGGTCACACTTAAACCCGTAACATATCTACCCCATCTTACTCTCATGACGGGCGCCTTCTGACGTTCACCTACGTAGTAAAAACAGCCCCCAAAGGGGGTCAGCAAAATTGCTGGTACGATCCTCTCACGGCCCCCAAGCTAACGTGGCTACGACGACTAATTGTCGATAGCATGGAGGTTGATTAGATGCACAACATAATAGAAAGTGCAATAAACAACAAGCCAAATATGAACAATCAAAGTTCAAACACAATGAACGACTTAAATGTGTTCCCTTAATTAGTGAGTCAATTATTTAACTCATAAAGTTATGTTTCCTCTTAATCTCAGTCCAACCTTATTTTACCTCAATCTTAATCCTTATCTTAGTCTTAGAAAACAAACCATTCTTTAAATAGAAATGGTTGTAGCTTATCTCAGTCTTAGAATACCAACCATTCTTTAAGTAGAAATGGTTGTAACTTATCTCAAATCTTATCTCAGTTCTTATCTCAATTAAGTCAACTGTTCTTTAAGTAGAATGGTTGTTCCTTAATTCATTGTTTATCTGTCAGGTCACGTAACCCTAACCAATGAGTTATCAGCTCCATTGGTTTACATAAACAATATTTGTTAGAATTAGTTGGGCATTTAGGTAGATCCCACCACACCATCTCAGTATGCCTCCCTCCTAGAACAAGAAGTCCGAGGAGGTCGAGTCTATATGTCGACTCTAGGCGACGAGTCCGAGGACAAGTCATATTTGGAAGACGGTATTTGATAAGGATACCGACTTCCCCCAATACACATGTGCCGGTACCATTCCGGATTCCTCACTCCCCCCATGTTCTAGTTAGTAGTAAGTCTCAAGTTAATGTTTGTTAGTTAACCTCTTTCGGTTAATAAGAAAACAATATTTGGGAGTGTTCCTTAATCTCACACAATTCTTTACTAAACATGGTTAGCAAGTTCTCAAAGGTAAGTTGTGTTAGTTTCAAACAATACACAACAATACAATAAACCGGTTGCATGCTTTATCTTGTTTAGTCGACACACATAAACAAATAGCACACAAGCCGAGGGACACCTCGTTAACAAGCAGGTCACAAGAAAACCATACCGTACACCTGGAGATGGTCTAGCTCTTAAAACAACGCTCGTCTAACCCGTCGAGCACCTCCGACTATCTAGATCCTATAACATAGTAGTCGGGCAGGTTAATAACTTAATTATCTCCTAAACATTCTGTTACCATATGTAACTCTCTTAATTAAACTTCCAACTATATACACATGCGTATATTTATATAAGTCCTCACAAGTCTATATATATATATATATATTTAACAACATCTTATCAACTCTAAAAAAATACTTTCTTACCTTAAAAGTTGTATCCAATTAATTGTATCATTACAACCTCTAATTAATTGTTGCAGAGTTCCGATCCTTCAACTATATACTTATATCCACATTTAGATGTATATCTATATATATACTTCATCAAATTAAATGTCACGCTTTATGACCTTTATCTACTTAACCTTGGTGTGTCTATATAGGCACACTGGTTCTTATAATTGTTATTGATATTATAACATTATATCAATCCTCCAATAATTATCCAAGCTTGTAAATTTAATCCCAACATATATATATATATACACACATTCATATCCTCATAAATTTCTAAGTTCCTTTTGTTTTAACCTCTAGCTACATACACGTACTTATACACTTATACATAGCCTCGTAAACTCTAATATTAACCCATAATACATGCATATACGTTAATAATAATATTTACACATTAATACCAATTTTATAAAATGATTCCTTATTTATTTTAACCCATCAATTGATCCCTCAATAAAACCCTTTAACCTCTTTTACAACTTACCAATTCGATATTTAATTATTTATGGTTAGCCGAGTACAAGAATTTCCAAGTCTAAGTTCCTAACTTAATTCTTTTGACAGATTTTGGTATGTTTGGCAGATCAAGCCCACTTGAGTTCTTTAAAATCTCAGCCCAACCTATTTTGACCAATTTAAGTGTTGACTAACACTACCATCCTAGCCACCTAATTCAATTATGAATCGAAACTCCAATTCGATTGTGACTGGCCTAAATCAATTTTGGTTTTCAGTTTATTATTATTTTTTTCATATTTACGACTTGGCCCTGAATTTTCTAAAACTTACAAAACCACCCCAAATTCCCTAATCTCATATTTCACCCTTAATTTCTTCAAATATACCAAATCGCACCACACTTTCTCTAATTCGCATTTTCACCCTAAGTTTTTCTCAATTTACAATTTCAACCCAATTTTGATTTTGACTAAAGTCAAAATCTCTAATTCACCAATCCTTTCTCAATCTTCAATCGAGCCTAACAATTTTCCAGAAACTCTAATTTTATCTAATCTTCCCAATTCAATTTGACCCCTAAAATTCAATTACAGAAAATCTAATTACTAATTTAAACCCTAAATCGGTATTTCAGATTCGTCACTCAACAAGTCAATTTGGAACCCTAATTTTCGGTTCCAAATCTCAGTTTCGATTTCAGAAACACCAAATCTCTCCTTGTAATATCAGAACCCCCAAAACCAATTTATGGTTCATATTTCCGCATGGGTAAACAATACAAAAATTCACCTAGCTTTCGAATGCATCAGAAAACAAAATAAACTCTAATTTTTGTTTTTACTAAGCAGAACCGATAAGAAAATTAACAATACACTAAGTCCCGGCACCATGAAAGTCCATCATAAAACAAAACCTTCAGTCGATTGAACCCCTAAATCAACCCAAAATTCGGATTCACAAAAACACTCAAAACCAACCCTAAATTTCGTTTCCAACAACAGCAATGCAACTCTTAGTTCTTCAGATTCACAAAACAGAACAAATACCTTCTAATTTCGGACTGATAACACACTCAAACTCACGTTTTTCAGACCCGATTTACAACACATAAGAAGTAATATACACCTTTGATTAATTTCCAGAAGTGGTTAGCTCTAATCTTGGCCACTTCGAGTCGGTTCTCCCCCAGATCTGGTCGAGAAGCCAGGGCCACGTTTGGTTGCTTGTTTGGATTCAAGCCGACGAACGCAAGAAGAGAATCGAAGGGAGTCGTGCTCCTTGTTGGCGGCGCCGAACGGCAAGAGAAGAAGGAGGGCGCAGGGTATGTTCTTCTCCAGTATGTTACCGTGAAAGCAGAGAAAGAAGAAGAAGAGAGGCGCCGTCGATCGGTTGCAATTGCCAGTTTGGGTTAGAATTTTACCGTGAGAAGAGGAGAATGAATGAAGATAGGCGGTGAACTTTCGCCAGTTTAAGGTTGCAATTCCTTCGGTGAGGTAGAAGAGAATAACAGAGAGGTTGAGGGAGAAGGGAGGCGGCTAGGGTTGCAAATTACCGTAAGTTGGGGAGAATGAGGGGGCTAATTGTTTAATTTGGCTGGTAACCGTGGGTTATGGGAATGAGATGGGTTATGTACTCCCATGGGCCGGCCCAGTCATTTTGGGTGGGTCGGCCCACTATATATTTTTTTTTGTAAAACGTTATACTTATAATACCGTTTTTTGGCTCGTTTTATGTCCGTTTTTCATATCGTTTGACATTATGTCCTGTTTAACAAGACGAACCATTTTATGATTCTAAGTTTATATTTGTAAACAATAATTATTATTGTAATTTATAAATTTAATTAATTATAATTTGATTCCTAATTGGTTTGCGTTTCGCCATTTTAGGTGAAAGCGCGACATCTTTTATTTCTGACTGTTTAACCAATTTTTCAATACCTCTAAAATTACCCAAATAATATTATAAGGTGTCTACGATCTCGTTTTCACTTCTAAATATTCGTGACATGTTTTTCGAGGTAAAACGATTGGTTTTATTTTTGTTTATATTTCTTTTCCTAAACCTCCTTAACGTCGTCTTAGGTTTCGTTTATGTTTCCTAACGAATTTTATGGTTTGAATAAATATTATATTATTCCCTTTTACTTATTTAAGGTTATTTAATTCCTTAATCTCTTATTAATTACTTTTATTTAATTAATTCCTGATTAATTAAAGTAATTAAGGTTTGAGATATTTCACAAACCTAATCTTATGAGAAATGGCATACCCTTTGGGGATGCAGTACCATCAATGAGAATAGTTGGAAGGTGAAGAGCTAAGTTGCTCAAGCAATCATGCAATCTACAATACACCCAATTAAACGGAAGAGGGAACACATATAAATACCCAAGTATGAGAACTCACCCTACGTCGTATCGGGAAGCATAGGTAAGATATGATAATGATTAAACCTGGAGGAAAGAATTATGTATACACTTATGGAGATCGAGATAGGAGAACTGACATTGCTAGCTCAGCACCAATATTACATAAACCGATTGCTGCCATACAGACGAACCAACGTTAACGTTTAACTGGTTAATAGTGTATTACTAAGGACATGAGTCCAGAGAACAAAAATAATGTTTCAACCACCTTATCACCATACTACTAGAACATTAGCACTTACGACAAGATAACCGACATTACGGACCAATCAACATCGAACTACAACAAGGACATCCATCAAAAGGGAGATTGACAATAGAATACTTCACAATAGTCGTGTGACGGATGCTACCAGTTTACTAAACGAGACATGGGACGACCGCACTCCGATAGGAGCATGTGGGCCTGACAGACTTATTTATAAGTTAGTCAGGTAAGTAGTAATGTATCAGTATGGTACCCTATGCATGTAGACAAGTAGTGTTAGGAACATGAGAAGTAGTCAACTCCGTGCTACGGACAG